>JAZKJV010010805.1:0-458460 GCA_037367405.1 Ottelia alismoides | reverse complement strand
TAGCCGTCATCGTAGCAAGTTCAGTGATGACATACCACTTCTCCTCGTCCTTGTCCTCGTCGACAGGGCTGAGAGCCTCCTCTGCCACCAAAAAACTCAACACAGAGAATCCCTTCTGGGATACGAAGTAGGAAGAGGGATCAAAATCAGAAAAGAATGCTGGGGACCCTTATTTATAGACATGGAAGGATGTTGATTTTTGGGAAGGTGATGGCATGTAGATTGGGGTGGTTGGTGGGGGGCTATGGAGATAGCATGGATTACGGTTGGGGGGCTGCTTGTTGGTGAGGGTCTCGAGAGGTATGGAGTAACGGGGGAAGGGGACAATTTGGAGAAGAGGGGGTCATTTGCGACTTCTGATAGAAGTCAGAGGAGGACCGGTCAGTTGACTCGATGTCAACAGTCCACGGGCCCTGATTGGTCCACGTGGGCCAATCAGGAAAAAGATAGGGGATTAATTCCCTTATTAATCTAATTAAAAATAATAAATGATTTTATTAATTAAAAGTCAAACATAAGAAATATTTCTAAATTTATAATCTATTTATGGGTGTTTTTATTTATTTATACAACATTATTTATTAGGTGTTAACTTTTACAAGTGCATACATAGGTATATTTACCTATATTTTAAGTATTTTATTTTTATTTTTTAGTTTTAATTTTATTATAATATGAACATATATTATATATTTATAATCTATTTATATACATATTTTCATACTTTTATTTTATTTTTCTAATTTTATATATATACCTAAATAAATATGTGTATATACATTGTACGGATAATATACATGCATATTGGTTATATTATTTATTTTTAATATATTTTAATGATTTTATTTTATATTTATATTTTTAATATATTTTAAATAATATTAAAAAATATCTAAACATGTAAAAAAGTAAAAACATAAAGATAAATTAAATGAATAAAATATGCAAGTATACAGTACAACGGGACACCAGAAAGCCGACTTTGCATCTTAACTTCATTTTTATTAATCTCTAGTAATTATTTGATCATTTTAGATGTTACCAATGCAACAGTTTTCTCCCCATTACTTTTCACGAGGTGTGCATTAGTTTATATACAAAGTGAAGATACTATATTTGCTCCAAGACAGGGGAAGACCAACGTTCATTGCAAGACAATTGAATGAAACAAACAAAGGCTATGGAGTTGCAAACAATCTAATTTCCTCGCCTCAAGGCCTACCGTTGCAATTATATTACAGTCGACCTTCTTATTTTTATAAAAATATACCTTCTTACTTCACCCTTACACAAATAAGGTGATGCATTGGACCCAAACCGGGAAAGCCCACCCGGGCCCGACAATTCTCCTCGGGTCAAGGGTCAGGCAAGACCCACATTTCTTTGAAAATCAAAGACCCGGGCCTGACCCAAACCCCGCAGGCAGATAGGGCTTAGTCCACCTTCGAATTGGTGACCATTTTGCTACAAGTTGTTTGGCTGTCCAGTCTTCAACAAAAGCTCTCCACCTCTAATTGTAGTATGTGTTGCACTTCATGCTCGTCGTTTCCCAACCTTCCACTTTTGGTATAAAATACAAATGTCAATGCACACCATCTTAATTGGCTCCATAAATTTGAAAAATCCTTCAAATATAGACTTTGAATTCGTTGTGCATAGTAAGAGGAGCTTCGCAATATCTAGTATACATTTTATACATGATGAACTTTAATATTGGAATGTTGATTTGAGCTACGGTTCTCCATGGAATCATGCATTTTTCGGCTTAATTTAAAGCTCCTTATGTCACCTTTAAAAGCCCTTTAATTAAAGCAAATGCTCGTATAGGTGCTCCACCAATTCCCGAAGGCCATGCAGATTTGACACCAGGGAGGTGAGCTGAGTCGGACCATCCCAGGTTTCAACAGGTTCGGGCTGGACCCGTCCTGAGATTGAAATTTCGGTTAATTGGAGACTCGGACCATACACAAATATACATCGGATTCATACCATGTCAGCTTTTGCGGGTCAGTTGAGGGCTCGAGTGCTCCACCCCACGCACAAATGTAGTTCCTGTATAAATCTTTTCCGAGTGGGAATCTTATTCCGAGAAGAGAATTTGGCCATAGCTGATTGGAGTGGGTTGGGATAAAGAATGTGATTGGAATCGTTTGGTTGGTGGGTTGGAGTGGATTTGGGTAATCTGATTAGAATAATAGCTATTTTGAATGGTTACGAAGATTTTGGAATAAAGAATATGATGTGATATCCCTGTAATTTTAGGGATAAACCGGGTTCCGGAACAAGCCCTAGACTCTAGCGGAATTTGACCTTAGCTGCTCCCGCCCTTTTTTCTCATACGCACTTATGTCGATCAGCCATCTCCCAGTTCCTCCTCGCTAGGGCTTCGTCATGTTCCCGCCGCCGATCTCGTCCCGTTTCCCTTTGCAGCCACCGCCTCCGCCGTTGCACGCGCCACGACCTCCCGTCCCCCCGTCCTTACTAAATTTGCTGTCCTGCCCGCTGTCGCACCCCAATCCCCTCTTCAATCGCGATGCCTTGCAGGCACACGTCAAGAGCTTGCAGCAAAATCTCCATTTACTGAATTCAATGTGCGTATAGATACGTTTTATATCTTCTTTTCTATATCCCCAAATCTTGTGTATTTTTCCCGCGGATTGTTTGTTTGATCTTTTTATATGGCCTAAGGTTTTGATATTGATCTAAGATGTTATGTATGGATCTAGACCCCACCCATTATCGTGAATCTCTAACAACTTTTGGATTTGAGCTCAATTGAACATGTCGACAATCACAAGAATTGTTTAAGCTAAAGTTGTCAAGAAGCAGTCTCTACTTTTATAACACACATTTACACTTTGTAATCATAGATTTGGGACGTTATAACATCCCACATTTTTACTCGCAGCATCATCATTGTTATATGACTAATAACTAATTTCAAGCAACAATGGCGATTGTAAGCTTTGAGTAGCCTTTTTTCCCTATCTTTTTGTAGGCGTGACTCTTCCTCTTCGGCAATCCTTTCCACTATTTGAATGAAAGAATCCACTAGGGAATCCGTTCTATACATTTGTATTGTTCCGGGTCTAGATCTGAGCTATTATCAAGAAAAATTGACCCTAACAATTTGTTGGATTTGGCTATGGATCTGTTTTTAACTACACGAAATGCTTAAGCGCAAGTTGTCAAGTAGTAATCGACAACTCTTATAAACCATTCTCACACTTTGTGATTATTAAATGTCATATTATATTCGGGGTGTTACATAAAATCTTTCCTTAGGATGAGAGTCAGATTTCATTGTCTAGTATTGAGTGCATTTTTGTTTGTTTGATATTTCAATGTTGTCTACTTTTAGTTGGATCACTTTACAAATGTCATACTCGGATCATATGCTAAGATGTCTTGATGACTATCTATATGTCTAAGATATCAAATCTCCGTGAGTGTCTTTCTCTACATTTCTATTTTGTTGCTATTAGTTTACATGAAACAAGTTCAAAAGAGGCTGCAGTTATAGCTGCAAAATATTTATTTGGCAATCTTTAACATGCTCAAGTAATGACCATGACAGTTCATGGTCAAAATTCTCTCACTAATGTCAGCATATGACCAGGCCAATAAATCACTGCCAAGCTGCGGCTGAAAAGTTTTGCAAAGATTTTAAAATAGTGCAACTCACAGTGCAAATGTTTTCAATTTTAAATTCTGAGTATATTGGGTCAATACCATTTTCTAATGCTAGGTAATTCACAAATATTGATCACATAAAATAGTGGTTGATCACTAACAAGTTCTTAAGAAGCATTAGAATGATGGGTTTGCACCCTTTCTTTGGTACTGTCTTGAGAGTTTGAAGTGTTTTGATAGGAGGAAAGAGCTAGAATTGATAGCTCTGCTTAAGGAATCAAGTGGTTATGTTGATGACAATGGAGATGGTGAGCGTATTGAGTTCAGCAACGAAATTTGTAGGAAGAGGGTTAGCTTGAATGTGCAAGAAGCGCTGTCAATTGGGGCAGCCAAATCTTTGTTTACTGTTCTGAAAAGGCAGGTTAGTGAACTTAGTGGGGCTGTTGGTGATACTGGATCATGGGAACAGATATCAGAAGCAGTTAGGTTGGTCCAGAAGCTGCAAAAATATAGAAGAAATAAGAAGTGGAAGAAGAAAAAGCGGAGAAGAGTTGCAGATATGATTCGTAAGGTGCTACACTTGTAAATTATTCTTGCACATTGTTTATTATGTTTCCATTCCTTGAGTCAGTGCACCTGTCATTCTGATGTCCCGTTTGTTTCTGTTGTGGCGTTGATTCAGGAGTCTGAAGTGTATGATAGAGTTGATAAAGAGTCTGATGAATGGAGAACCAGAGAAATTGCCAAAGATATTGCAAAGCATAAGGTGGAGGTTCTTTGCTATTTTTGGTTTATTGTTTCTTTTCCCCAATCAAATATGATAAGAACCAGATTTGCAAATTTGATTATAGTCATTTCAGATATGAAAGTGACAATGCTTTTGTATTAGTTCAACTTCCGACCAAAATGTAACAGAATCAAAGTCTGAATGCTCCTCTCGGCATCTCTATCCATATTTATATTGATTTAATAAGTTGTCAGTTCTGACTCCATTCCAGGTGTTTATGGGTATTTACCAGTGGTGAAGCCTTCTCCCATTTTAAGTAGGGCTGGCTACATGGATCCTTGCTCAAATTCATGTTGAAAGATCCAACTATTTTTATGCTGGCTGTCGCCTACCTAATGCAACCCCCACAAGGGGGGATTTGAACCCTGATCTTTTGAGTGGTAGACACACTGCCAGACCATTGGAGTGGGTGCGATGATTTACCAGTAGTGGGGTGAAAATTCTCATTTGAAAATTTGGACACTTCTTCTTTAATATATTTTAGAGACACATGTAGATGATGACATCCACTTTCCGACCAGGTCAATAATTATTGATAAATTTATTTTGTCAACACATTCTATTGGTACCCAATTAAATGGTCTGGTGGTAGTGCAGTATGTCTACCACCCAAAAGACCAGGGTTCAAATCCCCCTCTTGCAGGAGTTGCGTTAGGTTGTCGACAACCAGCGTAAAAAATAATCGAATCTTTTAACGTGGATTTGAGCAAGAATCCATGTAGCCGACCCTACTCATAGTGGGAGAAGGCTCAGAAATAGTAACACATTCTGTTGAGTTAGCTTGGCAACTTGCTGATAATGCTTGACAGTCATCAGCCCTTCGTAAACTTTGTTTTCCTAACAATCTATGTTATTTTACTGGGATTTAGATGTATACCATTGGAATAATTTGAAAAAACACTATTCTCTTCAATCTTCTTAATGAAATTTACCAATTCTATTTTGCTCTAATTTGCATATTGACTACTACCATTTAAGCTTAACCAACCTTGAGTTAGTTTTACATTCTTTTATAAGAATGGTGCTTGGAGATCATCTGAATGTGTTTGTTCTCTTTATTTTTCTCCATACCTCTTCATGCTTCTATCTTTTTTTTGATAAGAGATATGGTGACACCCTGAGTTGGGGTTCACCTCAAAAATTCATTTATGAAAACGAGAAAAGAGTTTTTTTTGAATAAAAACAAGGGGGAGCAGTCCCAAGATGGGACGAGAAAAGAGTTACAACGGTTAAAGCATAAGATTCAGAGTCATATCTCCGTCAATCTCCTGAAATGGCAAAGAACATTTTCCGCATAGAAGCGCTGGCCCTTGAAAACATTTTCATTCCTCGTGCACCAAATCGCCCACAACAACAGGTAGGCCGGGGACACATTGTCACTTGAGCTCCCACCAACCGCCCTGACCGAGTCCCAAAAATTCATGCAATCATCTGCCTTAAGCCATCCGAGTCCCGCCTGTTCCAAGATAACTGACAAGGTCTTACATTTGAAAAACAGATGGTCCATATCCTCTTCTTCTTCATTGCACCGCGAGCAAATGAGGTCCCCAGTTTGAAGAATATGGTCATGCCATTTCTTCGTCATAAGACGACCATGCCTAGCAAGCCAAAGGAAGAACTTAGTCTTTTGTGAAATCTTGCATTTCCAGAAGATCATGAAGTCCCGAGAGTGTTCCATTCGGGCCTCAACCTATCCATGGGCGAAAAACTTGTAGGCCTTTTTAAACTGTAAATTTCCCATTGCTGCAAGCAAAATGGTCCCGGCCAGCAGAAGGTCCGTCAAATCCCTCCAGAATACCAAGCAAGCACATGTAGTCCTGGAATTGCTGCTCAGACAACATCGCTGTGAAATATGGGCTCCATGCCCCATCCATATAAACATCAGCCACCGAATTGTAGCTATTCAAAGAGAGTGGAAAAAGACGAGGAAACTGCTCCTTAAGGGTTCGTTTGGTTGCAGGGTTGGGTAGGGTTGGGCTGGGTTGGGCTGGATGAATAGTAAACTGTGAGGAGGGGGTACCCTTGTGAATAGTACCCCAACCCAACCCAACCCTGCCCAACCCTGCAACCAAACGAACCCTAAGGAACCCAAGGCCAGTCCAGTCATCCCGCCAGAATTTAAAAATTTGACCATTACCCAGCACCGGCAGCAAAACCTCCCTCAGCCTTGGGAGCGTCTTCTTCAACCCCATCCATAGAGAGGAGGGGCATTTAACAAGCATCAACTGCATGTCCCCAGCGATCCTGAAGATTTTTCTCAACAATGTGCATACGAAGCCGTCGTCAATGCCCCACATTCTGACAACCCATTTGGAGAGCAAGACCATGTTCACGTGCTCAAGCAAGAAAACACCAAGCCTGCCATCTTTCTTCCTGCGAGTGACTATAAGGTGCATCCCTTTATGTTTCTGCTTTCCATCTGACCACAAGAATCTCCTCATTAGGCACTCCTTCCGCTTGCAGATTCCCACAGGCAGCATCCTGGTAGAGCAGAAGAAAATAGGTATCACCGAGAGGGCATGCTTGAGCAGAATCAACTTCCCACCTTTGGAAAGAAGCTTAGCCTTCCAACCAGCCACTTTATTTTCCAGCCTTTCCAGTACCAAGTTCCAATCTGATATCAGAAGATGACCTGCCACCAAGGGCATGCCAAGATAAGAAATCGGGAGGTCCTCCTTCATGCCTCCCAACACATGCCCATCCTTTGCATTTCCTCCTGTCCCATCCCAAAAGGCACAAAAAGAGGACTTGTCATTGTTTATTAAGAGCCCTGAGATGTCTCCAAAGACCTTCAGTATCTGTGAAGCCCGCTTAACCTATTCCTGCTCTCCCTGCACAAAAATTATAGTATCATCGGCATATTGCAAAAGCGGCACTGCAATATCGTCCTTGCGGAAACCCCTTTAAAGACCATCCTCCAAGGCCAACCTCATCATAACAGCTAAGGCGTCGACCGCAAACAAAAAAAGAAGTGGAGCCAAAGGACATCCTTGCTTGACAGGGTTGGAAGGACCCACCCTCTGGGCGACCATTCACCAAGACCGCATACGAAGTTGTAGTGACGCATCTTTTCATCCACGCTACACAAAGACTCGGAAAACCTCTCGTCTCCAGAGATGCCTATTGGAAGCGCCAGTCTACACAGTCATTGGCCTTTGAAAAATCCACCTTCCAAACCAGGCACCTTTCATTGTTTCTCTGCCATTCATGGATAATTTCAGATGCCATAACCCATTCATCTGCCATTTGTCTTCGTGGGATAAACGTCGATTGTTCTGGGGAAATAATGTCGTCTAACACCTTCCGAATCCTATTAGCAAGGACCTTCGCAATGATAAGATATATTCCATCTGAAAGTGCAATAGGTCTCAGGTCCTCCGCCCGCGTTGGGTTCTCCTTCTTTGGCAACAGAAAAATCAACGCTTTATTTAGCCTCTCAAAGCCTTGATTGCCTTCCCTGAACTCGTGTAGAACGTTCATGACATCTTCCTTCAATGTTTCCCAGAACTTTCTGTAAAAAGCAATAGAAAAATTATTAGGTCCGGATGTACCATCCGCATTTAGGGCGAAGGTTGCCCGCTTGACCTCCTCCGTGAATGGTGCCACAAACGTGTCAGATTGCGGGTCCGATTTTCTGCGGACCCCTTTTCCTCTCCAGCCCCACCTGCTCCTAGCACCTCTCTTGCTGAAACGAGTAAACCAATTCCTGAGTGCTCAACCAAGTTCAACTTCGCCCCTGACCTCTACCCCGTCAACTACGAGCTATTGAATGTAGTTACATCGCCTTCTGCTACTCGCAAAGGCATGGAAGAAACGACTGTTCTCATCACCCTCCTTAAGCCATTGCTGTCTCGAGCGTTGCCTCCATTCCGCCTCCCGCTTCCTGTCTTTAAGACGAATGTCCTGCATACACGCATCTCTCAGCTCCATCTCCTCTAACGACATATCCCGCTCCTCCACCTGGTCCAGGCGGGTGATCTCCTCCTGGGCTTGAGCCGTCTTCCTCCTTCGGAGTTCACATGTCTGCTTGTTGAATTGCGTGAGGTGCCTACGCAAAAGCGCGAGCTTGGTGACGAGACGTGCAGTGACCGAACCAGGCAGATGCAACCCCCTTCAAAACGAATCAACCGTGTCTTTAAACCCCTCCTCTAGCATCTATGCACGTTCGAATATGAAAAAGAATCTAGGCATCCCTTCCTCCCCAGAGCTCCACAAGAGTTTGATTAGGATGCTTACTTCTATCTGAAAAAGGATCTGGGCGTCCCTTCCTCTAGGCAGATGCTTACTTCTATCTAATATCACTACCTCTATCTTGGATGACTATTTAATGTATGGGGCTGTTGGCAGTTTAGTTGTTGAAGAATTCGAGTTATGCATGCTTCCTAAGCTTGCAAAATGAAGTCGGGTTTGCTCATAGGCCAGTAGTAGTGGAAGATTCGTTAACCCCATTAACAACCTAAAAAGTTGCATGATGCGCATGTGTGCTTGTTGGATTAACATTACTTTGGGGGGTGCATCTTGAAACCCAATGGCAAGTTGTTTCAAAAACCTTCTATATGAATGTATAGAAAATCTGTAATGCCACATGTGGAAAGAAAGGGATAATTTTTAGCAACAAATCTGATGATGCCAAGGAGTGATCTTTATGACTTGCAAACATATAACAAGAAGTATACTTCTCATTATTGCGTGCTAATTAATGACTTTGATAAGTGCGTTATTGAGGAACATCTTCTCAATTTAAAATACCTGAACCATCTATAATACAAAGCTATATGACTTCTATCATCAATTGCTTCTTTTGGACTGGGGGATGCAACTATGTTGTTTAGATTAGTACTACTACTTCCAGTGAGTTCCATACAAGGTTAGTTAGTAGACGAAAATTGATCAAGTTGTCATACCATTCTTCTCGCCTCTACTTGCATGAGGTTTCCGAGGCTCTTAAGGGAGGGAGGATGGGCTAGATAGTCACTTATGTTATTAAGCTTAGGTTGTCAATGGAGATTGTGATGGATTTTGACGTGCATATGGTTCTAGGCAAGTCGATGAAACTACAAGTTGGGAATGGTGGGGGAGAGTTAGAGAGTCCAAGAGATGATGGAGTAGGGGCAATTGTGGCATGTGAATGGCACACTAGGTTGTTGGGTTGTCCAACAAAAGGAGAGATTGGACCAAACATGCGCTTGAGGTTGCCAGTTGTTGAGTGATGTAGAAAGATGTGGCATCAAGTTCAGTGGGGGAATGGTGGCGGAGCCTACACAAGCGGAATGAGCTCGATGATGGGCATAAGGAAGTTAGATAAGGAGGTGGTATTGAGAACAAGGGGGTTTCCCTCCTATTCCTATTCTTCTGTGTCGTTGGGATAATACGAGTACAGAAGAGTTACTCTTATTCCTTGTTTTGTTTATTTCTCTTGAGAATATGGAATAAGTTCCTTTGAAAAAAAAGAATACGGAATAAGTGATATTTACTGTGGAATGTGTAACACAAATGAGGATAAATAGTAGTCATTGTTTAAAAGAAGGGAATAACTACTCTAGGAACAAGTACATAACAAGGAGAGGGAATAGCTATCCCAGATTTACAAAAAACTTGGGGTAAGGGGAGAAAATTTGGATCATTTGTTCTTATTCTCCAAGTGAACATGCTAAGATATATTGTTAATAAGAATACAAGGTTTATAATTGAAGGGGTTGGGGTTATGTTTGGTATGCTAGAGTAAAATTGGGTAAGCAGGCAACCATGATTTGAAAGGAATGAAAGTGACATACAATGGAATATGACGATTCCATATTTGTTTGGTTATTTATCTAAAAATGGAATAAAATATGGATTATCTTTTCTTATTCCCCAAATGAACATGCCGATATATTGTTAATAAGAATACATGGTTTGTACAATGGTTTGGTTTATGTTTATTATGCAAGAATAACATCGGGTTAGAAATGAATTATGACATGACATGAACGAAGGTGACATACGATGGAATTTGAATACTCCATTATGTTTGGTTATTTATCTAAGAACGATTTGCTCCATAGATCTGAATGTTGGCACGTGAATTATAGACACGTGCAGAGAATAACAATAGCATAAACGAAAATGCTACGATGGATACACAGAAAAATCTGATTCGGAACGATGCAGTCAGAAGGAAAGTTGGAGTAGCTCCAATTGAGGATAAGATGAGAGAGAACCGCTTAAGGTAATTTGGCCATTTGCAAAGGATATCAGGTGATGCACCAGTTAGAAGATGCGAGACTTGGGATGTTGAGCCTGTTAAGAGAGGGCGAGGAAGGCCTAAGAAGTGTTGGAGGGAGACTATTCGAAGCAATCTCAATTATTTGGATCTAAGTCTGAGAGTGACCCAAAAGAGATCTGAATGGAAGCAAAGAATCCATGTAGCCAACCCTACTTAATGTGGGACAATGCTTTGTTTGTTGTTGTATTATCCAAGAAAGGAATCATGATTTCATATTTATATTTAGTATTTCTGGTTCAAGCATTGGAAATCAAATTAATTACTGAATGACACAAATGCACTCACTTTTATATTAATAATTGATTGCATGCATCATTGTAGATCTACCATTTAGGTATGTACAACTTAAAAATAATAATTATTTATACATCCAAGAGATAGTTTTATGTAGGAAAACAAAAATATTAAGTAATAAAAAGAACAGGTAAGAGTAAAAAATGGCAAAGCATTCTCCCGCTGTAAGTAGGGTTGGCTACATGGATTCTTGCTCAAATCTATGTTGAAAGATTCGATTATATTTTATGCTGGTTGTCAATGACCTAACATAACCTCTACACGAGGGGATATGAACCTGCTCTTTCGAGTGGTAGGCACACTGCACTACCACCATACCATTTAAGTGGGTAAGAATATAATGTAAAAGGTTGCGTCAGTACTACTATTGGGCAGTTTGATCATTGCACCTATCGACCAAGGATAAGAATCAAGATTCTCGCCTTCATCCAAGCAACACGTTTCCTTTCTTGAAAGGAACTGGCACTCCTATAGAATCCATGTTCTATCATCTGATTTTATCCTAAACACTGGAAAGGATTTGCGGTTGGAATTTTCAATCCATCCCATCCCATCCCTTTTCTTCTCTCGAAGCGTAATTACTAAAGCTACGAGCCACAAAAGCAACAAAGCCTTTTCCAACATTAAGTAGGGTTATTTATGGATTCTTTGCCTCCATTCAGATTTATCTTGGGCCATTCTCAGGATTACATCCAAAAAAAGTAAGGTCCCTTAGTCTCATTCCCAAGGCTTCTTGGGTCTTCCCTGCCCTCTCTTAGCCGGCTTAATATCCAAAAACTCGCATCTCCTAATTGGTGCATCATCCGACCTGCTTTGCAAATGGCCAAATCACATTAAGCGATTTCCCACATCTTATCCTCGATCGAAGCTACACCAACTTTCCTTTTGATTGCATCATTCTGAATCCGATCTTTACGTGTACGTCCATACATCCACCTTAGCATTTTCATTTCTGCTAGTGTAGTGCCATTCTCTGCACATGTCTATGATTTACATGCCAACATTCAGATCCATAGAGCATAACATGTCTCACAGTTGCTTTGTAAAACTTTCCTTTGATTTTCAAAAGAATTTTCTTATCACAGAACAGTACATGCTCCTCTCCACGTTAGCCAACCTGCATTTATTTTATAAGTAATATCCCCTTCAATTTCCCCATCCTGTTGTAAAATAGAACTCAAGTATCTAAAAGAATCTTTCTTTTGAATGTTTTCATCACCAATCTTAACCTTGATTCCTTAACTATTGCTTCCATCAAAAGTACAGTCCATATATTCAGTCTTAGCCCTACTTATACGAAATTCTTTAGTCTCTAATGCATGTCTCCAGACCTCAAGATTCTCATTTACTCCATCTCTAGTCTCATCAATCAACACAATATCATCTACGAATAACATACATCGAGGTATCTCATTCTGAATGTGATTAGTCAACTCGTCCATAATTAAAGTAAAAGGGAATGGACACAAAGCTGAATCTTGATGCAGACCAATGTTGATGTCAAATAGTCATTCTTCCCATACCTGCAAAAATCTTTTTATTTTAGTTGATGGGAAATACTTTTGTGCGGTATGCGTGGTCAAATGTTTTTGTGTGTTGCCAATCAAAAGTTATCCTCAACCTTACGTGCTGCCTTTCCTGGCACTTTGGACAAAACTACACTTTGCAAGATTATCTTCAAATATTTAAGACGGCATGCATAATCTTTTGTTAAGATCTAATTATGAATTTGATTGTTTTAACTCTATTCTAATAGTCGTTTTGGTTTCTAGATGGAGAAGATGAAGGAGATCGCCAAGCTCAAAGCAAACGAGGAGAAAAAACAACTTGAATCTGAGGTAGAGACACATTCTCCAATAAATCTCATGCATTTCAGAGTGAATTTGTCTTTGTACCGCTTGTTTTGTGATCCAGGGCACAAGATATACACTATGCTGTACACATGAGCAGAAAATAATCGAAATTTGGTAATTTGAAATCTTAGCTCTAAAGTTGACAATGTAGTGTTTTTGTTCTGGTGGAATCTTTAACTAATATCTTGGAGTATTCCCATGGATTAGAATAGAGAAATGAAACCACACACTTTACATATATCAGAATGATATGTGTTAGATTTAGTAATATCTATTACCACCACACTGTTTTGAAGATATGACAGAGGATCTAAGATCCTTGTCTCAAAATTATGATGCACAAAATAGCTTTATACTACTTGCGAATTTTCTTACAATGTCGTGAGTGATGTAACTTATTTTTGGCTTTTAGCCCTGTACATTTAATTTTTGTGAACTAATGGTGGAGTTTTTGAGTGCGTATCTAAATGGTGAATGCTCTTTTTCCTTTAAAAAAGATCAATTTGAGGAATAGGCTGGTTATAAAATAAACTACTAGCTGTCTCTAAACTGGACAATATCACATCTATATACTGATGGGAGAATGGGAATGAAAGGGGAGCGCGAGAGAAGTTTGGAGAGAGCTGAGTGGGAGAGATGGTGGGAATGTTGCCGAAAAGGGCGTGGGAGGAAAGGGTGAGATTGGAGAGGTCCGGTAGAGGGTGTTGTGATGACGACGCCAGGATGCAGTGTCAAGAAATCCTTTAGGCCTTTGACTATGGTGTTGATCCATCTGGTTTGGAATGAAGGATCAGCTAGACAATCTACTGAAAATGTGATCCGGACATTATTTCTGAATGATCTGTTAATTCTTTTGTACCCGGTTTTTTATGAACTAAAATTCTGGATGGTTACTCTCTTTAGATGATTATGAATTTTTAAAAATTAAAATTAAAAATCACTCGCATAGGCATGCACAAACACACATGTGCGTGGGCACACACACATGCACACACAATGAAATGAATATGTCAAAGTCCAAAAGGACCATAGAGCGTGGCGATCCAGTTAGATTAGATGAGTGGTGATAAATGGCAAAACCTTCTCTCACTTTAAGTAGGGTCGGCTACATGAATTCTTATTGCTAGGGTAGGATTTATTGGGAATTTTCTGCGTTTGGACAAAATCAAGTCAAAATAGCTTTATACTTCTGAGGAAGGGTGTATTGTCATGGACATGTTAACTATCCAGCTTTCATGATCAAGGTGGTTATTCCCTTAATATTGTCGACCTATATTTCTCCTTTCACACCTTCTGATGTGGAGTGTCATTATTTCCAGCTTGAGCTTGTTTTAGTAGTGGAAAAGCTCCAAGAGCTCCGAGCCGTTCGTATACAGAAGTTGAAAAGACAAGGCAAGTGTTGATTGTGTAACTTCCCATTGACGTTGGCTATTAGAATAATATTTGCAGCTTAAGAGATTTTCAACTCCTTGGTACAAAGAGAATTTGAGATCACACATGAAAAAATCCTTCCTAACTTTTCTCCAATAGTTCAAGTGAAGTTTTCTTGTGCACCCCTTGATTTCTCAAAATAAGTTCAAGTAAAGATTTTGGACCACAAATAGAACATGCTGTAGCTTTTGTTATTTTATTCTGTAACTTTTGTTTCTTTGAGAAGTGATATAAGGCGGGAGAGTAGTTATTTTGCTGTTGCTGCTTGTCATCCACTTAACTTTGAGTACATCTCCCTTAGTTGTTTTGAGCTATTTAAATGTAATTTCTTGCTGAATCAGCACTTGTTATTACTTGCATTCTCAAGAGATCTTTCACATTTTCTATTTTTATTTTTGTATCTAATATGTTAGTTTAAAACAAAAGTTGATTAAGATCATTATTAATGGAAACATGTTTCTTATTTTTCATTATGAATTTTTATCAGGGGTCATTTCCATGATTAACTGTGGTTCTTCAAAAGATTGACACAGTTAATTAAGACTCTAAACCACAGAAATAATCAGCAACGAGGGTAAGAATATATCTCATATGAAAGGCGTACCTATACTTATATGAAGATAATCAAGATGCCAACCAAGCAAAGTAAGATACTCCATCCCTCACTAGCATGGGCAGTCTTGACAAGGGGCTCATACCCACAAGAGCCGGCAACTCAGGGAGCATAAAATACGTACACTGACATGGATCCCCAGTGGCAGGAACCCACCGAGGTGCCCTAAATAAGAAGAATGGGAAAAGCCATCTCGGTCCATACACATCGGTCCCTAAGTTGCCGCTGTTGGATCCATCTTCAGGTTATAAAAGGGTTACACTCGAAAAGGGAAGGGTTTAAGGAAGTGAGGTGAGCCTTGGGTGTCAAGACAAGTTCTCTCCAATCTCCTTGGTGCCTCTTGGTCCTATTGCTATTAATGTAATGAGCCTAGGCCCCAGTTAAGTTATATGCTATTGACGGATAAGGCTAACGAGTTTGGCTAGACCTTATCTGGTAGGGGCAGTTACTTCTCTTTTTCCATCTTGAGAACCACATTCAACGCTAAAGTCCTTAAATGAGGTCCCAATCTCATTATCTTCTACGTGGATTCTGGCTCAAATCCATGTTGAAAGATTCAACTATTTTTACACTGGCGGTTGACTACCTAATGCAACCCTCACAAGGGATGATTTGAACTCTGGTCTTTTGGGTGGTGGGCATACTGCACTACCACCAGACCGTTTAAGTGGGTACTAACATTAGGACTGTATATTCAAGTAAAAGTATCATAACTTTGTTGTTTAATAAGCTCATCATTGAGTTAAATGTGCTCTAACTCCAGTCACATGCAGAGGTTGAAGAAGTCAATCTTAGGATCTTAATGGTCATGGGTTGTACTATAATTAGATGTTAAAATAAACTATTTGTTAAATCAATAAACCTCAAACTGAACGGTATGAAATGAAATCAATTAATAGTATACCGTTATCGAAATGCTCATCATTTTCAACCATTGTCTCACAATCACAACTAATGACTTGCCAAGCAATTCTTGAATTATTTGTTTAGGGCAGGCAGCGTAAAACCTGATCCAATTCGGGTATCCAATCCCGCTGCTGAGATGCTCAGTTCCCTTGATAGGAAGATGACGAATTCCAAAAATTATATAAGGCTGGGGAACTTTGGATAAATCGAGGCGAATGGGTGTCATCCTCACTTCTCTGAAACACCCAGTGCTGACCATACTGAGAGTCATGAAAGTGCCCGGGGCTAGCACCCCGTCTCCCAAGCGTAACATACGGGAGGGAGGAGGGGATTGAAAAAACGATGCTTCCTTGATCGTGTGGAACATGGATGCGCATTATGTCATTCTTACAAGTAAAAAGACTGGAAGAAGTACCCTATAAGGACTTTGAGATCAATTTATAAGCAAACATTTGGGCTCTCAGGCTTCCTGAAAGAATTCCTATGAGGACTTTGAGATCAATTTATAAGCAAACATTTGGGACTGAGCAAATATTTGGGCTCTCAGGCTTCCTGAAAGAATTGGGTTCTTCCTCTGGTTACTCAGGAGGAAGAGGTTGATGATGCGTGATAGGTGCGCCGGGCTCCTTGGCGTCATTTCGGGCAGGTGCTTAATTTGTAATGATGCGATTGAATCTGTGGAGTATCTCTTTTTCTCTTGCCCCTTGGTCTCTCAGATATGGCAGGAGGCTGCTGTAGCGTGGTGTCGTATCGACGACTTTCATGCCTTCTGGAATTCGATCTACGCAAATATGACTAGACCAAGGAGGGAGCGGCTTTATCCCATGGCTATGCTCTGGGCGGTCTGGCGAGGAAGGAATGACTTACTGTTCTCGGGGCAAAGATTTTATAAGGAGAACGTGGGGGTGTTTGCACAACGCATGGTAGAAGACTGGGTGTTGTATTGATCCTGTAAGACTGGTGCGTGTTGTGTTTTTCTTCCTTGTTTTTACTTTTATTTTTTGGAATAAATTTTGATGGGGCGGACACCATCGAGTGTTTCCCCCTACCTTTCAGACTTCAAAAAAAAAAATATAAGCAAACAACTCATTCGATGTGATAGTGTCTTGTATATCCAAATATGGTTAACATTTTTCAATGCAATCTAGACGTTCATTCTTCATCACACCATTTCAATCAAATAGACCACACTCTTTATAAAAGTAGTATGGATTTAAAAAGTAAGCCGTGAGGTCCAAGTGAGTATTAACTATTAAGCCTTATTTTGGTCTTAGAACTAATGGTATTTACAAATATCTTATCAGATGACTTCACGTCATTAAAAGATACCATTATCTCTTGATTGGTCTCTTCAACTCCTACATTGATAATGCCCATGGATGGCTTCTGATTTGCATCAAACACATGCAATAAGCAAATCAAAGACAGACATTCAAATTGCATGTCTAGTATGATTCCAGAAAGTGGGGCTCAAAGCACTAGATGCTGTTGCTATGTTCCTGTCTTACTCCCATTTACAGATTCTTAATGCCCGTGGAGGTGATACGAATGTTCTTGATACAAATGTTCTTGATAGCTGGGATCGGGCATTTCCTCGTGCACATTTTGACCACACGCTATTCTGCGGTACTTTTTAGATTTGAACATACATAGATTTTGGAGGAAGGGCTCCATGCAATTGTAAAGGATTTTTGAAGGGGTTGTCATCCGGTTGGGTCTGCTACTCTCCGTATTGCGTCTAAGCTGGGAGAGCTCAGAAAGCAACTAATGGAATTCAACAAAGCTGCGAAGGTCTTTATGTGGATGTTTAGGAGGGAAAGGTTATAAACTGGTGATAGATTTACACGGTTCTTTCAGGTAGCCGATCTCGTGTGTTCTCATTGTCAGGAGAAGGTTGAAGATGCAGATCACCAATTCTTTAAGTGTAGGAATTCTTTGGAGGCTTGGGATTTATTTGAATCGCTTGATGGCTTTTGATGATGTTTCTAGATTCTGGGATTCCATTGGTATGGAGTGGAATGGAACAGATAAGGAGAGAGCGAGCTGTGTGGCAATGATTTGGTATCTATTGTTAGCCTGAAATGGGATGGTATTTCAACGATCGTTTTTATTGTGAAAGTGTTATGGCTCATGCTAAGGTGTTAGCTGGGAGTTGGAGCTTGTAATTTTTGTTTTTTACATGTAATAGGCTTGTACATTTTTTTGACGAATAAATGGTGATGTTTTTGGGCTCACACCTATATGGTGGATGCCTTTTTTCCTTAAAAAAAGCTATTCACGCCCATCATTGTATTTGAAAAAACACCGCTTAAGAAGTAACCATATTGGACATGCTATAGGATGATCGAGAGTTGATAGCAGATAATATCGAGGAAAGAATTAACCACCTGCAAGTCATTTGTGTAGAGGATATGAAAGTAAAAGTGGAGTGGAAACACAGATGATGTAATGATGGCTTAAAGAGGATGTTAGACTACACGTCTCGATGGGTAATTAGATCTCTTCAGGATCCAATGATCCCATGTGCTCATGTTAGTCCCACATCGTGTATTAGTGGGACTTCATCATATTGGGGGGGCTATCTATATATGAAGCTTCACACCTCCTGTATTTATTGAGAGAGTTAGAATATCAATCCATTAAGGCGGTTCACTCGTGGTTTGATCCCGCTTGTAAATCCATGACTTCTTCCTTGTTCTTCATATCTTTATCTCTGGTATCAGAAGGGGTTTAATTTTAGGTTTTGTTTTTGAACATTATATTTTGATTATTTTATGTTCTGTGATCTTCAACATCTGTTCAAGTTCTTATTGATTCCACATCATCATCAACGACATATTATCTCATGTTTATGCATGAGTTCTGATGAGGATCTTCATCGCCATGTCCAGAAAAGCTAGAGTTCTTCATGGAACCCTGATTCTGCAAGACGAAGGTGCATTCAAGGCAATGGTTCCCAGAAATTGGAGTTTTGTTGAAACCTTAATTCTCCAAGCGTCGCTCCGCTGTTCAACACACACGATCTCATCCTAGCATCCCATGCGGGATCTCCAAGCAAGCGTGCTTCCTCATACATGATCTTCGTGCCATAACAGTGCACATGATCACCAAACATCGATTATGCCTCTTCAGACATATGCTCTCTCCGCCCAACATTCAACTGTATGTGATCTTGAAGTGCACGTAACTTCTTGAATCAACCTAGGTACACAACTACATGTGCATGATCCATTGTTGACTGGGCTTGTGCATGGAGTATGATGTCCCAAGTTGTAGACATTGATCTCCTCCTCTCGTACGATCTCCTCCTTTGTGCGATTAACTCGATAGTGGTGCAACGATATCAATTTTTCCGGCGACAATGGGTTGTTTGGAACCATATGATGAGACCTCCAATACAACATGATCTCCTTTCTCAAGTATTGCAATGAGAAGGAAGAAGCGACTCCACCGCCCGCTTGAAGGCGGATTTCCATCCCCGCACAAGCGATGGTGCCATCGACAACCATAACCGCAAGGACACACAAGCATCTCTAGTTCTAGCTCTTCCTCCTTTACGCATGAGGGCGACTCCTTCAGACCCGGCTCTTCCTTCTCGCACGAGTCCCTTTACATGCGCATAGACTGCGATGCCTCCCTCGCCGTCGATCATTGAAAGCCCTATTGGAGACGACACGTTTCGTGGGATGTATTCCTCCAATGGGAATCCTAAAAGAAAAGTAAGGGAGGGGCATCGTGCCCTCTTCTTGATGGACTGTGGGGCTTTAAAGCACGCGCCCTATGTTTTTTCCCTTTGAAAATTTTGTAATGACCCATTATGGCTCATCTGAAAGTAAAACCAAAAAAAGGAAGGGGGAGGGGGCAATTGGGTTGTGACTACAAGAAAATATGAGGATGTCAATTGGAAAAAAGGGCCCATAAAAATAGAGAGAGAAAGGGGATAGGAACTTTTTGAAAAAATATTGTATGGAGAGAGAGAGAGAGAAAGAAAAAAAGACGCCAGTTGAAAAAAATACACGGTTAAAAATGTGATAGTCAAAAAAAAGTTTGGACTCAAAAAAATAACGACGATGTGTTTATATTTTCCCCTTGTTATTTCTTCTCCCAACTTGGTTGTGTATTTCATATTTTTACGACAAGTATGAGAGAAAGATGGAATATTTTAAAGATGGTTCAAATTTAGATATTCAAACTCTACCATTTTACGACACTCTACATGCAAGTGACCTAGTTTCTCCGAGTTCTCCAGAGAGAGAGACTCAGTGTAGTGTCTCCTTCTCTAACAACCATGAACTCTAGAATGGATATTCCTACAACTTTCTTCAGTGATCGTGAAATCCAATATGAGATCATTCCAAGGTTCCTATGAAAGTGATCTACTTCTCAGATGCTCTTTGTTGGGCTCTTCATAGAGATGGAGAGGTTAGTCACACGTTGTGCTAAATTCCAACATGTTACAGACCAAAGTTCTCCATGGAGGAGACTCATTTTAGTATCGATGGCTCTAACAGAAGCAGTACAAAGCAAATGAGCTAGTCATCGATCCGGATTTCTCTATAAATCGTCGTTCACACTCCAATCCTCCAGTTCCTCCTCACCAGCACAGACATGAGAAGCAACGTCCTCAACAGGCAACCAACAAAGTATGTCTTGAGTTGATATTGTCTGTAGTGTCTTGTATTCAGTGAGTGAGTACATTCTTGATATTTGTCCAAGTTGAGCATTGCATGCTCCAGCTTGAGGGAGGTGTTTAAGTATGCATTTGGTTATTTAATTGGATATCTTTAGGATCAATTACCCCATGCGCTCATGTTAGTCCTACACCGTCTATTAATGAGACTTGGTCATATTGGTATGGCTATATAAGAAGACCCACACTTCCTGGATTCATTGTGAGAGTTGAATATAATATCACTTCTTTGAGGTGGTTCTCTTGTGGTTTCATCTTGCTCCTTATGGAGTAGGGTTTCATGTAATTCTTTGTTTTCTTCATTGTTCTTAATATCTTTATCCCTGATTACGCTTCCGTATTATTGTTTTCTGATGCAGCATGATTCCATCTCCACCTTTTAGTTGACATTTTATTTTAAATTTTATTTAATCATGTAAAAAGGCTCATTATACAAGGCCTTTATTCTCTTTTCTTTTTGGCATGTTTTCTTTCCTTTATTTTTTATTTTAGAAAGCTGTTGCTATTTAGGGGGGATTAGCCTCTATAAAAGGCCCCCTTGTACTAAGGTTAAGTTAAGTTGAATTGAGTTAATTTCTTTCCACCCCTAATTCTATCTCTCCCTCTCTCTCTCTCTCTCGAGTTCCCTCTCTCCCCCCGTGATTTTCATCCCGCAACCCTAAAACCCCCGCTGCCTTCTCCATCTACCCCCCCCGCAACCTCCCCTTCCCTTCCTTCCCTCACCCCGCGCCGCTGTTTTGCCCTTCCCCATCGCCCCCCTCTCCCTCTCGCCGCCCTCTCCCGATCCTCCTTCCCTGGCCGCCACTCCCAGCAACCCGCGCCATTCCCGCTTCACCACCAGCACCCCGTCCCCGGTCCGACCCTCCCCAGCCGTCCTTCTCTGCCACCCTCATCGCGCCGCCCAGTCACGCGCCGACTTCCCCACTCGCCGTAGCCCATTCCCCACCTGCGCCCCTTCGCCCAGAATCTCCTCCAGCGCCGCCAGATTCGCCGCCGCCCTGTTACCGACGGATAACTGTCCCGGTGCCGCAAAGGAGCCCCGCCCTCCCCTCCTCCGGAGATCAGATCTGAAGCGTGCCAACTTTCCCTTGCCGGTCGTGGTATGAGCGACAACTCCACCATTTAAATTCCACCGCATAATATTAGTTTGTGGATTGTTATGTTGTTAATTGGTTTGGTGAACTATTGAGGTTCTGTGCTGCAAATATCGCTATTTATTTCCATAATCGATAACTATTCATGTTGCCCTAAATTTGTGGAGAAACCGGTGCTAAAACTCGAGTTTCTTATTGTTTATTGTTGCTGAATTTTGTGTATCACACGTCATTTTATTCGCTTCGTCCTTTTCCTTAGTTCCATTGTTCGAATCTCCACTTAGTTCATTATTTCATTAGGTTGCATCAATTTGGTATCAGAGCATAACGATTCTGCATTTCGTCTGCATCCCATTTATTCATTGCATTAAAAAAACACACAAAACAAAACAACAAAAAAAAAGAAAAAAAATCCCAAAACAAAAGAAAGTAGAAACCCTAGGATTCCCATGGCCGAAAAATCGTCTACTTCTAAAACCGGCTACACCTCACACCCTGAGCTATCGTTAGAATCCCTAGCTGCTCAAATGCAACACATGCAGCGGCTATACGAACAAGTGTGCGGACAAATTGCCACCCTCAATTGTCAAATGCTAGAGAAAAATCATAATAATGAGACGCCAAATAAAAGTCGGTCTACTCACCGGAGACCACATTCACGGAGCAACACTTCCTACGACTCTAGTTCATCTACTTCTGACGGACATGTTAGCGATGATCACTCCCAAGAAAGTGAAGAAGAAAGACCAGGAGATGACACCCCTTTCAATCCCAAGATTCAAGATCCCCTCACCTCTGGCTATCAATTCCCGCCACGACCTGGAGCTAGGTCCGATGATGGATGGGATCGAGGCATCCGTCTCGATGTCCCAGAATTTGACGGAGGACGATATCCTGATGTCTTTTTGGATTGGCTCCAAACCGTCGAACACTTCTTTGTGTGGAAGTCTATGCCTACTGAGCGAAAAGTTCAATTCGTCACCATCAAATTAAAGAGGCATGCTCTGCTATGGTGGGACCGTTTGCAGTCTGAACGCAAACGAAAGGGAAAAAGTAAAATCCGCAGTTGGAGCAAAATGAAAGCCAAATTGAAGACCAAGTTCGTGCCAGAAGATTACAAACGAGATCTGTGCGCACGACTGCAATCATGGCGACAAGGCACTATGAGCGTCAGAGAATACACCGAAGGATTCCAATCCCTCGTTCACCGCAACCGATTGCAGGAGACCCCTGTCCAGGAGGTCACCCGCTACATGCAAGGACTCCGACCCGTTATTCAGGATGAACTCTACCTCCACAACTGTCGAGACGTTGATGAAGCTTACAAGCAATGAGCGGGCTGAGACTAAGCTTGCTAAAGCCCAGACAAGGAGGATGTCCTTCCCGGTGAACTCTGTCTCGCGCACCAATACCCCTATGACGACCTCCAAACCATTTGTGTCCCCATCGATTCCTACGGGTAAACCCCAGACAAAACCCTAAACTCCTGCCGTCACCCGACCACCTATTGGAAACCTCGGACCAGGCATCTTAGGAAGCCGACCTGTTGTCAGACCTGTCACTTGTTTCCGATGTTATCAAAAGGGACATCGAGCAACAGAGTGCCCAAACCCTAAGGCCAAACCCGCCCATTTATGCACCGTCGACGACTCTGAAGACCCTGACCCTGACCAACATGAGCCACCTGAAGAGGATCCGTCTGCTTTGACTGCTGACACCATGGGAGCCGATGACTATGAGCCTTTTGGAGTGGACGGAGACGTATCCAGACCCTTCTTGGTCATTGAACATGAGAACTTTATCATTCCTGACAGCGCACCCACAAACATCCTACTCACACCCGTTGTCAACGGCGCTGATAGTTGGCTGCGACACAGCATCTTCCGAACCATCTGCACTTCAGGAGGGCGACACTGTTCGCTGATCATTGATGGAGGAAGCGTTGAGAACTTCGTTTCACAAGAAATGGTCGATAAGATGGGCCTGCCAACTCAACCACTCGAGAAACCTTACAGTGTGGCCTGGTTTCGAGGTGGTACCCAACTCCCGATCCATCGTCAGAGCCTCGTTAGCTTCTCAATAGGGCCTTCATATAGAGACGAGGTGTGGTGTCATGTAGCCCCTATGGATGTCTGTCACATTCTACTTGGGAGACCTTGGCAATTCGATCGAGACACTGAGCACAAAGGAAAGCTGAACACTTACTCCTTTCTCATAGACAAGGTGCGTGTGACCCTCAGACCACAACGCGGCGCCCTTAGCCCTCGCCAGGTGGCTACACTTCGAGCCGCGACCGCACAATCGGGTAAAAGCACTCCACCGTCACAACCCTCGCCTACAGGTCCTGTATTGCTGATGGAAGCCCAGACATTCCAACGTGAGATTCAGGAGAGCTCCACCATTTATGTATGTCTACCTCAAGAAATGCTCCTTCATGTCTGACACGGTCCTCTTCCTGGGATACATTGTCATTGCCGACGGACTTAAGGTTGACCCCTCCAAGATTCAGGCCATTCAGAGCTGGCCCGTGCCCAAAACCCTCACTGAGATTCGCAGCTTTCTGGGATTGGCTTCTTTCTACCGACGCTTCATCCGGAACTTTAGCACCTGTGCCGCACCGTTGGTAGATTGCACGCGTAAAGGCGCACCCGCATGGACTCTTGAAGCAGAAACCAGCTTTCAAAATCGAAAACATCAATTGACACATGCCCCTGTTTTGGCACTTCCTGACTTCACCAAGGTTTTTGTAGTCGATTGCGACGCCTCACATGTCGGGATTGGTGCCGTCCTAAGTCAAGAAGGACGAACTGTAGCGTTCTACAGTGAGAAATTGAATGAAGCTCGATCACGGTACTCTACTTATGATGTCGAATTCTATGCCGTGGTGCAAGCCCTCAAGCATTGGAGGCATTACCTGATCCAACGTGAATTTGTCCTTAACTCTGATCATGAAGCAACCTGGATTATTGGTGGGGATCTGAACGTCACCTTGTTCCCGGAGGACATGCCAAGGGGTGACGGGGGCTTGGATGCTGGTTCTGCGGACTTGAGGCAGGTGGTCAGCTCTTTGGGCTTGACGGTGGTGGACGCGGCAGGTTGAGGGTTCACGTGGAGGAATGCCAGGTCCAGGCTCGACAGGTTCCTGGTGTCAGTTGAGGCGGGGGAGCTTTTCCTTTTGGCGAGGGCTTGGGCTCTTACGAGGACGCTGTCTAATCGTACCCCGGTTCTTTGGTTTTCTGGCGAGGAGCGCGTGGCTCGGTTCTTTTTCCGGTTTGAGAAGAAGTGGCTGTTGGAGGAGGGCTTTCGGGATATGGTCTCCGAGCAGTGGCGGGCGTTCTCCGTCTCCGGTTCGGCGGTGTCGCGTTTTGCGGCGAAGCTGGCCGCACTCAGGAGGGTCTTGCTGTCGTATGGGAAGGAGGTCACCAGTAGGAGGAGGGCCAGCAGGGCTGAGGCGGAGGCGGGGATTAGCAGGCTGGATGGGCTGGATGATGACCGGGGTTTGACTCCGGAGGAGGTGGAGGAGAGGGCTGCTTGGTTGGAGGTGGTTTACCAGGAGGACAGGAAAGAGGAGGTTCAATGGAGGCAGCGATCGCGCCAGAAGTGGTTGAGGGAGGGTGATGCTAACACTCGCTTCTTCCATTCGGTTGCATCGGGAAGGAGGAGGCGGAGCTTTTTGCATGAGGTGGAGGTGGGGGGCCGAAGGGTTTCGGGGGAAAGGAGCATTGGTGTTGCCTTGCGGGAGCATTTTGTAGGGGCCTCGAGGAGGGTGAGGGGGGAGGCTGGTTGGGGGTGGACTGGGCGGGGGTCGGGGTCGTTGACCGATCAGCAGGCGGGTTTGTTGGTGGCCGACTTTTCAGAGGCCGAGGTTCGCCGGGCGGTTTGGGATTTGAATGCGGATGGGGCCCCTGGCCCGGATGGTTTCTCTATATGTTTTTACAGGGAGTTCTGGGAGCTGTTGAAGGGAGAAATTTTGGAGGTTCTGAATGAGTTCAGGGTTGGCAACTGCGGCTTTGAGAAGGTCAACCGGGCCTTAATTTTTCTTTTGCCTAAGAAGGAGACCCCAGTGGGTGTTGGAGACTATCGGCCTATATCGATCTCTAACGGCATCTATCTCATTGTGGCCAAGGTCTTAGCGAGCAGGCTTAGAGCTGTTCTCTCAAGTGTGGTTCTTCCTTCTCAGTCCGCATTCATTCCTGGACGGTGTATGGTGGATGGTATTGTGGCTGCGCATCCAATATTCTCAGAATTAGGGTTAAATAAGCCCTTGAATAATCCATGGAAATTTTTTCTCGAACTTCAAATAATGACGTTCTTCAGAACTTGAACAAATATAAACATGAACATAATAATCTTCAAGGACAAAAACCCTAGAATCAAACCACTCTGATACCATGTTGAAATATGAAATGCGGAAGTAGAATCGATGAACCATTCATGAACATAAAAAATAAGAACACTGGAATTTTACGTTGAACTCTACTCCATGAGGAGCAGGATGAAACCACAGGAAAAGGCCTCAAAGGGCAGGTTATTCTATCACAAATCTCTCAACGAATACATGGGGTGTGGGGCTCCTTATTTGGCCCCATTGATAGACCAGAGTCTCAAAGATAGACGATGTGGGACTAAACATTTTTTTATTGAAAATTGGGTCCACACCCATCGCGGGGGCCACCACAAGAATCAAATTATATATATATATATATATTAAAAAAAGATCAAGAGATTTACAGGGTTCAAGAGTTCCGGAGGAGACATAAGGCATTACAATATGCGACAATATTTTCATCATAGAATCTCTGATTGCTAAAAATCCTCTCATTCTGCCCCAGCCAAATTGCCCATAGGCAGCGAAAGTCTTCCAGTAATCCATCGAGTTGATCCGGTGGGCGCATCTAATAGAAGCCCAGAACTCCACAAAGCCCCCCGTCCGTACCCACGGGACATGGAGAGCCTGCATACATGAACCAAGGCCGAGCACGCCAAGAAGAGGTGGAGAGAATCCTCCGTAAACTCCTCACAACTGTCGCAACGAATGTCCATGAGGCCCAAGAGGCGGCCCCGATGCTCCTTATCCAACAATCGGCCTTTACGAAGACACCAGAGAAAGAATTTGATCCTACTTGGAATTTTCGCCTCCCACACGATATTTAGGTCCTGTAACAACTCCCGCTCTTGGAGCTAATCGCACCGGGTCAGCGCCTCATACGCTTTCCGCGCCGAGAATGTCCCGTTCACCCACTTGAAGTGATCAATAGCCCTCATCAGGACACTCGTCAGGGGTAGTGAATCTTGCATCTGCATGTATTCATCCAGTCGCTGGTCAGACATAACCGATAGGAACAGAGGGGCCCAGCTGCCCGTCAACCCCGTCGTGGCAAGAGTAACATCCTTCGCATCAGCCAGCGCGTAGAGCCGAGGAAACTGGTCAGCCAGGATCCCGACAGAAAACCAACGGTCCTTCTAGAAGCAGAAAAGATTGCCATCCCCAACCGAAGGGCTCAAAAGATGCCGAACCTGCTGGAGAACAACACGTATTCCGGACCACAAAGACGATTCAAAGCGGACCTTTTCCGCAATCAACTGACTCGAGATACCATAAATCGTCCGCCTCACCGCCAACGATGAGGAGGAGCCCCAAATATTGATAATCCACTTCGCGTTGAGAGCGTTGTTCATGCCTTCGTCATCTCTTCCCCAAGCCTCAAGCCCCCATCCGCCCGGCTCTTCGTCAAGCCCCCATCTGCTCGTCTCTAATCCCCAAGCCCCCATCCGCCCGGCTCTTCGTCATCTCTTCCCAAGCAACGGGATGAATATTTTTCCTCTGTTGCCTTCCATCGGACCAAAAAAAAGTTCCTCATCATAGCCTCAATCTTCTTGCGAATCCCCACTGGCATTAACCTCGTGGAATAGAAAAAGACAGGGATCGTCGCAAGCACATGCTGCAACATGACCAGCTTACCCCCTTTGGACAAAGAGACCGCCTTCCACCCCGCCATTTTACGCTCCAACCTTCGTAAGACATCCTCCAAGTCGTCCACCCTCAGCCTATCGGCCACTAACGGCAGGCCCAAGTAGTGGATGGGCAGATTCCCTACGGGGCAGTCAGTCAGGCCCGCGACGGCAGTCCGCTCATCTGCCGTCATTCCGAAAGTAATCACCACTGATTTGCGTTTATTGATTTCTAGCCCCACCAAGTCCCCAAAAATCTCAACCAGCTGAATCGCATTAGCAGATTGCTCTGCATTGCCCCCGAGAAAGAGAACCGTGTCATCTGCATATTGAAGAATGGGGATAGAGATATCCCCCCTGCAGTACCCCTCACACCAGCCCGAGTCAACCGCCTCCTTGAATAAGACACCCAGGGTGTCAGAAATCAGCATGAACAACATTGGGGCCAAAGGACACCCCTGTCTGATCCCCCTTTGGGGTTTGAAGAACCTCCCCTCAGGTTTGCCATTAACCAAGATTGAGAAAGAGGTGGTGGTGACACACTGCCTGATCCAGTCAATCCATATCTTCCAAAAACCCCTCCGACGGAGCGAGACCCATAGGAACTTCCAGTATACGCTGTTATAGGCCTTCGCGTAACCAATCTTCCACAAAGCGGCCCTCGCTTTGGACTTTTTCCAGTCCATGCAAATTTCCGACGCCAGGACGAGCCCATCCGCCATCTGCCTGCCCGGAATGGAGGCCGATTGGCCCTCCAAAATCACATGACCCAAGACGGACCTCAGTCAAATGGCCAGCGTCTTCGCAACAACTAGATATACGACATTGGAGAGAGCGATGGGTCTGAAATCATCAATACATGTTGGCGTGTCCTTCTTCGGCAGCATGAAAAGCATAGCCTGATTGATTTTCTCAAAACCGTTGTTGCCCTTGCTGAATTCAATGATCATCTCCAAGAGATCCCGTTTGAGCACATCCCAAAATTCACGGTAGAAGAGAACGGATAAACCATCCGGGCCAGGGGCCCCATCCCCGTTTAAGCTCCAAACTGCCTTGACCTCCTCCTCCGTAAAAGAACCAGTCAAAGATGCCGCCTGGTCGTCCGAAAGGGTCTTCGCCCCCAGCCCAAGCCACCCCCAACCATTACCAATCTTCCGCTGCGATGCCACAACGAAGTGATCTCTCAACACCTTCCCAATCTCCGCCTCCCCCGAAAAGTGATACCCTCCTTTCTCTAATTCCTGCAAGAAATTCCTTCGCCTTCGTCCCGATGCCGCAGAATGGAAGAAATGCGTGTTTGCAACGCCTTCCTTGAGCCAGCGCTGCCGAGGCTGCTGACGCCACTCCACCTCCTCCTTCTGATCCTCCAGTAGCAGAGCCGCCAAGTATGCGTCCCTTTCCACTCTCTCCTCTGCGAATAGCCCTCGATCATCCTCCAGAGAATCCAAACGGGATACAACCGCCTGAGCTTCCATTCTAGAGGCCTTTCTCCTCACGCTCACATCCCGCCCAAAAGCCATGAGGATGGAGCACATGTGAAGAAGCTTGGCCGCGAACCTGCCAACAACTGAGCCCTCCACCTGAGTCGCACTCCAAGTCTCCGAAACCAAGGCCCTGAAACCGGGCTCAAGGAGCCAGCTTTTCTCAAACCTGAAGTAAAATCTACCCTTCGAATCCTCCTCCAAGGATTAAAGGATCGGAGTGTGATCCGACCGCACTCGCGACAGGGCCCAAGCACGCGCCAGCGGGAAACGCCCCACCATCTGCGGCGAGAAAAGGAAGCGATCCAATCTCGACCTAGAACGCACGTTGCACCAAGTGTATTTGCAGCCAACAACATCAAATATTGACAGGCCCAGGCTGTGCATTACTCGCCGAAAAGCCTCAGATCCCTGGTCCCAGCCACCATGGCCACACGACTGATCATCAGACAGGAGAGTCAGATTCAGGTCCCCCCCCCCCCAGAACCCACTCCTCAACATCGAAATCGTGCCCCAGCTACTCGAGTTCCTCGGCCAGCATCGTACCATCACCGCCAGAAGGGCCATAGATGTTGGTAACCCGAAGGTAGACCCCCCCCTCCCCCCGACTCTCTGCCTGAGTGCCACAGAAAGGCAGTTCCGCGACTTGGATTCAACCACGAGGTCAAAAAGGTCCTCCCTCCAGCCAGTCAGTAGGCCACCAGCCGCACCTCTGGCTCCCAGCTGCGCCAAAGTGAACTAACCGGGCCCACAAAGCGTCGACACGTTAGCCACCCGACCTTCATCAAGTTTAGTCTCCTGCAGTAGGAAGATATCCGCCTGAGCCTCTGCGACAAGGTTCCTGACATACAACTGTTTGTCTGGGTGCCCCAGGCCCCTGATCTTCCGAGAAAGAAGCTTTAATGGCATGAGTCACTTGCAGTCTTCTGAGGAGGGACCAGGCCCAAACGGACCGCGATCGCTCTATCCAGTGCTCGGAACCTGTTGGTGGTGGCTAGAAGCATCTTTTAAATAGGGGAAGAACCTTCGCCTTCCTCAGCCCGCAGGAGTTCCATTCTTCTAGTTCGTCTGATCGATGCATGTCTTTCATATTGCACCAAACCTCGAGATGCGTACTTCGTGATGCGTTGGTTCCACCTGCACCAGCATGTCGTCTGGACGACCAACGATCTCAGCAGCCAAAACAGCCGAGGTTGAGTCTGCCGCCATCTCCCTCAGCTCCTCGGCGTGCGGCTCCGGAGGGTGATCAACCTGCAGTTGAGTCGTATCCCTCTCAGACAGCGAGCCAGGGCACCCAGTAGAGGACTCGCCCCCCAGACGCATGGCCGAGCGAGGGTGAGTCTCCTCGATGCGCACCGACCCGGCCGAGCTCTCCCTTCCCTCCAGCTGCGAGGTCAGCCCCACCTCAACCAGAAGGTCCTTGAAGTCCTTCTGCTCCTGCTTCGGATCCGTAACGGAAGGGCCTGATTTCGCATCTGCCAGGTGAACAGCTTCGATGGGCCCACCATAGTTTTCCCCTTCCTCCTCGGATCCCTTCTTCTCGAGCGGGCCGGGCGACTCCTCGGATCCCTTCTGGTTCGGCTTCGGATCCCTAACGGCGGGACCCGACTTCTCCTGGGTCTCGGGTTCCCTCTGAACCGAAGCATCCTGTTGACCCGAAAAGCCACGACTGTTCGCGAATAGTTTCCCTGAATACCCACCCCACATGAAAGCACATGTCGTAGGAACCACGCCCGCAACGAGAGCACCGAAGCGGATATGTCTTGGGAAAGTGGCGATCGATTCCGCTTCCCGCGCCTGTACGATTCCCGGGGGCCTCTCTTCCGTAGCGAGCGCCGTGTGACCCTTCGGCTCCCGAACACCCCCTGACGCTTTAGCTAGCCCTGGTGAGGTCTCCTTCGCCATCGGCCTCTCCACCGCCGGCGAGCGCGTGATCCGATCCACGGCCACACCCTTCGATCCACCTCCGAGCAATCCGCTAGCATATGTCAGATTAACCAAGATTCTGCTGCCCCTGAGCGAGAGGTACCTCCATCCCAGAATGACCTTCGAGACTTCCTTCACTCTAACCACCGGATGAAAGGGCTGATCTATGCCATTACCCGAGCTCACCACCTCCATCACTTCCGCTAACCTTCTAAACATCTCACGAAGATCTCCCAGACCATGCAAATCAAAAGGGGCCCCTGAGATGGAGAGGAGCAAAATGGCTTTCGGCTGAGTCGCCCTGTCCAACCTCCTTGGAACCCACCACTTCAACAAGGTGTTCCCTTCATTAGATCTGCGCAGGAGTTCCCTGAACTCCAGAGTTGACAAACCCCTCGCAACCACCCGCCAGGGGGTCAGTTGCACCACATCCCCCTTGAACCGCCCTGAGGAGGCGCGACCAACACCTGAGGTTCCGCTGAACAGAGCCTCTCCTTGAACTCCCCCTTCGCACACCAACAACATCAAGCAGCCAGAACTATTGGGAATCTCCTTCCGAAGAGGGCACGCCCGTGAATTGTGTGCATGACGGCGGCATGAGAAGCATCGCATCGGCTCCCGACAATGCCGAGCTCAATGGGACTTGGAGCCGCAGCGATAACATCCATTCCTGAAGGGGTTGCGAAAGGGACGTCGGGGAACGGTAGAGCCCCACCTTTCCCTCCGCTTCTGAACAGGAACCCACACACCCCCTCTAGGCGTGTCGTCCATATTCCGAGTATCTCTCATGTGGGACTAAATATGAGAAGGGCTAATTAGATCTTGGAGAGATCTAATTACCCATATATAGATTCTCTAACAGAGGGAAGCACAAACTCAAGATTTTTTCCTTCCATGGCCTACATAAGGCATAGAAGAAAGTTCATTCACTCCTTTATGATTGATTGGATGTATGTACATGACGAGAGGAAGGTGGGCAACGCTTTGAGGGTACACTTCTATTCGTTGAGTAGAAGAACCACACGAGAGGGTTGAGGTTGGCACGATAGACAATTATCTTAGAGTCAAATAAGTACTTTAATGGTTGTCTTTGGGATGCAAGAAATAATTACGACGGTCTTCCAGCTTAATTCAGATGGTGCTCGTGGTCCAGATGTGTTTCTTGTGCTGTTCTATAGAAAGTTTTGGAGGTGGTGAAGGAAGATCTCAAACAATACTTCAGGAGTTCGTCTCGGGTAAATTTGATTTTGAATGCCTCAATAAGACTCTTCTTTTTGGCATGATGTTAGAGGTTGTAGCATCATATGAGGCGATTTTGGTGACCCCAGGTGTATTCCCATTAAATATCTTGGCTTGCCTTTTGTATGTGGTAGTTTGTGGCAAGCTGATTGGTTAGTGGTGATTGAAAAACTTGAAAAGAAATTGACAATTTGGAAGGCTTCATGTCTCATTAGGGGTGGGCGTCTGGTGCTTGTAAAGGTTGTCCTCTAATTGATCGGTGTTTGTAAGTGTCTACAATCTCTAAGGAGACATTTTTTGGTCTTTCTTTAGGGTGGCAATGCAAATTCTGTTGATGGAGTAGGAGGTTGTGACACATCCCGATGCAAATCGATATTTTGCGAACGGTGAAAAAATTAAATTTGATGGTAGAAAATATTTGGTGGAGAAAAATCGGAGGGGAGAGGAGAGAAATCTCGCTGGATATGGGGGATTTAGGGACCGCGTGGGGGAAGAAGAGCCAAGGAGAAAGATGAGATAAATCTCAAAATGATTTCAACTTGAACTGTTTTCTTAACAAATGACTACCATCTCCTTTATATAGGAGGGGTGTGAATTACAAAATAGAAAAATAAAAAATCAAATCCTAGCTTATCCCTATTTAGACTCTAAATATCACTGACTAACCGATTAACTGCTAAATTTAACTGATTAATTAATTTGATATGAGATCACATGCGATCTCTTTATTTAAAATAAAATTGCAATGACTCAATTACCTGTAAATTAAATTGACTTGACTCTAATTAAACTTAACGAAAAATAAAGCCCTATTTTTTTATTTCACGCTGCATTAACTCTCCTTCGTTTGAAAAATTCGTCTCTCGATGAATTGCTTGACCTTCGAGCTGTCGGTGGAGAATTCTACGTGGATTGATTGATCGGATCTCTCCAATTTTGCTCTTTTTCCATGTTACGTTTATAATTTTTTCCCACCGAGGGGTATGCCTGCAGAAGTTCTACCCCTTCACTTAAAGTAACTCCATAACATGCCTTTTGGTAAAATCTTTCAGAAGTAGGGGTTTCATTGCAATATCTCCAAATTAATTTCCAATCCCCACATCGATTGGGTTTATCTTCCCATCGTGAGGAACCCCCAACCTTTACTAGGGTTTCGACTCCTCTGGTGCCAAGACGACATCGAGATTGGAGGTGCATGCAGCAGCTGCGCAAGCCATGCATGTGGGGGTGATGGCCACTCCTTCGGGGAGGGAGGCGGGGAGGGGCTTTTGGGGTGGCGATGCAAGCGATGGAAGGTATTGATGGGAGGGTTTGATGGTATTTGACGATGGGAAAGGGGGTGGGAAGAGGAAGGGCAACAACACATGGGAGTAGTGTGGCTGCTGGGAAGAGGGTGGGGGAAAAGCGATGGCGACGACGTAGGGTCGAGGTAGAGGGGGTAACATCGGGTAGAGAGGGGGAGGGTGGAAGCAAGGGATGGGACATGCGACTGGGAGGGGTCTGGGTTGGGTGTTGGGGTGGCGGAGCGGGTGGTGGATGTGGTTGGCATGGCCGTCGAAGGCACGGGGGAGGTAAGGAGGGACTGCGAGGGTGCTGGGGGAATCGGCTACGGGTTCAACAACAACACAATAGAAGGGAATCCGAGGACGACGGGAGAGGTGGGGGGCCGTGTTCGTGGGGGAGGCGAGGATGGGCTGTTGGGGGGTTGGAGACGTTGCTCATCTGAAGTAGGTTGGACAACAATCTCAGGGGGACCTTTTCCTTCATTTTCTTCATTATTGCCCTCAAACTCATCTTGGACAACAACTTCTTCTACTAGAGATGGCGGTGGGGGTTTCGAAACCTCTTGGACAGCAATTTATGCAGCGTTTTGGCGGCATTTTTTTCTAGTTGTTGCGTCAACGCTTCAACATTTCGCGGATCTCGCATTTCTCTCACCAAAGCTTGCATATTTGCACATACTTGGAGCATATCGGATAAAGTTTTTCTAACCTCAATACGCCATGCACGATCCGTTGAGTGCGGTCCTTTGGATTTATGTTCGCATGAACGCGTGGATGGATCGAAAGATCGTGAGGACGATCTGAGGGCCATGCTCTGATATCGAAATTACGTTTGTCGTTCTTCTCAATTGGAGGGCGTCCCTGTAATTTTTCTACCCTCCGATTTCTTCTCCACCAATATTTTCCACATCCTTTTTAGAAAGGGATTTTTGAGTCCTTCACCTTGGAGATATAAACAAGAGCTTGCTCACAAATTGGATTTTGAGATTTGGGTTAATCGTTTATGTTAGAAAATAGGAATGCGGAAGCGAAATCAGAGAAAACGATAAAACAATATGAACATCGAGATTTTACGTGGAACCCTACTCCCTAAGGAGCGGGATGAAACTGTGGGAGAACTCCTCAAAGGGATGATAGTCTATTGCTTTTCTCATTGGATACAACGGGTGCAGGGCTTCTTATATAGCCCTCGCCGAGTCTCAGCATCTCCCAACTGATATATGTGGGACTAAAGACTTGGATGTGGTAAATAGATCCTGGAGTGATCCATTTACCCATCTACAACTCAAGTGGTACACAACACATATATTCCAACAGTTTAGGCTTAACAGTTTAGGCTTACTTTCTAGACTAATTTGAGCTACTTGCGGGATTTCCTCCTAATTCTATGCACAATAAGATGTGGTGGCCTCTCCATCATTGTTCTGGAAGGGCAACTACTTTATTTTACCTGAGATTGCTTTGGTTTTGATTCTAGGGAGGGGGATGGGACAAGTTTCTCTCTTTGGAATGATGATTGGGCAAAGAATGACGCATTCTATGATCTTTTTCTTTGGTTGTTTACCCTGGCTTCTAATAGGGGCGTTCATGTTGCAAAGCATGGCCTTAAATTTGGCGAATTTCGACCGAAATTCGGTTTCGTGGCGATACCGATATCGAAACCATGTATAATATCAGTTTCCAGGATTTCGGCCGAAATTTCGGCCGAATTTCGGTCCATTTCGGTCCATTTCGGCAGATTTCTCGGATTTCGGTGGAATTTCGGTGGAATTTCGGTTCATTTCGGTCCATTTCGCCTGAAATTGTTCTAGGTCACCATATGTCATGCCTAGGCCACTTATTGATATTCATAGGTACTATTTGGTCACTAAATGAAATCTATAGGTCACTATTTCAACCACCATTGCAATATAAGGCACTATTCCAAACACCATTGTAATAAATAAGGCCATTAAGGGTCCTCTTTAAACCCAATAAATATAATCTATATGTTCTCATTCCATCTCACAACTTCACAAGTCACAATTCACAACCTAACTTAAGTCTTGGAGAGCCAAGTTTCCAAATTCCAAGCAAGGTAAGTATTTTACCATATTTTTTCATAACACATCTTTTTTTAACATACTTCGAGATGCCAAATATGTATTTTTTTCATCTTTGAATGCTAACTTCAGAGTTCAGAATCTTCATAGTTAGAATCTTTATATAACCATCTTGTTATCTTTTCCTAGGCCAACTTGACTGTAACTATTAGGTAGGGCCTTGCATATCAACAAACTTCAGAGTTCTACTTTTCCTTGCATATCTTTTCCGGGATTTTCTAGGCCCTACATATTAATACATTACATTGCATCATTTTAACTCACAAAACACTAGAAGATTGTTCTTTTCTAGGACTCTCTTGTTACTTCTCTCTATTATAAGGAGTATGTGTGTCTGTATGTGTGGTAGGTTGTTAATAACCTTCCAAGTCTTTGACTGTAACTATTTTTCTACTATTAGGCTGGACGTAAATTGTGCTTATGAATGCTACACAATTTCTTGGTGTTAATTAATTTGTTTGTGTCTCGTATAACATACAGTTTACGATCATAAGCCTACTATGCACTTATTTCGGCATACATGTTAAAATATTCGTGTTTGTGTGTATGTCTTATTTTATTTTTTTTAAAAAGTATTATTATTCTTTTGAGAATTGATAGAAAAATTGAATGCCAAAATTTAATTGTGTACTGAAATATGAAATTTCGCTCTGGACGGTCATCGATATGAAGACCGAAATCATTATTTTAAGGCATTGAACATTATAACATCTTATTATAAGCAAAAAAACTTGTATTTATGTCTCTTTTATTGATTAAACAACATTACAAATCTTAAATTTTGAAAAAAATGAGTTTTCAAGTCATTTTCCCAATTTCCGGCCATTTCACCGAAATTCCACCGAAATTCCACCGAAATTCCTTTTCTGGGCTTACCGAAACGAAACCGAAATCCGACATTTGAGGCCTTGTTGCAAAGGTTTGGGTGGAAGGAGGGTGAACCCCTTTGTTCAACTTAAAGTTTTCTGATCAACACGGTTAGGACTTTCTAGCCTTGTTTGGAAGGCTTTCCGTATTGAGGGACCCTTTGAGAGGTGAGAATCATGGATTCAGTGGGACGTACCCTTCTCGGTAAGAAAAGCATACAAGATCTTGTATACATTTTTGATTTTTGATCCTAGGATCATGGCTCACAATTGTGCTTGGATATGGAGATGGAAGATTCCCATGAAGAGTCAAGTCTTCTTCTGGCTACTTAGACGAAGTACATCTTGACAAGGGCCTGGTGAGTTAGGATGTTCCTAGGGGTTAATGGTGCATGACCCCATTGCGAAGAAGCCTCGGAGGATATCAGTCACTTGTTCTTTCTTGTTCAAAATGTTGATGGATTTGGGAGGAGGTGTGTTTGCCTGGATTGTAGTTTTGAAGATGAATTCGTTTCGAGGGCCCGATAGGTAGTGGCTGGAGTAGTTTTGAAGGGAGAGTTAAGGTGATAGCCCTAACTTAGGCTATACGGTTAATGATTTCCAAGGGTCAAAAATTCTACTCAGAGTATGTAATAGAGCGTGCTAAATCCCTTTATAAGGCATGACCTTTGTAACCATCTTGAACTTTACCTATTAGTTTGTAATATATGGGAGGTTGTGCCCAACCTTAAAAATTAAAAATAAAAATAAATTGAGATCAATTAGGGATATCTAAAGATGATGTATTACAAGTTAGTTTTGTTAACTTTCGGAGTCCTTTAAGAGTCAATTACGATTGTATTTTTATTTATTTTTACTTTTGCAATCCACCCCCATGTGCAAGATTTTTGCAAGCAACAAGTCATATTGAACAAAAAAATCAAAAGGTTTTAGTCCCATATCTCATTTTTATGTTGTGATTAGGTTTTTTCATCTCCATTCCACCTATAACCCACGAAACTAGTTACACGCTTCTCATTTCTCTCTCATATCGAATTCATGTTTGTACTAAAGCTTAGAGTAATAATTGTGGTCAACTTGATAGTATCGTTGATATGTCTATACATGAGACTTTACATGTTGCGATTGTAGCACCTTAGGAGAATGCTGTACAGGAGACAAATCATCCAAAGGATCCTGATCAACATATTACTCTTCGGAAGAAAGAGGTACACTTGTACTACATACCCTCTTGCATCCCACGTTTCATTGGGACGTCTACCAGAGGATTTTAGGAAGTTTGTAGTAGGATCGTCTTCTGTTGCGATCTCACAAACATATCTGGTGGCTATGTGAGATAGTATGTGGCTTCTTGATATCGGGATGAAACAACTGCACTCCAACCACGTGGCACTTGTAGCTTGATTATTGCCCCAGCATGGGCTTCTATGGTTGGCTGTAAACGAGTCTTTACAGTGAAGCAGAGAGCATATGGCAGTGTTGATTGCTATAAGGATAGGCTTGTCGTACGCGGGTTCACTCAGACAATGGGTTAGACTCTCAGGACACCTTTTTTCCGGTGGCTCATCATCATACTCTTCGGATCCCCTTTTTTTGCAGTCGTACGACACTGGTCTTTTTCCCAATTTGATGTCAAGAACATGGTTTAAAAAATCGGATTGGACCGACCGGTCAGACCGAGAATCAGCCCCGACTCAGTCGGTTCAGCTAGTTTCATTTAATTAATTTTAAAAAAGAAATTAAAAAATCGGGTCCGACTGATGGTCAAACCGAGTTAACCCAGATTGACTCAATCTTGATGGTTTGATAAATTTTAAAAATATAAAGGTTTAAATAATTAAATGATAGGGTTTTTATCACTTGTGCTCGCTTAACTTCTGCAATATCAATTATGCCCCTCTTTTTTGGAATATCAGTTGTGCCCCTACCTTCTTAGAGTAGTTTTCTAGAAGAAACTATATGTAAATGATTACAATATTATATTCATATATGTTAGAGTTATTGAATTTACATTTATGCCTGTGACTCTTCGGGTTCCGTAACATCTCATGACCCTTCGGGTTCTGTAACCCTCTGTGACCCTTCGAGTTCCGTAACCCCCTGTGACTCTTCGAGTTCCGTAACTCTTGTACTCTTTAGGATTTTCTCTCTATATAAGAGACCCTAGCTCTATGGAATAAACATCTCATTCGTTCCTCTTCTCAACATAGTAGGTCTTAGACCGAAGCCTAATACCCTAAATCCGCCGCCACTACCAGCCCTCTCTCCGCTGACAAGGAGAGAGGGCTGGACCTCCCGCATTGCTTGTGGATTCCATGGTCTCGCACGGGGCAGTCCAAGTCCCCAGCAACACTAGTTGTCACCTCTAGCAGCACCTAAAGTGTCGCCCGGGGCTGCAGCAGCTCCAGCCGCACCTCCTGCGTTGCCGGCACCGCCTGGAGCGCCCCCTTCCAACAACCCTTGCTTCACCATGACTTATTTCTCCTAATGTTTGTTTCTCCCAACTTGATGTTCCATACTCTTTATTATATCAAGTATGGGAGAAAGGGGGAGTCAGAGATGATTCTTCAGGATGTCTGCTGCCCTACCATGACTGATAAACCAACACTCTAGAGTACTACTCAGATCATCCGTCTTCATCGAGCATCGACTTCTTCGTCAGGACGTATACTTCTTCTTTTAGGACCCGACTACTACTCTGCACTGGACTTCTTCTACAACGATTCTTCTCCAGGCACGACAGAGATATGTTCCGGTGACCTGCAGGCACGACAGAGATACGTTTCGGTGACCTGATATCGTAGCGACTCTACAGGCATGACAGAGATACGTTCCGATGACCTGAAAGCCACATACCCGTCCTCGAGCGAGATCTTCTACCAACAGCGGACATATGATCTTATGATGCTTTGTGTGAAAATGTGGTGTATACTTTTTCTTTTTGTTACAAGCTGCAACTTTCTCAGCTCCAGCTTGAGGGGGAGTGTTAGAGTTATTGTATTTATATTTATGCCTATGACTCTTCGGGTTCCGTAACATCTCGTGACCCTTCGGGTTCTGTAACCCTCTGTGACCCTTCGAGTTCCGTAACCCCCCGTGACTCTTCGAGTTCCGTAACTCTTGTACTCTCTAGGGTTTTCTCTCTATATAAGAGACCATTGCTTTATGGAATAAACATCTCATTCGTTCCTCTTCTCAACAATATATAATGCTAGAAAATGTGGCTAACTTTTGTAGAGTTTTACTCGAAATAGACAATCATGTTTGTCTATTAAAAGATTTGATATTTTATATGATCATTTCATTGATATATGCATACATATTTATGTATATGTATCCGGTTCTATCGATTCAAAAAACTGATTTGATCGGTCGGACCAGTAAATTAAGCCCGATCCATATTTTCTAAGTCAATAAGAATGATGATGTCATGCTGACATCATCGTTTGTCTGATCGGTTTGGACCGCCGGTCTGACTCGATTGGACCAAATCGAAGACTGACTGGTTCAATGTCTGGTCCAGTTTTTAAAACCTTGGTCTAGAATGCTTTTTTGTTTGGAGACTTGTAAGAGGAAGTCTATATGTGGCAGCCATTTGGGTTTGCTGCTTAAGAGGAGTGGTAGAAGATATACATACTTCCATAAGGCTATTTATGGCCTTAAATATAGTCTAGAGCATGGTTCCACAAGCCCTTATACTTGATAGAGCAGCAAAGCTTCAAGAGATCGACTGCAGATCACTTGCTTTTTGTACACAAGACACATATAGGTATTTATTGTCATTCTAATTTATGTGAACCACATTATTTTCGTAACAGATGACTTACATGGATCAACGTGGTTAAGGAGTTCCTTGGACAACAGTTTGTCACCATGGACCTTGGTAAACTGCGATACTTTTTTGAGCTTGAGTTTTCTAGGAATCAGGGAGGTCTTGTGATGACTCAAAGGACGTATATCACATATATCCTTCTAGAGACATGTATGGCAGACTGTAGACTTGCCACTACTATAGATCCTAGCATGAAGCTTCATAGTAATGATATAAATGAGGTGGATAAGAGGAGATACATGGAGCTTATTGGGAAGATTCTCTACATGACTATTAACCGACCAAGTATCTCCTTTGCAATGATTATAGTTAGTCGGTTTATATAACAATCATGACAATCTCACATTGATGCAGTCTACATGATCCTAAGATATTTGAAGTCATTTCCATGTACATGGTTGCTATTTAGCATAGAGATATCTCTTGCCATCACGACATGTGCAGATGCTGACTATACAAGATGCTCTAAAGTATGAAGTCTACCTCTGGTTTTGCATTCTTCGTAGGGATTTCTTCGATCTCATGGAAAATAGAAAAGCAAAATGAGTTTTCTAGATCGAGTGCCTAGTTTGAATACATATTTATGACGTTGGGGAACACTGAGATGATGTGGGTCAGATCTGTTCTGATAGACCTATCCATTGACATGCTTCTTCCCATGCAGTTATTTTGTGACAGTCATGCTGCTTTATTCATTGCCAATAATCCAGCTTTCCATGAGAGGACTAAACATATTGAGGTAGATTACCGTTACACATGAGACATGATATAGAAGGACTTCATGTCTACTTCCCATGTTAGCTCATGGGAACAAACAACAAATGTTTTCACCAAGTCCTTATCAAGGGGACCTTTGCAGAAGTGTTTTTCCAAGCTGAGCGTGATGGGCATATATATCCGATCTTGAGGGAGAGTATTAAGAGTTATTTGTATTTGTTTATTTTTTATTTCCTTTCTTATGTAATTTGGCCTATATGGTTTCTCCTCTATATAAGAGAACCTTATGACCTCATGAATAAGCAAGCCATTCATAACTCTCCACATTAATATATGTGTAGTTTGTTAATTCCATCTTTTCTTCCGAAAACTGATGCTTAAGCCTCGATTGTCTCGAGGCTTACCTTGTCATATATACAAGTAATCACCTTGATTTGCCTTTTGTTTTCTAAAATCATGATATTGGGGAACCTCAGAATGCTAGAAAAACTGATCATGATGAGGTCTGCAAAGAAAATAGGAAGACCCTACACTAGTTGTGCTCTCATCACATCAATACAGCAAGATTCATAATTTCAAGGCGGAAAACTTGTCTCTTGCTCAGTGTTATGACAACCATGTTATAACAACTCTATTAGTGCACCAGATGTATGACATGCATCCTCTTTCCAAAAAAGTAGTTGTGTTGCATGATCCAGACCATGTGATCGTGCCACCTCATCTCAGACATCCATCATGGGCATCACATCCTAACCCTATATAATGCCCTCCATTTCTTCTACATATACAAAGAGCGAAGAGAGGGGCACCCATGACCACTACACTTACACTTGGCTTCTGCTTCACTTTTGCTTCATCTCATCTTCTGCTCTCATGGAGGAGAGTATTTACCAACACTACAAGATATATTGGAGTCATTAACGTGTCAAACCTCCTAACCAATCATGGACTAGTGCCACGTTATGGATACTTTGTAAAAGTTGTGTTCATTTTATGCAAGTTTCTTGTCCGTTTTTGCTTCACAAATTGTGATGTTGGAACCGTGGAACCGTACAAGGCAATGGGTTATCCTCCATGAAATAAATTTCTGAAAAATAAAATTTAGTTGGATAGGTTAGATTAAGATGGGATGCCAAAAGAATTGATTGCTGAGCCACATGAGATAGGAAACTCTCAAAGTATGGTTCTAAGGAAAGGAATTTACTTACCTATTCAGAAAGAGAACAAACCATAACCATTCGACATGGTGATTCTGAAAGTGTGGAGGTTTGGTTCGATCAAGATGCTGAGTATTGGAAACAAGCTATAACGCTTACTCCAGGTAATTATATTAAAGTTCATAATTGGTTGAAGATCATAGGGAAATTCAATGAAATTATGAAACCACTTATTTTAATTCGGTTGTTGGATATATCATAAAATAGAGCTGCCCCCTGAAAAGGTTCATTCAAAGAATTTCATTATATCCCTCTCCAAAATCATTCTGTTTGTGAGGTATCCCACATGAATAAATGGGACACAATATAGGGACATTGTTAATAACATAATGGATACTCTATTTTTAGTGTAATGAACAAATATGGATAAGAAACTAACCTGATGATTTGAATACTTTTTAGTTTCTCTTCACTCTTATTTCACTTTATTACGTTAAATACTAGTTGATGACTTTTGAGGTCATGTTCTCAATCAGTTCTACTTCCCAATTGTCCCATATTCGACATCCCACATCGAAGACTCCCAATATTGACGCTTCTGATACAGCTGCTGTATGCGCTGAGGGGTCATGGTTTTTCATAGCACGGTACAGGGATGTGGTTGTAGTCTACCAGGCAAGCACATGAGGCCACTGAACAAGCCAATACTCAAATCAGTGCTGTGTGAAGTTTGGATATCTTCTATAATACCCAAGAAAGGTGAACTAGGTTGATAAAACAGCAGCCAAAGACAAGACATGGGTCATATGTATCAATAACTTCGGAAACTTCTCATTTATAGATTGCTGATTTGGCATTAATATATTACCTAGGCATCAGGGAAGTGTTTTCATTGCAGTAACTTCTTTGTTGTTTCTTGACACGCATTGCAAATTCTGTTCAGGTCATTTTCTCCCGGAAGAGGATGATAAGTTTCTTGAGCGTGTCCGAGCTGCTGTAGAAGAAGAGGAACGTCAAGCAGCAGCTGCCGCTGACACTGATGCAGCTAAAGATGCAATTGCCAGTGCTGAAGAATCTAGGAAAACCCTTCAGATGTTAGGTGTTGGCATAACTAATATTCTTGAAAATGAGAGCGAGGCACAAGTCGCTGATCCGTCTAGTAGCATCCCTGAGGAAAATAGCTCACCGAGAATAAATCCAAATTTGGAGAAAAAAAGTGAAGCCCAAGCTTCTGGCTATGAGGCTGTGTCGAATTTGCCTTTGGAATTCTACCATTATTACCATGGCAGCAACTATGACATGGGCACCTTGATAGAGGTATGGAATTACATTTGAGTTCAAGAGTTCAAGTTAGCCGTTGAATTTGTTACTATAAATAACTGTGGGTTCTGATGCCACTTGATAAGTGCCAAAGTAGTTTTTTTCGTGAAAATTGATGTGCAGTACTTTAAGTTGGTTATTCTAGACCCAGAAACCGCCTTCTGTAGTCAATTCCGATATTTATACTGTAACTGTTTTCCACATCAGTATTCTGAATTTATGCCTTCAAAAGTATTTTCATATAGAATTGCAAGTTACGCATATAGGTGGGATTAAGCCTGTCGCAAACAGACGACATGCCTCTGTTAAGTTGGCCATTTCTTTCTTAAACATCCTTATGCAACGTGATTCTAGGCATAAGGTAAGTATGCTACATTCTACATATATGGATTTGCACATGTGCATTAAGGGCTTAAGAACCATCTATGGCTAACGATATTTGCAATTGTTTTCAAGACTTAGCAGCAGAATAGGATATAATACAACTTAATGTAGAAATATCATTTATGCACATAATCATGCGACAGTGATGTATTTCACAATTCGTGAGGATTGCAGTGTTCTTGAGGATTTTTTTCGAAAGGAAAAAGGGTGTGCATCCGTAAAGACGAGCACCCAAAATCCTTTGTATTCAGAAGTTTATGTATTAGAATCACAAAGACAATGAGCAATATTTTAAGTTCCAATACCGATGCTACTTCGCTAATATCGAGAAAGGCATGCCGAGGGCTTTGGCATGCTGACAGGATCCCAGAATTTTTAGTAATAAAAGTTTTCACTTGTAGAAAATGATAATGCGGAAGCGTAATCATATATAGAAATATGAAGAACAATAAAGAATACGGGCATTTACATGGAATCCTACTCTACAAGGAGCACGATTAAACCACGAGAGAGCCACCTCAAAGGGTTGATTTCCATATTGAATTCTCTCACTGAATACAAAAAGTGTGGGACTTCTTATATAGCCCCACCATAATGACCAAGTCCCACTAATAGATGATGCAAGACTAACATATATGCATGCGGTATTTGTCTGGAGGGATCCAACTACCCACCTATGAACACATTCTCTTACACTTCCCCTTAAGCTGGAGCATGTAATGCTTAGTTTGGACAAAAAATAAAAAAAAGACTCATTCACAAAATACAAGACATTGCAAACAATATCAATTTAACGCAATCTCTGCTGGCTGCTTATTGAGAATGTTACTTTTCATGCCGTGTTGGTGAGGAGGCACATAAGGGTTGGAGTGTGAATTGAGTCTCCTCGTCGGAGAACACGTGCTTTGTTCTGCGTCTATTAGATTCATCGGGACTGAACTGAGACTCCTCATCGGAGACGGAGACCGTGTGCTTTGTACTGCGCACTTAAACTGAAATGAGTCTCCTCGTCGGAGATCTGGACCACAACATGTTGGAAGATTATGCAACTTGTGAAAAACTGCTTCATCTCTTTGAAGGGTCAGGTTAAAGAAAGTCGTATGAATACCCTTGTCGGACTTCACAGTCACTGGAGATGGAGGTTGAATGGAGTCTCCTTGTTGGAGATCTCTGAGAAACTGGGCCACTCGAACATGGAGTGCCTCAAACGGGTAGAGTCTGAAATATGAATCGGAGAACTATACATAATACTTTCCCTTTCTACCATACTTGTCAGAAAATGTGATGCTCTGCCAAGTTGGGAGAAGAAATGAAGAAGGAAAAATCAGCATCATTTTTCTTTGATCCATTCTTTTTTTGGATTATCACATTTTTCGTATGATATTTTTTTGGCAGGATTCTCTTTTTTCATATGTCATATCTCTCCCCTTTTATTTCCTTTATTCTCTAGATCGCAACCTATTTTGGGCTCTTTTTTCTTGTTCTTTTTTCTTCTGTTGTGGCCCAATAAGGCTATACAAAAATTTGGAAGTCTTCTTTCAGAAAAATTCGAAGTGGAATAAATAATTGGATCGACCTTTTTGTTTAGCAGATGTGCTATTTAGGGTTCCCATATGGCCTCCTTTCCTTGTCTTTGACAAAGGCCAAGCCACTGGCCTGCATCTCCTTCTTCAACTCCTTTTGTGATGGGGATCTGAGTGTGATGCTGCCATGCTATTTAGAGAGGAAGTTTCGAATTGGAGGATATTTGGTGGTCTTTAAGATCACTGTGGGGGTATGGTTACAACCTTGTTGGTGTCTTGATTGTGCTGCTTAGAGAGGAGGGCTGCATGGAGCATTGCCTGGAGATCAACGATGCTACCATGCTTGAAGAAGAGGACGGTACATGCATTTCTTCTTCTTCTTCTTCTTCTTCTTCTTCTTCTTTTTTCATCTCTGATGGAGTTGACCACACAGAGGAGGGTGCGTCGGTATCGTACCACATAGGGTGTGAGGTGTTATCTAGAGTGGAGGTACCGCTGATGCTGCTGCTGCGGCTGGGTTGGAGTATCGTACACCTTGCATGTGGATCACTTGGATCGTTCTGAAGATGGGCTTCCATAGGGAAGAACCCACACCTGCTTTTGTTGGCGCAGATATCGCAAGCTTAGGGAATTCAAGCATCTAGATCTGTGCGTGGGGTTGATGATTGTGTACTTGCACTGCGACGATACTCACACGAGGAGATGAATGCCATCTGATTACTGTTCCATCAGGAACCCTAGTCACCCCCTTTTTTTAATTCAGAAAAAGTTGATGTTGCCTATACATGCGCCGACGTCGAGGAATTACGGTTCCTGAAACTCTAGTTACTTGTTGGATCATGGTGATAACATGCTCCGATTCTGCACAATCTTTGAAGAACAAAGACAACTCCAGATTTCCAAAATCATTGAACAAATAATTGGAACAATAAACATATAGCATTGACGAACCAGGAGCATAATCAAGATAAATCTTTACGAACGTATCAAAACCCGCTTTGATACCATGTAGAAAGTGATAATGCAAAAACGTAATTATAAACAAAAATACGAAGAGCAATAAATAACACATGTATTTACGTGGAACCCTACTCCATAAGGAGCGGGATGGAACCACAAGAGAACCGCTTCAAAAGATTGATTTCTATATTTAATTCTCTCTCACATAAAACATAAAGTTTGGGGTTTCTTATATAGCCGAGGCCCACAATAGTGACCAAGTCCACTAATAGATGATGTGAGATTAACATAGTGCATGTGGTAAGTGGACCCTAGAGGGATCCAATTACCTAGTCGTGGATGCATGCTCTAACACCACTAGTTCGAAAATGTATAAAAATGTAATTCTACTATCATCTTACACTTACACTTACGGGTATAAGGGATGTTAATACGTGAAATCATGCACCTTCATTATATTTCTTTTTTGATTTGAAAAGAGGGTAAACTCCCAAGGTGGGAGTTACCGCAAAATGGCATTTATAATAAAAGTTAGGTTACATTAACGAGATGTCCAGAAATTGTAAAGCACTTTACAATGTGAAACCTCATTTTCTGAGTAGAATCTCTAGTTGTTGAAGATCAGGTTATTCCGCCCAAGCCAAATCGCCCAAAGGGCCGCAAAAACGACTGACACGTCGTCAGTGGAGTTAAGCCCCACCACGCGAACCGACCTCCAGAAGCTCTCCAAGCCTTCTGTCCCCAGCCAAGCAATATCGAGCTCCCTCCAAATCAAAGCCTATACCGAGCACTTGAAAAATAGATGATCTGCATCCTTTATCTGCCCTGCACACCTGTTACAGAATATGTCATCCGCCCCAAACAGACGCCCCCTCCTTACCTTATCACACAAGCGGTCTCTTCTCAGGCACTAAAGGAAGACCTTGACTTTACTTAGTCGAGAACCTCCCCCCTTCCCATATAAGAAATGGTCCGCCATTTGGTTGAATTCCCCCGAGGCTGAGATCTCGTCTTGCAATATAAGGAAATCTTCCAACTGCTGCTCCGACAGTTGCATCACAAAATTAAGCGACCACATATGTGAGCTCGCCACCTGGAAGAGCACCCCCTCCTTCGTCGTGGCCAAAGCATACAGTCTGGGGAACCTCTAGATAAAGTAGTCACCTTCCAGCCGGCCAACCTTTGCTCAATTCTTTGAATAACACAGTCCCGGTCAGAGCTCCTTGGCTTCCCGTCCACCAACGACAACCCTAAGTAAGAGATGGGCAGATTGCCTAGAGGGCAGTCCACCAACGCTGCGATTCCGGCTCTCTCAGTGTCATCCATCCCAAAAGTGATTACCACGGACTTGCGCTTATTAACCTTCAGCCCAGACAATGCGCTAAAGATGTCTAATAGCTGCGCCGCATGACCTGATTGCTCGCCCGATCCTCCAAGCAACAACGGGGTGCCATCCGCGTATTGGAGCAAAGGAATTGAGATTTCCTCCATGCGAAACCCCTCGCACCAGCCCATATCCACCGCATGCTTGAACAACACCACCAAGGCGTCCACCACCAAAGCGAAGAGCATAGGGGCCAGAGGGCACCCCAGCCGAATGCCCCGTTGAGGCTGAAAGTGACCCCCCTCCGGCTTGCCATTTACCAGGATCGAGTAGGAAGTAGTGACACATCTCTTCATCCATCCCATCCAAACCTCTGGGAAACCTCCTCGGCTCAACGAAGCCCATAGAAAATTCCAATCTACACAATCATAGGCCTTGACAAAATCGATCTTCCATAGGCTCCCGTTTTTCTTTGCACGTTTTCCACTCAAGGCATATCTCCGTACCCATAACCAATCCGTCCGCCATCTGCCTCCTCGGGATGAAAGCAGAATCATCGAATCCATTAAAGCCTAAAGCCTGTTCACCAACATCTTAGCCACGATCAGATAGATCGCATTGGATAATGCTATCGGTCTGAAATCATCAATCCTCACCCGGGAATCCTTCTTGGGGAGCAAGAATAACAACACTCTATTGATCTTTTCAAAACCTCTATTTAATTCTCTGAACTCGTTAATCACTTCCAGGATTTCCACTTTCAGCAACTCCCAGAATTCCCTGTAGAATAAGACCGAGAAACCATCTGGGCCAGGAGCCCCGTTTGCGTTAAGCCCCCAAACCACCCTCACCTCTTCTTCTGTGAATGCTGCCTGCAAATCCTCCGCCTGCTCCCCAGCTAGCCGCTCGATCCCATTTCCCAACCATCCCCAGCCTTCCCCCCGCCTCCGTGACACCTCCAAAAATTGTTCCCGAATAGCGCGGCCAAGTCGGGCCTCCCCCGACACCCGCACACCCCCTACCTCGATCTCGTGCAGAAAATTCCTCCTCCTCCTTCCCGAGGCCATGGAGTGGAAGAAGCGTGTATTGGCATTGCCTTCTCTCAACCATTTCTGCTTAGACCTCTTCATCCATTCGACTTCTTCCTTTCAATCCTCCATCAACAACTCCTTAAGGAGGTTCAGCCTTTCTGCCAACTCCCCTTAGTCGAGGCCTCTCTCGTCGTCAAGACCATCAAGATGCGTCACCCTGGCTTGCACCTCGTCTTAATTTCCCTGCCGAATTTAGTAAGAAAAGTCCTCAACATCATAAGCTTCGTCGCAAAATGTGATACCGCTGACCTCTCTATGGTCCAACTTCTCCATCAAGATGCAACCTCTTCTCGAAAGCCAGCTCTGCTCAAATCTAACGAAAAAATATGCTATTCCTTTCTTCACCGAAAGACCACAAAATAGGTGTGTGATCGGAATGTGCTCGTGGTAATACCCAAGCGTGAGATAGCGGAAAAGCCCCCATGCCTTCCCTGGACAAGAGAAACCTGTCTAGTCTCGAATGCGCCCTCGCATTATGCCAAGTATACGAGCATCAAACCGCATCAATGACGGAGAGGGCCATGGAGTGGGCCTCCCTCTAAAAATCCTCAGATCCCGCATCCCTGCCACCTCCCTGTTGGGACCGGTCCCCAGGCAGCAACATGAGGTTCAGATCACCCCGACGAGCCAAATTCCGTCCTCTCTTGACGCCCATAGCGTCTCCAACTGCGCCCCCAGCATCTCCAAATTCCTTCCCTTAATAAGCATGAAAGCCATCTGCACCTTCATTATATTAAAAGTCGTTATATTGTTATGCTTCTATTATAAAATTTTTATATGTCAAAATACATCTTACTGAGTTATTACATTATTAAATACATAAAAAATCAGAAGGCTACATAATTAAAGTAAGAAAAAAAAACTAATATTCATCTTAAATTTAAAATCAAATTAGGAAAAAGAAGGAAGAAATAATAACTGCAGTAAACAAACCCTCTTCACAAAGTTACAACAACACATGCTACATCTTCTAGTATTCACGCGGGAAGGAGCATTGCGGCGATGTTAGTTGCGTGGGCCTCGGTCAATTCTGATACTTCGTATGCATTGAGATGATATGCTGGTTTACTTGGATGTAAATCATCACATATATCGGTTGAATTACAAGGACATGCCACCTATACTTAGGGATGGGCAAAATATCAGGCCGCCCCAGCCCGACTAAGCTTTCCCCTGGACCGAGCCTGCAATATAAATGGGCAGGCCTAGGCATTTTTTAGGGTTGAATGCCTTGTCGAGCTGGGTTCGGGCTAGCTCGGGCCCAAGCCCAAAGCCCACAGGCCGGTCCGACCAATGGGGGCCCGAATGGCAGCCCGACCTGGTTGGAGGGCCTCCCTAAGACCATAACCTGCTCTAAGTGTGCGCCCCCACATGACAGCATCACCCCGATGGGCCCGACCCTGCACATCCCCTCTCCCCTCGCTTCCCGTCCCATCCTCGCACTCCCGTCCATAGGTGATAGGCCCGCCACTCGCCACCATCCTCGCTCGGCCTTCCGACCTACCGTCCTCCCCCTACAACTGCTCACGATGTTGCAGCACCGCCTCCACTATCTCACTAACCCTAGCCTCTAGGCAGCTAAGCCCCTAACGTCGTTGGTGCCGCCCCTACATTGTACGACATCGCAACGCAACCATCAAGAAGGTATACCTTCCTAGCTCCCTTCTTGAATATATAATTTTTGATTCAGTGTGTTGAATGTATTGTTTTTGTTGATTATATTAGCAATATTACACATGATGGTTTTTTAATTGAATGTATTGTTGATTGTCTGAATGTATCCAATGAAATTTGAGTCATTATGCATGTTTGATTCGTTCAAGCTAATGGTTGTATGATTGTATCCAATGAGTCATTATGCATGTTGTTGACTCGTGGTTGTGATATTATAATTTATTACCATTCTTTAATAGATGTCAAATACACAAAATGAGCATGATGTCACCACTCCTACAACAGAGGAGGAGTTTGTGAGAGGGGAAGAACATGTGAAAGATGACTTGGTCGAATCCAAAGGGTCGACAAACTTTCACGACAGTCTCAGTCGTGGGTCTGGAATCATTTGACCAAGATAGGTACCCATGGACGGAAAGGAAATGTGTCGTTGTAAGCACTGCAAGAAATTGCTATCATGCCAAACGAAAAGCGGCACAAGTCATCTAATATGACATTTAGAGAATAAATATCTCTACTACAAGTAGGATGTGAATTCTCAAACCTTGTTAAACGTGCTTACATCTGACCAAGGGAGCACAATTTTTGCTTGGAATTTTAACCAAAACATAGCCAGACTGAATTTTTCAAATGGATAATCTCTAGAAAATGTCATTTACGATTGTAGAAAATCTCAATTTTCGCAGTTTCGTTGGGAGTCTACAACCTGAATACAATATCTTGTCTCATTTTACACTGAAAAGAAACTGCATGAAACTGTATGAGGCTGAGAAGAAGAAATTGTTGAGTATCCTGAACAAACCTGTTGCGAGGATTTGCATAACAATTGACATGTGGTCTTCTGCTCAGAATTTCGGGTACACGGTCATTACAACTCATTTCCGTTGGAAGTTATAGAAGAAAATTTTGAGATTTGCAGCACTCGTTTTACACCATACTGGTGATAACATAGCAGATATGATGATTAGCAAGTTGAGTTCGTGGAATATTTCAAAATTGTGCACGTTGGCGACTGACAGTGTGTCCACCAATGATGTCGTGATGAGGAATTTGGTTGACCATTATTCGTCAACCAACTCACTTTTGCTTAGTGTCGGTTTTTTCGTGTCCGATTTTGGGTACATGTTCTAAACTTAATCGTGCATGATGGTTTGTCTGAGATTGACGAGATTATTGGGAAAATTTGCAATATGGTGAAATGCATTAAGTATTCTACCCGTTGTCATCAAGAGTTTCTTGAGTACGCCCGCTAGGAACACATACAAGTGACAAAGTCCCTAAGGTTAGATGTAAGCACACGATGGAATTCAACATTCCTAATGCTTGAATTTTAATCATTGTATTAGAAAGTCTTCAATCGAATGAAGACTCGTGATTTTCAGTTGATGGATGTTTTGTCGCCCTTTGAGTGGAAAAAGGTAGCGCTCATAAATGGAATTTTAGAAAACTTCTACGCTGCAACTAAGTTCTTTTCCAGACAGAAATATGCAACTGCAAATCTATTTTTCTGTTTGATTTTTGAGATAGAGGAGTTGCTTTCCTTGCAAAACAATGAAGATGTTTCAATCCGAAGCATGACCACCAAAATGTACATTAAATTTGACAAGTACTGGATATACAATGATGCTATGCTACCTCTAACCATCGCAACTGTTCTATATCCATGATAAAATTTGAGTTTTTGCGTTTCTCTTATTCAGAAATGTACTCGTTGGAGGAGGTATTTGAATATGTAGGACATGTGGAGAGGGTTTTCCCAGCGCTTCCGCTATATGATGAGTATGCCTTGACTTTTAAAGGAAAGGAAGATGCAGAAAACACAATACAAAGGGCCGCTGAATGCAATCCTTGTGAACCAAGAGTGAAGGACACCGGGTTGAAGTTCTTAAATCAGAAGAAAGTCTTGAGTTATAAAGATTCAGGAAAATCTGAGCCGTAGTTGTACTTAGAAGACAAATCTTCCGACAATGTTGACGATTCAACCTTTGATATTTTGATGTGGTGGCACTGGCAGGCTGGCAGCTGAATGCACGCAAATATCAGATTTTATCACACATAGCACGAGATATTTTGGCAATTCCAGACTTAATTGTTGCATCAGAGAGGCATTTAGTACCGGGGGAGGGTTCTTGATGTCTACAGGAGCCGCCTTGATCCAAACACCATCGAAGCTTTGATTTGCACACAATATTGGATACATTGTGAAGGCAGTGAGTGTGTGGGTGATGAAGAAGAGGATGACGATGACGAATCTAGTATAAATCCATTGGTTAGTATTCATTCAATAAAATTCTAAATATTGTCTTTTTTCATATAGATTTTGATACATATTTCAAGTATAAGTATGGAAACAGTCTATGAGTGACGCCACTGTGGGCATGTGGCCCGTGTGTCTACACTCTACGTATGTGATTGTAAAACATTTGTACTTGCATTTATTTATTCACTTAATGAATTTTCACTTATTTATTCGTTGATGTGTTGAGTTGTTAGAGTGCTTTACATTTTTTGAAGAAGTTTCTTTAGTTAGTTTCTAAATTTTAGATCTAAATTCAAACCAAATTAGTTAAACACAAGATTTAGGAGTTAAATTTATGTTTTAACTGAGGAGCTTTATATTTTTATTCTTTCTTTATTTTGATATATACATATATATATTGTAATTAGTAGTTATTACATGTGTCACCTCATTCTTATTTAAGAGGTGATTATCATGTTTTTTGCTTCCATTTTAGCATACAACTTTGATTCTAGGCAACACGTTGTTCTACATATCAGTACGTGTGATGATGATGACGATAATGCTACTTCAAAACTTATATTTACACTTCTATTTTACAAATAAGTGTGCATTTCTATTTTTTTAATAACTTACGAATATTAAGAACTTTAGTTGTTGGAAAAAAATCTAGTTTAGAGCCATTTCCAAGATTTTCGACGATTTCAACAAAATTCCACATTTCTCTTTTTGGACTTAGCGAAATGAAACCGAAATACGAAATTTAAGACGTTGGAATAGACAAATCACCAGTGCCATCAATAGAATCTAAGTGCTGAGAACATACTTGGGACGTGCTAGATGATGGGGAAGGCCCATGAGCGTGAGGGACATAAGGTGGTATGTGAACATAAAAATATGACAAAAATTGAGCTTAAGTATGAGGAGGTGGAGGTGTAGGAGTAACCACATGAGAAGGTGGTGGTAGTGAAGGTGTTAGAGGTGGTGGTTGCGTAGCAGGAACTACAATTGGAGGTGGTGGTGGTGGCATAGGAGGAGGCATGTAGGCCTCCTCTCCAGCGTAAAACAGAGTCAACCTATCACCTGTAGGCAAAAAATACTCAACGGACTCAAAGAAAGTGACATCAGCACTAACGTGGTACTTCTGTCTAACATTATCAATGCACTGGTACCCCTTATGGGTCCGGGAATAGCCAATAAAGATACACTTGGTAGCTCTGATATGGGTGTTAAAGAATCTAGTGTTCCATGATAAGATACTTTTATCCATTAAGAGACTTAGAGAGAAAAACACACCTTCATAAACAAGGAGAAGTCTAGTGAAAAATCACTAATTGGAGGTCCCACACCTTCTGTCCATCCAAGTATTCGTGTCAAAACTAATATCTTGTAAAAAGCGTAGATTGCAAGAGTACCAAAAGGATGTACCCGGAGTTTTTGCTGTGGATGTAGCTCGATTAAGGGTGAACCTTGTAAATCTTGTATTGTGGTTATTTCTTACTTGCTTGTTTGTGTTTAATATGCACCCTACTTTCGTTACACGCAACAAACTGTTATCTGAGACCGAGTTTGTTTGAAGAAATGACATGTCACAATACGAAGATTGAGAAGTTCACTGGTGCCATTTCATCTCCATTTTTTCATTGTGTCTAAAACCTGACACTGCTATCCGCATATAATTCTGCTTGTAAGGTGTGAGATGTGTATAATTCTGCCTGTAATATGGAAGTCACTTTGAATTCCGCTTGTTATTCTCTTAGTTCTTTCATCTAATCAAATTCTGCTGTGAATTTCCTATTCCTTTCTGGGCATACTTTCATGAAATAGTTTGATTCCCAAGTCGAAGATTTAAAAATCTGTAAATGTTAGAAGTATCTTCTACTTCTAAATAAATAAACTTCCTTTTGTCAAATTGCAGGTTAGAAGAACATGGGATGCTTACATTCGGCCCGGAGGAAGGTATTCACATTTTAGTTAAGCAAACAAAAATCACTATCCTATTAATGTTTACTGGATATGGCTAAAATATCTATAATCTTCGTCCATGCCACTTTTGGCAAGCATACTATTTTTATTTTTCATAGTTGGTTTATCTAAATGGCCTCCGGGTAAATTGAGGGTTGCATTAGGTAGTCAACAACCAGCATAAAATAATCGGAGACAACTTCCTAAATAGTATTTTTTAAAAATACTATTTAGGAAGTTTCCTCAAGACAATCGGATCTTTCAACTTGGATTTAAGCAACCATTGAGATTTCGTTGGGACGTTCCCTACTTGCGACACGTTGCTTCGCCCGAATGCAATGAAAAATTGGCAATGGCCACGACATCGTTGTTCGGATGTAGTTCAAAATTTGCAAGGGTTCTCGCATGAGGAACACATGCGAGTAAATAAGTTAGTTCCACTGCATCGTCACCCATATGCAGTCCAAAAATTTGCAAGGGTTCTCGCATGATGGACACATGCGAGTAAAGAAGTTAGTCCAAAAGAGGTTGCAAAGGAAGTTGCGGGTGGGTAATTGAAATCAGTGTTGCAATAGTCGGCCGACTATCCCGAATAGTCGGTCCGACTATGCGGTGCGGTGGGGTAACCCGACTGAACAGACCTCCAGTCGGGCAATAGTCGGCCCGACCGAATAGTCGGCCGACTGGCCCGACTATGAGGCCGACTGGAGTTTGACTCTTCATATTTTTTTTTATTTTCAATTTTCAATATTTATGGGTTACATTTTACCACGGTATCGCCACAAATGTCAAATTCTATGTCTATTATATTGATTGGTACTTTTATCTTGGATTCATGTTAAATAATGACCATATATGTATAAAAATGTAAGAACATATGTATTATAATTATTTTTTATATTAAAAAATACAAAACCGAATAATTTCGAATAGTCGCCCGAATACCGATTATTCTCTATTCAGTGACCCCTCCGACTGAATACCGAATACCGTCTTCTGCAATACTGATTGAAATATTGGCACTTTAAATGGCAAATCGATGGAGATAATAGATACGTTGGAAAGAAGGAAGATTCATATACTATGTCTCCAAGAGACAAAATGGGTTGGAGAGAAAGCAAGGGAGATCGAGAAGTATGCTTTAAACTTTGGTATTTAGGTAAAGATAAGGGTAGAAACGATGTTGGAGTGATTATTCACAAGGATTTGAAGGATTGTGTGGTTGAGGTGCAAAGATTCGGGGATCGGATTATTTTGCTGAAATTGGCGTTTGAAGAAATCCTGAATATCTTCTCAGTTTATGCACCACAAATTGGTTTAGATGAAAGGATTAAGCAAGCTTTTTGGGAGGATCTGGATAAGATTTTGCAAGGAATCCCATAAAGAGAGATGATTTGCTTGGATGGAGCTCTTAGTGAACATGTGGGAAAGGATGCTTCAGGGTATGCTAGTGTTCATGGAGGTCATGGTTTCGAGGATAGAAATGAAGAGGGAAAAATCATTCTGGATTTTGTAACGGCTTATGATATTTTCATAGCAAACACTCTCTTTAAGAAGAGGGATGAGCATTTAATTACTAATAAGAGTGGCTCGACTAGAACACAGATAGATTACTTTACGTAGAGGAGAAGATATCGGTTGTGTTGTAAAGACTGCAAAGTAATCTCAGGAGAGAGTTTGGCAACCCGACATTGCTTGTTAGTCATGGGTGTGCAAATAAAAGTACCGGTAAAGAAAAGAAGGCTTTCCAAGATCAATAGAACTAGATGGTGGAATTTTCAACTGAAGCAATCAAGTTTTAGGGAGAATGTTTTAGAAGACTTATCTTGCGATTGTAGCAAAAGTGCAAACGAGAGGTGGGAGGCGGTAGCATCTTATATCCGAAGGGTAGTCAAAGAGATATTAGGCGAGTCAAATGGAGGAGCTCCATACCAAAAGGAGGCTTGGTGGTGGAGTGGAGGTGTGCAAGAGAATCTCAAAATTAAAAGAGCATGCTTTAAAGTTATGTCTAAGGATAGAACAGAGGAAACTGTCACAAATTACAAAATAGAGAAGAAAAGCAAAGAAGGTTGTAAGCGAAGCTAAGTCAAAAGCTTATGAAGCTTTATACAAAAATCTCGACTCTAAGGAGGACCAGAAGGATATATTCAGGTTGGTCAAAGTAAGAGAAAGAAAGACCAAAGACCTTTCTCAAGTGAGATGCATTAAGGACAGGAAGGTCACATGCTTGTTACCTAGAAGGATACAAAGACTAGATAGAAGCAGTATTTCCATAAGCTTTTCATTGGAAAAGGAAATAGAGAGATCACTTTGGGTGATCTAGCTAATAGTGAAAGTTACTTGAATCGTGCAAGCTATAGACGAATACAATGAAAGGAAGTAGGGGAGGCTTTGAAAGTTATGACACATGGGAAAAATGTAGGACTGGATGACATTCCTATAGAAGTTTGGAGAGTTTTAGGTGAGCATGGTTTAACTTGGCTTACAAATTTATTCAATGGTATTTGACGAAGCAAGAAAATGCCTGAAGATTGGAGAGGATGTATCGTGGTGCCCTTTTATAAGACAAAGGGGGCATTCAAATTTGTTCAAATTACAGAGGTATCAAGCTGATGAGTCACACTATGGAAATTTGGGAACGAGTGTTCGAAAGAAGGTTGAGGCAATTTTTCAAAATAAAAGAAAAACCAATTCGGATTCATGCCAAGTCGCTCAAACATTGAAGCCATCCATTTGCTGAGGATAACAATGGAGATCTACAGAGCCAAAAGGAAAAAAACCTCCATATGGTTTTTATTGATTTGAAGAAGGCTTATGATTCTCTCCCACGTGAGATATTACGGGGAGTTTTGGAGAAGAGACAAGTGCATGTCCTATACATTAACCTCATAAAGGATATGTATGACAAGGCTTTATCTTGTGTAAGGATCCAGTCTTGGAAGACTGACTATTTTAACATCAACATTGGTTTACATCAAGGTTCAACTTTGAGTCCATTTCTTTGTACTTTGATTATGGACAAGTTGATAAGTCACATCCGGGATGAGATACCTTGGTGTATGTTATTTGCTGATGATATTGTGTTGATTGATAAGACTAGAAATGGAGTGAATGATAAGCTTGAGGTCTGGAGACATGCATTGGAGACTAAAGGATTTCGTATAAGTAGGGCTAAGACTGAATATATGGATTGCACTTTTAATGGAAGCAATGATGAATGAATCGAGGTGAATATTTGTGATGATAACATTCAGAAGAGACATTCTTTTAGATACCTGGGATTTATTTGCAACATGATGGGGAAATGCAGGTTGGCTAAAATGGAGTGGAGCCTTTATTGTTCTCTGTGATAAGAAAATTCCTTTGAAATCAAATGAAAGTTCTACAAAGAAGCAGTGAGACTTTGTTATGCTCTATGGATCTGAATGTTGGCCTGTGAACCACAGACATGTGCAGAGAATGACAATAGCAGAAATGAAAAATGTTAAGGTGGATGTGTGGACATACACGTAAAGATCTGATTCAGAATGATGCAATCCGAGTGAGTTGGTGTAGGTTTGATCAAGGATAAGATGCAAGAAAACCACTTAAGGTGGTTTGGCCATTTGCAAAGGAGGTCGGCTGATGCAACGGTTAGGAGATGCGAGTTTTGGGATGTTGATTCGGCTAATAGAGGGTGAGGAAGGCCCAAGAAGTGATTGGAATGGGATTATATGAAGGGATCTTAGTTTTTTGGATCTAAGCCCGAGAATGGCCCAAGATAGGTCTGAATGGAGGCAAAGAATCCATGTAGCCGACCTTACTTAATATGGGAAAAGGCTTTGCTGTTGATGTTGTTGGTTTATCTACTTAATCTGCGGTTTCTTGGTTTTATTTTTTTCTCAATCTCAGTTATCTTTGTTTTTATTAGTTGTAAGATTCATATTCAAGAATGCAGCAGGCTCTTGTCTGCTCTCTGATCCAATAGAATGCAGCACCTTCCCCTCACACGACTGGAGTTCCTTTCTTCTGGATGCTCCTGACCATGTCCTTTTGCCCCTTTCCATTATATCCTCTATGCTCTTGGCAATTCAGATTTGAGGTGAAATTGTAGTTCTGGTGACATGGTCGTCCTCGTTGAGGGACATGGGAATGAATGCATGTAAGGGTTATTACTGTTATTATCTTGTTGAGAATATGCAATACACATAGTTCGGATTGTTCCCCCTACTAGTTTTGCACATTTAAGGAAAAAAGTTACCAATTGACAGATGCTTACATTGTGTAATGATCTTGATCTTCATCAAGGGCTACCTCCATCGATGTATCTAATCTCCATGCCTGGTCCTCAAGTGAGTTATTGATATTATCAATATGCTGATTTGTCAATGCTTTCTGCCATAGGCAGGTCTAAGTAACAAATAAAATTCTGATAATTGCCGATAGTCCTCATATCGGTTCGTAATCTTGGTAACTGATATTTTTGCCAATATCGTTCTCTATGTTCGGTAGAATGACAATACTTAATATGCTTTATTTTATAAAATCTGGACATCCATCATGAGAACTTTCGTCTAATTTGAATTAAATCAAGGGGATCCATCGCATGAGTGGTTGGCATTCATGTTAGCTGCTGCACGTCATGCCTTGTCTTTGTTATACGTCAATGTTTAACCTGATTTCATGTCTCAAAAGTATTAAAAACATAACAAGTTGTTGATGATATTACTAGATAAACATTTTTTTAGAGAACATGAATGCTCTTTCCTCAAGTTGTTGGCCCAACCTCAACTTCTCTCCCTGCATTTCCCCTCATTTTGCAGTCGAATACCTGGACACTGGGTTCAACCTTCGTCTCCGTCAGACAAGGTGTGGGCATCATACCTTGTGAGTTCTTCAGAACTGACTGATCAGAGCAACAAGTGAAGAGACCATATTCATCTGAGCTATTAATAAAGTTCGAATCCTCTTCCTCCAGCTCTTGTATTCCAAAATAAAATGGAAATTAAACATATTATTTTCTTGGTGTCTTCCGTAGCAACTGTGGTGTTGGGAACTTCTTGAAGCAAAAAGACAACCTTGTTATATTGCTGATGCTCCCCATATGGATTGCTACATGCTCTTTTTATGACTTGCATACATGGACTGATGCACACGTTGCCCTCAATCTTAAGGTATGTTTGGTTTTGGCTCTGGAGATGAAATTTTCGTGCCTTTGGGGGTATGCAGGAAATTTCTCAGACGCGGCCATTATGTACAATACTAACCACACTAACAACAGCTTTCTGAAGCACTCTCTGTAAATCTTAACTTTGAATAGTAGCAAATACTGTGTTTTGTGGGTACTGAAGTATATGGTATTTCACATATATAATACAATTCCATGGAATATGTGTAGAAAAATACTATTTTGTATGATTGGCATTCTCAAGAAATTTCCTCCCACCTTTTTTATGATCTAGTCCCCCAACTTCTTTATAATCTGGTTTTGTTCCAATAGCGTTAGGCATTTTTTTTATAGAAAGAGCTTTATCTCTGTCTGCTTCATATTGATGTACTTTATGTTTTGATTTAGCCAGAAGTTGTTAATTTGTTTTGAAGGCTTTTGAAAATGGGTGATTTTTGAGTTTGAAATGAGATCTGAGGGCATGCATGTGATGTATGCATTTGTTTTGAAGGTTTTTTTATGAGCGGTGAGGGTGGCCTAGGGTGTTTGGATGCTAATGGTTTTTCTTCTGGATATATTTATTGAGTTCTTCCATTGCCTTGGTATGTTGAGGCTACAAATAGATCACATTTTCCCTTGAGATGGATGATAAATTTCTAAACATGGCACAAGCTGCTAATTATTCGGTTCCCCCTCCAGGATTAGTTATATGTACCCCATTTAGTGCATGATCTAAGAAGAGTGATGGAATTGGAAAGAAGAAATCTTTGACAAGCTGAATCAATTGAAGAAAAGAACCAAAGGGGATGTGAGGTTTTTTTTGAGTGACCATGATTTGGACTATAAAAATCAAATGAGTACCCGACAATCAAAGTCTGGACATCTTCCTATGTAGAAGTCTGATAAAATCAATAAAGAGAAATGATTTGCATGGAAAATCCTACGGGGAGGGAAAGCCTATAGGGCATACAAAACAACCTATAAAGGAGGGTGAATACAATATATACGGAGATGTGTAAATGGTCCCTTTATCAAAGATTTGTTTACCCAATAAATTAATTCAACTATAACACTTTCCCTTACAGTTGGATGCACACATGCAACTTGCTCGCATTTAACTTGTTGCATTGTAGGATGCTCCTTTTGAAGAGACATGCAACTCGATGGAGTGATTTCATGTAAGGATGGTGTAATTCTCTTGCATCAATCTTCTTATGAATGAAATATCTATCAATCTCTATTTGCTTTATCACTACTTTGCTATCAAGGAATATCTTCTTAGGTGTAGAGACTTTAGTACCCTATTCTTTGAAAATAGTTTTCAACTATGGCATTTCGTTGACGCCATTTGTGAGAGTGACATTCTTCAATAATAGATATTAAAAAACATGTTTTGTTTCTTGCTTCTTCAAATAGGTACACCGTATAACCTGAGATAGATCTACAGTCATCAGCGGATCCTGCCCAATCAACATAAATATAACCTTCAATTGTCATATTTTAGCTTTTCTTGAACATTCTTCCCGAGTGATTTTTTTTATATAACACAAGATTCTGTTGAAAACATTCACATGCAAGTTGGTTAGAGCATTGCATGAACTAACTAACAACATCCACAATGTATGTAATATCATTTCTAGTAAGAGTAAGATATATGAGTTTTGCAACTAGTTATTTGATATCTTCCTTTCCATTCATCATTGAGAAGTTCACCATCTTCTTTGCTTAATTTTTGATTTGCTTTCATAGTTGACAATAGAAAGCACTACTAACGACACATTACATTGATCAATGATCAACTTCCATGAATTTGGATTCCCATATAACAATCTTAGGAAGCAGCTCATTTCCATTTGCTCATAATCTTGTAAATATGCATGAAATCATTTGTGAAAATCAAGGTCACATCCATCCTCCTTAATGCAAACCTTTCAACCGAAACAAAGCATTAAACAGTGAGGAGTGGACTTTCCAAATGGATTCACTTAGAATTTTAGAAGGATAGAGAATGGATTTTTGGTATTTTTTCTTGACAAACAAACACCCGTATATACATTCTGAAGGTTATACATGATGATGTGGTATCGGTATGTAGAGGAGTGTTGGTAATGTCCTCAGCCCCTCATTGTCATCCTCAATGGTAGGAGAGGAATGAGGGTTGCCCTCATTTCCTTCTAGAACTCTCTCATGGTTATCCTCCTACTCATTCCATTGGAGAAGCGTGTAGGAACCATTTGCATTTTTTGTGAAAAAAAAAACATATTGTAATGTATAACATGCATATTGTAACAATGTAAAAGACCAATTTATGCAGAAGCATGATATTTAAAAACCATGTTATGCACACACTTTCCAAATTAAACAAGCACAAAGGGAAAATTTTATGTTTATATCTCTACATTTTATTAGTTATAAAAATGCAACAAAAATGGAAATATTACTAGATTTTAGATCTTTATATGCTTTTGATAAGCCTTAACCTCCTCATCGTTGTATTATTCATTTTTAATAGTTTTGTGATATCCTCAAGGGAGTTAACTGAGACTTTTATCGGAATTATCCAACCCAAATTTGCATTGTCTGCGATATAAACGGCTTAATCTTCTTGACAAAGCTAACATAAATAGTTCTACTTTTTCAAGAATGATTCTACTTTTATTGAGGACTACTCATCCATGATTCGGATCCAACTTAAATCTACTATCTTTAAAAATATCATACCAACATTAGAATAAAACAATACGCCGATCCTCTTGAAAGCTCATTTCAATTATAGAAAGCTCATTTCAATTATATCATTGTTTTGGACATAGTAAGGTTACTTCTTACAAATACATCATAGAGTTTATTTGTTGTATTATCATTAGTGTTAGAGTAGTTCTTGAATCCGCAACCATTTATTATATACTCACTATGCATGTATGCATAGCTAAAATGTCTCCTCACCAACATATTCAAATCCATTGTCCAACGAGGATCATTTTCAGCATCTATTCCACTCTTTTTTATAAACAATATCGCTTGTCATTCTCAATTCATTGTGTTTGCGCTTCCATTCATTATAGAATGGATTGATTTTGAGCACTTTACGACACATGCGGTTGTGCCATCTACCTATCTACTTCGAACATGGGTAGGAGAATTGTTTTATTAAATTCTCTGCCTTGGAACTCAAAATAGAGAGGCGATCATCATCAAACTCATTATAAGGAGTATCATTTGTTTCAAGGCATTTGAAATTGTGTTCCTTACTTTCAATATAAATGAGATAACGATATATGCATTCCTCAATCATGTACCCCTCAAAGATTGATCCTAATCTGGTTAAAAACGATTTAGAAAACTATTTTTAAGTTTTTAAGGAATCTCTCAATATGGTACTCTAGGAAAATTGCATGAATCCCTCTATCCTTGCTTCATTTGCCAAATGCTGGACCAAATGAACCATCATATCAACAAATATTGGTGGAAATCGACGTTCTAATTTACAGAGCATCTCGACAATCTTCGTATTCCATTTCTTAAAAAAAATTGAGTTGGACTCCTTAGCATAAACAACCTTAAAAAATTGACCCACCTCAGTAAGACACTCAATGGTAGATTGTGGTAAGAGATCAGGAATCGCGAGAAGAAAGAATACTTACATATACGTGTGGCTATCATGACTTTTGAGGTCATTTGATTTTTTTGAATGTCATTTACACATCTTGATATGTTTGAATAGAAGCCATATGGAAACACAATGGCTTTTAAAAATGAAAATAGTTGTATTCTCTTGTTCGAATCAATATAGTAAATTGCATTTGCCTATTCCAATCCATCATTGCGTAGATATCAAATGCAAGTGCTAACAAACTCAAAGTTATCGTAGATCTTTCCGTGTTTCAATAGTGTCCTTTGGAAAGTCAGTGGCGTTGAACATATCTAAAATATTGTCCATTACATTCTTTTTAAATGTGCATTACATCAAGATCACGGTTAATGGTCAAGTCCTTTTAATACGGTAACTCCTTGAAGAATATACGCTTTTTTTAATCACACACTCTGCAAATCTTGCTTGAATCGTACCAAGCTCGTTGTCTTTCAACTGCAATAACTTCTCCATCACTACATGCATTGATTGTAGCAAAGTATCTGTTCACAAAGCTCTGTTTAGAAATCTAACCGGGTTACGACAAGATTTTCCATCCAACTCATCCTTATGTCAATTGTTTCACCATCGATGCGATGCTGGAAGGAATCGGCAATTCCCCAAATAGCACACATTTTTATTCTCATTTAGGCAAAGATAATAAGTGTGCTCCATATAAATAAGACATGCAAATTTTCTCTTTGTACTCCTTACATATGCCACAAAGTCGTTAATCGTCCATAACAACGTCCCATGTAAAAGAAAAGATGGCTTTGCATGTCCATAAAACATCTCCACATGAAATTATATACATCAGTTTACACATTCTAGTCAGATCATCAATCTAAGCTAGTTATGATTGATCTACCTTGATCTATATAAAATGGAATATATAATCCATCAATTAGTCATAATAAGCACACAATACTACGAAGAGCTAGATGTATGAAATGAAAGTATTCAAACATACAAATATCCCACACTTACATAAAAATCAAAAGGATGCAAGGTTTAAAAATCTTTACCATTAATTTAAGCTTCCCAAAGGACACTTTTGATCTTTGAAGCTTCTTCAATCTATCTTAACCACCCGTTAATTTTTAGATTTCAATACTATTTTTCTTTTTTTAGTTTAGTCACGTGCTTTCAAATTAAACTAATTAAATAATAGTACGCTTATATCTCTCCTTGACACGTCACCTAATGTTCAATTTGATTCGAAAATTTTGGAATTTTACAAAGGCTTTTAAACACACAACTTTGTGTAATTTCATATTTACAGGTTAAAAAATCAATACAATCGTGAATTACACGTAGAATCCTGATCGTTAAGCATTACATGACATAATCTTATGTTAACTTAGAACTTCAAAAAAATTGCAATTTTGCCCCTTAAGCTACAACACATTTGCAAAAAAAGGCTCCCATTGCTCCCTTTCTCCCTGGCATGTAATGATGTTTTTACTCGTGGAGTTGGGGCTTGATGGTTTTCTGGGAGGAGAAGCTCGGTGTGCTTGCTGGTGCGGAGGAAATGACGGATGCGATATAGAAAGAAAATGGACTCACAGATTCAAAGACGAACTCAGATGAAAACATTGAGCGAAACCGGGGACGAAGACGAGGGACAGCGGGTGAAATCACTTCGATTGGAGCTCGATCATACAGATATATAATGAACATGGATTGGGATTGAAAGGGAATAGATCGGCACTAGATTGGGACAAAATGAGGGCGAATTGATACATAGGATTGACAAAATAGAACGAATAGAGGATTTGGGAATTAAGAACTTGAGAAATGAAATCGAACCGAAAAGAAATGGGAAGGAAATCCAGTGTAAGTGGAAACATTGGTGGAATGAATTGGAATTATCAACCAGTAATCTGTGCATACTTTATAAAAAACAAATGACCTTAAACTACATATAACTCAAAAGTAGAACTCGGCCTAATTTTAGAGTTTCATGCGGCTGCCCCTTGCGAGCAGTCAACAATGGCTGCTCCCGCGTCGTTTTCGGCGTTTTTTTTATTTTTCTTGAAAAATATCGCCATGTGTATTCACCATTATATCCCTCCTATATGTCATTCGAATTTCGTCAGAAGCGGAGACTCCTACGGCCTCCATTGAGATGGTGTTGATTTAAAAGATCCTCTTACCATTAAAAAATGACTGTCTCGATAGAGGCCGTAAGAGTATCTGTTTATGACGAAATTCGAATGGCATATAGGAGGGATATAGGGATGAATATACATGACGATATTTTTCAAAAAAAAAATAAAAAAAGCGCCGAAAATAGCGCGGGGGCAACCATGTTGGCTGCCCGCAAGGGGCAGCCCCATTAAACTCCTAATTTTAACACCATAAAAATTCAGAAAACAACAATAGAGAGAGAAACCCACATTTCGAAAGAAAAAAAACTTACTCCCATTCGCATCTAATTTTGTTAATGTGCTTGAACTCATATGTCAACAGCAAGGCACTGTCCATAGCAAGGATCCTCTGCTGGGCAGCAGAGGCCTGCTGTATCACGTGGGCCGCTCGATCATGATCGAGCGGTTCACACGCAAAGGGCCGCAAAGGGCCACTTTAACCCTGAATTCGTGTGAACCGCTCGATCTTGATCGAGCGGCCCACGTGGTACAACAGACTCTGCTGGCCAGCAGAGGAGCTGCTCTCCACTGTCCATCGTTTTGAGAGAAAATCTCTCCACCAAAACAAAGCACCTAAACTTGTTCCATCCACTAATCCTCCCACTAAACACCTAAACTCTGTCCTCCTAATAATCCCATGTTCCTCATCAATCCAACCTCCTTCTCTCTCTTCCTCCCACTTCATCCTCTCCACAATCACCTCACTCAACCCCACCCCTCCCCCATTACATCTCAACGGCCGGAACCATCTCACCCCGTCGGTGCAGCCCCGACCTCATCTCCGACCTCCTCCACGCCTCGCAGCAGAGGTCTCGTCGTCCGGATGCATAGATCCACATCCACAACATCTCCTCCATGACGATGATTGTCCTGCGAGAATATTTCTTCCCAATATCGCTCCAGTATCATCTCGTAAAACAGTTGGATTTTTTTAGCTCGAGGAATCTGAACAAATATGAAAGGACAATACCATTTCCCAATGACCATGGATTGTGAAGAGGCACAAGAGAAGCTCAAATCCGGCATGGTACTTCTCAGTTGCTCGTCGATGCCCAAGGCCTCTCCTGGGGAGCACACATTTCTTGCTCTTCCAAAGATAGACCAACGTTTCATCCTCAAGAACGTCTGCGCTGACCCATTGGTAATCGCGGACCTACAAGAGAAGTGCCCTCCACCATGAGACCCATCTTCGACGATCCTCACTATTTGATATAGTTAAATATGCTTGGCCCCATATCTTCACCGATAGGGGTGTAAACGGGATCGAACCTGAGCGAACTTATATTTTTTAGGTTCGGTTCGTTTATTTAATCGAGCCTAAACTTGTCTTCAGGTTCGGTTCGTTTATTTTCAAACCGAATCCGAATCGAACCTCTTTTTAAACGAATCGAACCTAAGCGAATATCGAACTTAAGAATTCTATAATAAGAGGGAGTGAAAAGAAGAGAAATGGAAACATATATATGTATTTACAGTTAGAATAAATATTCATTTAGTTTTTTTATCTAACCCATCTTCATCTTTTGAAAAAATTAGATTAATAAGGATTCGTCTCTTTGAAAAAAGTATAATTATAATATATTTTATATCTATTCAGATGGGGATAAGAAATAAGAATAATGCGGAGATATTCGATAAGTAATGTTTGTACTTGTTCTGTTGATTTGAAGATAAAGAAGGGAAAAGTACTAGACCATAGATGATAGATGTTGTAAACACGATGTGACTATTTATTTTTGGATAGTTTATACCGAGATAAAATCTAGTTATCCCGTAAATATCTAGTTATCTCTAGACAAAATATACTTACCCTGGGATAAAAACCACTCATCTCAAAATAAGTCCACTTCTATGGATAATGATTTGTAAATATGTATATGTGTATGTTTATTGAGCTTTTAATGAATCGAACCTGAGCGAACCTATGATTTTTAGGTTCGATTCGTTTATTTAATCGAGCCTAAACTTGTGTTCAGGTCCGGTTCGTTTATTTCTGAAGCGAATCTGAATCGAACTTTTAGCGAGCCGAACCTAAGCGAATATCGAACTTGAGAATTTTCTTACACCCCTATTTAGAATTACCCCATGTGCTTCCCCTCTCCAAAGACGACGTAGTAGAGGTTAGACGAAAGGGGACGGTCGATAGCTGGAATAAAACACACGCGATGTCATTGCGACCAATCTTGGAAATTGGAAACGACTGTAAGCAACCTATCTTGAGGGAAGGGGAGGCCATGAAGCTGCTCGTCTTTGCATAGCCCGAAGCAACAAGTGGCTTGCGCTTCATACTCCTCGTCTTGGAAGATCAAGTAGCCGGAACCTGGGCCGTTTGGCGGCGGTATACGCAAGGCCTCAGGAGTGGTCTTGTACTGTAGGTAAAATAACAGGAGGGTTAGAAAAATAATACCGGATTTGATGCAATACCAATTTGATGAGATGAACCAACTTACCGAGGCGTGCAAAATGCACTGACCTTAAGAATAGATTCGTACCCCTACGGAGATTCCGATGGTGCAATCGGTATTGGTACGACTATTCTCCAGGATACAACGACGAGATCTCAATGGGTATGCACGTACCAACATCGAGATCTATTGAGCAACAATAGATCGTTCCTTCAATCTCACGATACGAGAATAACATACTTTTATCTTTCTCTCGATATATAGTGGCAATACTCTGTGTAAGATCTTGTCTTCATCGGCAAAGAAAATGTTCATATATAAGATATCCACACATAACGTCAAAACCATCCAAATTAATATTCAATTAATCACCTAATTAAAAGGTGAAATGCAATGCAACTTAACGTCAATTGACGTTTGAATTTTGCATATTAAATATCCAATAAATAATTTGAATTCAAGTAACGTATACAAACAAATGTAATGAAGTTATGTTAAAAGAGAATTTGACTATTCTCTTAATTAGTATAAAATAATAATCAGTTATTGTAACAGCCACCGTTATTATAATATAATAAAATTACGTTAATTTAATGAAAAAAAATCAATATTCAAATAAAATAAATAGTTGAAATATAACGGTATACCAACAATCCCCCACTATTTCAAATTTTTTTTGAATTACTTCTTTTCACCCCCCACAATTTCAAAAAAGAAATACATAAAAGAGGGAAAAAAACTTAAAGATGACACTTGAAGGAACTCAAAAATGTAACGCATTAGACTTGGTGTCTTATCGACTATGAACCAAGACTTAGCGAATATGAATGTGGTTTCTAAAGGTTGGTGGAATTAAAATTCCTATGAACCGATCCTTTATTTGTGAAACCATTGAATCATATCTCACATTACATTTTTTTTAATCTATGTTGCCCATGCGGGTTGACACATTTCGGCCATGCGTCTATCTGGATTTTCATGAGTGCTCTAGAGATTTTGCCCAAAAATCTCATAGGAAGCGGCCTCACCTCCACACCCATATAGGTGGATCATCATCAAGTGTATACTGCATTTACACACCACCCAATTTGGGCTATGACGTCCATTAAGAACAAATATGTTCAACCTCACCACTTATGATACTATCATATTGTACACCATAGGAATAGGGAATAACTGATAGTATCCTCTTAGTCGTCTAGTGAATTGTTTATCCCATATGAACCTCCTTCCCGGGATCTCCGTTCATGAAGGTTGGGTTTCCATCACTTCGACTATCGATTTGGGCACAATCCCGTTCCCCTCGATGTACTCTCCACAAGCTTTTTGCTTAGTGGTTTAGTTAGAGGATCAATCAAATTTAACTCTAACTTCACATAATACATTGATATTATGCCATGAGATATCTCATAATATTGTCTCTCGGACAAATATGCCTGTTTTTTCACATTATATAATATTTTTAGCAGCATGGCTTTCATAGTAGAAATATTGATGGTATTGGCTTCATCCAAATAGAAATATTTGCTGCGAAGTTTCTCAACCACATCCTCAGAATATGCCTTCTCTAGCGCAATGAAATCGGATTCATTATAGATCAAGCAATGTATGCTCGCATGGTTGATTTCCCAAAAAAAAATAACTCCTCTGACAGAAGTAAGAACATATCAACTAGTATTTTTCAGCTTATCTCAATCAAAGATTAGAATCTCCATAGAATATTAAATAATATCATGTCTCTTCTTTGAGGTATTAGATCATTCAAAATAGAGCATCTCACTTCTCTCTTCTGAATTTTGAATATACCTGCATAACTTTCAACAACATATGCAACATTTTGTCTATGTATAAGACGGTCAATAATTACTTGTGCATATCTAATTTGAAGTTACTCCTTTTTTTTAAACTTCAAATCACAAGAGATCCTCAAGAAATAGTATAATAAAAAACATGGATATTATGAAGATCGAGTTTTTTTTTTTAAATACAATCCCGTCATGTAAAGGTAAAAATGTGCTGAAATAGATCTTTTAATGCGGAGAGAGATTTTCACAAAAGCCTTTTATATTACAATCTCTCCATCCACGTTACATATAAAACCTCAACGCATGTAACGTTTATTAAATAATAGCTTATCCGTTGCCGTTTGAAATCAGAAGGAAAAAATCAACAACACACACTCGTAAACGTAAATCGAGCCCCTCGGATTTTTTTTAAAGATAAAACAAGTTTATGAGATAAATGATTGATAGCAAAACTCCCCCACACTTTCGGATATTTCAAGCTCGATATTTTTCAGAATATAGCCACATCATTCAACTCTCAAAAAAATCTGTCAACATTTTTTTTTCAACATTACATAGAATCGGAAAGTTGCTCAACTAAGGCTAGAGCAGGTATTTGGATAAAAGAAATAACAAACCCTCCGAATCTATTCTTAAGATTGTAGGTAAAATAACAGGAGGGTTAGAAAAATAATACCGGATTTGATGCAATACCAATTTGATGAGATGAACCAACTTGCCGAGGCGTGCAAAATGCACTGACCTTAAGAATAGATTCGTACCCCTACGGAGATTCCGATGGTGCAATCGGTATTGGTACGACTATTCTCCAGGATACAACGACGAGATCTCAATGGGTATGCACGTACCAACATCGAGATCTATTGAGCAACAATAGATCGTTCCTTCAATCTCACGATACGAGAATAACATACTTTTATCTTTCTCTCGATATATAGTGGCAATACTCTGTGTAAGATCTTGTCTTCATCGGCAAAGAAAATGTTCATATATAAGATATCCACACATAACGTCAAAACCATCCAAATTAATATTCAATTAATCACCTAATTAAAAGGTGAAATGCAATGCAACTTAACGTCAATTGACGTTTGAATTTTGCATATTAAATATCCAATAAATAATTTGAATTCAAGTAACGTATACAAACAAATGTAATGAAGTTATGTTAAAAGAGAATTTGACTATTCTCTTAATTAGTATAAAATAATAATCAGTTATTGTAACAGCCACCATTATTATAATATAATAAAATTACGTTAATTTAATGAAAAAAAATCAATATTCAAATAAAATAAATAGTTGAAATATAACGGTATACCAACATGTACAAGGAAAGAGGTCTTGTGACATACATGTTCTTGCTTTCTTAATGGTGGCTCGATATTATTCTCTCTTTTAATGAGGAATACAGGGGGAAGCTACGAAAGTCAAGGTTACACTATCTATATGGCAATCGAACAAACATGTGGATGTGAATCGGCCACGTTGCAAATGGTTCTAAAAGGGTAGAAGCAGCTCCGAAGAAATTTCTGCTTGCATACACCAAGGACAAACATTAATATCATGTGCAACCAACTTAGCCGTAGGGTCCAGGATCGACTTGTTACTTCATTCAAAGGGGACTGGATATTTACTTTAATTGCAGCAGTTGCTTAAAAGAGTCAAAATCAAAATTCAGATATACTAACAGCATGTACATGAGGAAATGCAGGCAAGCTATATCATCTTACAGTTCCACGGTTAAAACCAAGAAAAGGAAAGAATTTACAGACATAGAGAGAATCATTATTAAAAACCAGTCATGCAACTTTAAACTAATGCTTGATGTATAAACCTGACAGATAATTGTATCGATAAGCCAATAAGATATTCGATTATTAAAATAGGATACCAATTACTGGATGCCATGATATCATTCCAATCGAAGACCAAGAACACCAAGAACAGGCGTATATATACAGGGATCGAGATAGAAGGTCATTAATTATCAAAACGAAGGAACTTCTGGACAGGATGTATGTGACAAGGCCCCTCTCTCTTTACAGAAGGTCCCCAGAGGCAGCATTGGAGCAGCCTCCGAAAGGTTCAGGAATTCTCGTGATCGATGATGAAGATCAACATATACGCCAACAAAGAAGGTCCAAGAGATTCCAGTATTTCACAGACCCTACCATCGAATGCCTTCCATTTCCACAGGATCGGATGCTCACCGCATCATACATCGCGGCAACTATGGTTGTCACTGTCCCTGTAGCTTTCCCAGTTCCTAATCCTTCACACTTTATTCCAGTAATCGACCAACCTTTGTCTTCCAATCGCTACTATGTCATCGTTGGAGAAGGAAAGTATACGGGGTAAGATCTCTTCTCGATGGCTTCTTCCACAATTCTTTTTCAGAAATATATGATGGTGAGATATTATAAATTATAATAGAGGAGAAAAAGCCGCGAAAAAAGCCGTCATCTTGATTCAGTATCTGACCAAATTGAATCCATTAAAAGTTTGATTAAGATTTAAAGGGAAACTGTGTAAACAGACCTGACTGAATGTTAACATAGTGTATGTCAGTTTAAACATTGGAATGCACACTCAAGTTTGATTTGCACAGTTCATCACACTAATCAACATATGTATTTCAAATAAATGCTTAGTAGACACATTATATTGATACTCTCAAACAGTTATCTTTTTCGTGTTTGCTTGATGATTCAAGGTTGGTTTCAGCATGCTCGACTAGAGCAAACATGGGAAAAAGATTTTTCTTCTTCAACTATGTGAAGGACCAGAAACCAAGAGCATTTGACTGTAAGAACATATTACAGCAAGTGGAGATCGTTCCCAACACTGGCTCTTCTAGAGGAACATTCCATGCCAAATCCGTGGTGACTGATGGTTTCCCAGCTTCATATCTTAGAGTCCAAGCTTGGAGCATTTATTCAACAAAAGAACACGTATATCCCTTGTCGACGGCCGACGGCATAGACGAAACCCTACGGGCTAAGGTGCCTGATAAGATCTTTTCAGGCACCTCTTCACCTTATGTTGTTGTTGGAAAGTGGTATTGCCCTTACATATTTGTGAGTGAAGCTGAAATGGCCATTAAGGATCAAATGCACAAGAGCATGTTCTACACGATGACGCTAGAGAAGCTCTGGGAGGAGATCGAAATTCGTGGAAGTCCTGTCTACAGGGGAAAGACTCTCATTGTGAGTACTAGTATTGAAACAGAGAGATCGACGTTGCATCTGCATGGAGAGGAGGTAGTAGAGGGTCGATATATGGATGGAGTTTGGTGGTTTAGGTCAACCAAGAAATCGGGCGGAGGGGTGGGAATTGCTGAGGTGATTATGGAGAAGATGAAGAGGGAGGAAGAGAGAGGGGGTTGGGTCAAGGAGAAGGAGAAGGTGGAGGTGGAGATCGAGGAGCCTGACGGCAATGTGGACGATTGGACGAAGAATCTCAGATGCTTTGTTTTGACCGAGAGGTTTGTGTTGAGGAGGATGGATGGAACTTTGCTTTTGACCTATGATTACAAGTTTTCCGATAAGATCCTCAGCAAACACAGTAAGTAAGTCTTGCCAAGGTTTCCGGATAGAGCGGATCCTCTGCAGCATTACAGATGCTGTCAACCGTGCCCGAGCCGCTCGATTAAGAACGAGCGGTTCACACGGTACTGTTCGATCTTGATCGAGCAGTACGAGCACAATTGGGGTTTACAGCAGACCTCTGCGTTACTGCAGAGGATCCGTGCTCTTCCGGATACCTATATAAGAACTTTATTATGTGTCGTTATAAAAAAAACATAAGATATTTGAGACACGTTACCTTCTGCGCATTTTCTTCTTGTGCTTTTGAATAAGATGGCGAATTATAAGCTATTTCACTGTCGAAAGAGTTGAGTTGGTGCCCTCTATGTATATGGTTGGTTTGAATATTGGGTTGTTTTCGAATATGCCTCTCTTTATCGCGTGATATTAATGTAATATTCTGCATATTATATGTATATGTACATATAATAATATCCTGAATACCGTGTGGGGTTCAACTATTCCTGATTCATATGCTTATGAGCAGCAAGGATACGTGTTTTTAATATTGGTTGTGGCCAGCAAATCGGATTTAGTTGCTTTTAGTTTAATCGTTATCATACACGTACGGTGATGTTTACACATATTTCTCTTTAATGTTCTCATTTCGACGAATTTTCCAACGATTTGGCATTCATCTCCCAAACAAGTACATGTGCACAAATATCCCAATTTTTGCATAGCTTGTATTCGGCGTCTAAGAGGAAGAACAGGAAGGGGATAGGAGTGAAAGTTCATCACATCCGAGCATCAAGACAACAACAAAATTAATGAAGAAATTGAGAGTTAAAAACCAAGCTGAGCATGCCAGATCGCTGCGATGACGACCGGATCGCCGCTATGATGACCAGGGCTCGAGAAGGAAAGAGTTGAGCTTGTCATCCTCCAAGACATGTCAAATAGAAGAGGATAGAAGAAGTATAATTGGAAACATTACTAAAACTTATATTGCATCTTTCTTTCCAGTAAAATCACATGCACAAAAAGTAGATTATGTTGGGAACGTATTGTCTAACATATGTTATGGTATTTACTAGACTTGATACTGCACATTCTATTGGAGTTTGCAAGTTTTCTAAAATCCAAGAAAAAAACATTAGAACGTGGCATGTCTTTGTTTCGGAATAGAGAATGCATTTCTTATTGCTACGTAAAATAAGATATTAGAGGTAATGTTGATGGTAACTGGTTTATTTTTGGATACTTCATGAGTTATTAAAAAAAGTTTGTGGAGTTTCCCGTTCTTTGACACGCAGAGGGAAGGGGGGGCCAATAGCGGAGCTTAATTCCGGCTCCTCCACAGGTTGATTCCACCATAGTTCTTCGTCATGTTTGTAGTACCATTTGTGCTTTATGCTTCTCTTTGGTTAATTTAAACTTCTGTTCACCATAATCGAGTGTTATGATATATCTAAGGCCCTGTTCGTTTGGGGTATAAGGAGGAATGGAATGAGGAAAATAAGCCCCCAACACGCTTCCCCTTGGTACGACTATTCCCCATTATTTCATCTTATTCCTATCTTTATCCCACCTTACCTACCTTTATTTCACCTTATTATCCTTATTCTTATCCTCCAGCCGAACGGAGAATAGACCCTTATTCCCCTTATTCCCCATCCTTATTCATGCTTATTCTCCTACCGAACGGGCCCTAAGTCGACTTTTCCGCCCTCGATGACCTTCTCCGGTCAAATCCTCTACCGTCTTCCACTCCCTGACCAATCTAACCCTTCTGAAGGGTCGAAGACTTCCTCTTCTTCTGCTTCCATCTTATTCAAGGAGTTTCTTTCACTATACACTCCGTTCAATCTCCTCATCGATCGGAAGCCATTTCGTCTTCTCCAACGGGCCCACATTCTACCACATGCTCCTAAAACCTCGTACCTGTTTCCACAAGACGCATTGCAACAATGTGGAGCTTCTTCTGAAATCCTCAGCAAGGCACGACGAATGATCATTGAGTGGCCCAGGTCAATGTTTGAAATCTTCCACATCCAACGACCCCCTCTAGGACCCCACATATTTACCACGAATTCATCTTTAACGAGAGCCAGAAGCGAGTAGTTGCTGATGCAAGAAAGTTTCTTCTGGCATTTTTAGTTCCTTTATGCAATGGCTGATACTAATTGGGGATTAACCAGAGCTCCCTTAGGAGCTCTGTTCATCATTATCTTTAGGCCATTTCAACAAATCTGCAACCCTGACTTCGACGACAGTCATTGAAAGGACATAGAGGTGGACTTACGGACCCTCCAACATATTAAATGAAGGCCGGAAGCAACAGAAATCGAGAGGCGAAGTGGAGCCTAGACCACTAGATCTCCACCTGAGCTCTGCCTTCCACGGCTACTTCTCATTGGAGACGGAGATATTAATGAGTACCGTGTATGGTGTCTTTCCCCCCTTTTCGTGAACCCACTTTTTTGCGATTTAATTAAGAGCCCCCACCAGGGGGGCTATATCAAAGTAACTTTAGATTTTCCATATTTGCATTTCAAGCCTCGGAGGCTTCTTTGAACTTAAGCTTGAACTTTATTTTGCACAAGTCCTTGCAACTTTAATATTCTTTAACTCGCTACACTTTAATTATTTTTTGCTGGAATTTTGAGGGAGGGTTGTATTAATAGTCTATTATATTTAATGTTCTAGATTGTCTCGACATATAGCTATTTTCATATTAGTTTATTGAAATTATTGCATTTCAATCGAAAAAAAATCATTGAACTAGTTCTTGGCGATTTAAGTTCTAGAAAATTAGGGCGTGTACCCCCCTATGTGGACTACAAAACCTTCACATAGATTTCAAAACTAGTAACTTCTTGTCCCCCTTATCTAGGAGTATAAAACCTCTGAAAATCTTTTACAAATTCCTAATTTTCAAGATACAAACATAAAAACACTTACAAACTTTGAAAATTTTCATAAAAATCTTCAAAACTCAAAAAAATATAAAGAATCTACCTATCTACAACTTACACGACCTACTGTCTAAATAAAATCACTCTATAGATATTTATCATTTTTTTACAATCATCCCCTATTTTCTAGCCTTTACCTATATTTACTTAAATTGTAGGGTAAATTAAAATTTGGATCCTCATCTATGGGTCCGATCCCAGAATGGGTCCCGATCTTTAAATTGTAATGATTTAGGTCCTAGGACCATTTAGGAAATGAAAAATTTGGAGTTCATGATGAATATGCCCTTGTTGGGAAGAGAATGGGGGTTGGGTTCCAACTTTTAAACAAGGGCATACTCGTCATTAGCCTCAAAAAGTTCCTTACAATAATGGCCCTGGGACCCGAATCGTTACAATTTAAAGATTGGTACCACTTCTGAGATCAGACCCATAGATAGGGATCCAAATTGTAATTTACTCTAAATTATATTCAACTTTCCTTATTTTCGTAAAATTAAAAAGAAACGTTATAAAAATAAAGCCACAAAAAGTACATCTGTGAAAATATCATTCATAAAACTTATAAAAAAAACAAGGTCATTAAAAATATAAATATTAAAAAATATATAAATATAAGTTAAAAATATAAAAAATGGAGAGATAAAAGCACAAAATATATAAAATCTTGGTATGACTATACCTCTAAACAACTAAAAAAACCTCAAAAACACCATAAACATCGAACACGCTTGGGATTGGAGAAATTAAGCACCTAAATACTCATGTACTCTACATATGCACTCTACCCATATAACTTATTTAAGTAATTGCCTCCTCTACATCAAACTTAGGGCTTGTCCAAGTAAAATAATCACTTTTTATTTTAATCACATAAGATTAATAGTTACTACAAATCAAGCAAATTAACAACCAGTGAAAATGTGTACTTAGATATTTGTATTCTATTTTTATGTAGAAAATATGTACAAATTATATAAGTTTTATTAATCTGTTCATACCTCTTCATGGATTAAAGAGAGCTTAATAAAGCATGTTTAGAGCAAATCCTCTCACGTGTCGATTTTTTCGCAAGATCTATATCAAGATTTAGCCCTTATCGACGGACAATAGGTATTCTAATATAAGTTTATACAAATTCCATCAAAATCAGATACCTTCAACTTATTTATCTTACTCAATTGACATCTCACTATTTTTTTTAGAATTGTTTGAAAATCCATTTGATTTTTATGGATAAAGATGAATGAATTAGACGTATCAGATTAGGTTGTAATTTTATATACACTTAGATTAAAATGCATATTTTCAATCTATATATAATCTTAAATATTTCATTTGGATGTTTGAAAAATAATAACAGGAGTCTTTTAAAAAAACTTTGTAGTTAATTGCCAGATTACGTCAGATGGAGTATAAAATGATATCATTGGCAAATCCAAACTCGTCGTCAGGAAAATTAATGGAACTTGGTTGGTAATTCCAAACTTGCAAGTCACGTTTGACATGGTCAGTATTATGCACACCACTCAAGTATGATCGTCCAACGCATGTAATTTCCTTGAAGCCTCTCCCCCAATCAACATACACATATAAAACGTATGTATACCTCCTCATGTGGCACATACGAAATATAATCAGCTCCAAGAGAATGTACGTGACGAGGCCCCGGTCTTTCTATAGATGTGCTCCCGGAGCAGCGGCGGAGCCGCCTCCCCCGGGGCCGGGATCGGGGTATCTTGTTACCCATGACGACGACGACGACTATGAAAGTAGCCCATGTTGTGTACTGCCCAATATTTCCAGGGAGTCGTACCTCAAACATCTCCCCTTTCCTCAAGACGGGCTGCTGAAGATCCTCGATAAGGACGATGACGAGGGCGTCGAACAGTCTTTCTTCTTCATCCCAGTGATCGATACACCTCTCTCGGCTAATTGGTACTATGTCGTTCATGCAGACGGAAGAAACCAAGGGTTAGTTATCCCGGCTATTAATCATAACAAGTCCAATTAAACTGTTGCTATACAATTTTAATTTATTTACACATACTGATATTTCACTTCTATATCCGATTCACTGTTTGCTTCTTCATGAGCAACATAACTAATACAGAAGTTAAAAAAAAACATTTTATTTCAGTTTAATATTCCTATTTTTAGCTTAAAAAGTGGTGGTTCTCCTCATATATTAATTTATAACTGCTCTTATTGGTCTACAGACAACTAGACCAGTTCCATTGATAGATGATTCGTTTGGTAGATATGTGGTATATTTCTTTACATGTTCAGCAAAATAATTTAGTACAAATGCTTAGACACGTGACATATAGAGTCAAATGAAAATTTTTCAGCAAGGTTTCGACATGTTCAACTGAATCAAGCATGGGTACAAACTGTTTCGGCGGCAAATATATCACAGATGAGAAACCATCGGCATTCGATCATCGCAACGCCTACCAGCAGGTGGAGATCCGTCCTCACATCGACGGGTTCAACTTCTATGCAAAGTCCATCGTCACGGACGGATTTCCCAGTGCCATTCTTAGGCGTAAAGGATGGCGTATTCGCAGTACGAATAGGCGCACTTGCCCTGTACTCGTAGAGGCCTTCGGAGTCGACGAGTCTCTACGAGCACAGCTTCCCAGCACGAACTTTGCAGGCGCCTTCTCCTCAACAGCCATCATAGGAAGATGGCACTGCCCTTTCATGTTTGTGAGGGAGGAGCTCCCACCCAAGGAACAAGCTAAGCGTTCCACTTATTATGAGATGACACTTAGACACTACTGGGAATTGATATATCAGTGTGAGAACGATGATGATCACATGGGAAATATGGTGAGAACGATTGTTGCAGTTGAGAAGGAGAGTCCAATGCTGTATTATGATGGGAGGGATGTGGTCGGGACTGGTGTGGAGGGTGTGGTAGATGGGATCAAGTGGTTCGAGCCGATTGGGGTGGAGAGGGTGGGGTTGGGGTTGAGTGAGGTGATTGTGGAGAGGATGAGATGGGAGCAAGAGAGGGGGGGTTGGGTTGATGGAGATGGGGTTGTGGAGATTATGGAGGAGTTTAATGGGGATCATTACGCTAATACTGCTAATGGTTGGAAGAGGTTTAGGTGTTTTGTGTTGGTGGAGAGGTTTGCTTTGAAGAGGATGGATGGGACTTTGATCTTCACGTACGATTTCAGGCATGCCAATAAAGTTGCATGCAGATGGGAATGATCTTGTAATATCAAGTTTGTATTTATGTACCCATGTGTTTGCAGAAACCATATATTCTGTCATATGGACTTCATTGAATCTAAGTTTCCATTTTTCCCAGCTTTTCTTGAGGTGATGTACTTCTCAGGTAAATAAATAATTTCAGTAGAATTCTTGCATAATAAATAATCGATAAACGAAACTGTAAGTCCAGTGATAGTTTTACCATGCCGTAGTAACCAAAAAAGGTAGGACAGTCTTGTGAAAAAGCAAAGGTCCAATACTTTGGGTGGAAGGAAGAGATTGCACCTCTAAGAGTTAGAAGATATTAAATATATTTGTTCAGAGACAACAGAATCTAGCTAGATAAGGCTTAAACTAATTGAACATAGATTTCTAGGTAAAGGGGCCGATTTTTTGATTGATCAAAATTTATTGTTGCTTAACTTCCGTAGGTCAATATTGAACGAGCGACGTAAAGGCACTCTATTGAGAGAGACTAACCATAGGTAAAAAGGGCTCCCAAATTAACCCTTTGATAGCCATCGAACGAAGAACATTGTAACCCACGTGAATCGAGCATCACATAATCGAATGTTTATCATGATAAGAATATTAAATGGAAATATTGTGTGCAGCTTGTTGTTCGTTTGTCTCATATTTCGATGTAACATTCCTATATTGGGGCATTCCTGTGCTCTCGACGGGGGGCTCTCCCAATCACCTATTTGGGGTTGCTGATAAACACCTAAACCCACTAAGACACGGGTGAAGGTAATGAAACAAGGGTCGTTGCGACCCGGATCTCAGAGACGGTGTGTATCAAGAAAAATCGAACCGCGAAATGAGTCAAAAATCAAACAAGGCAAAACAAGCGGTCCTAGCTATGTGATTAACCTGGTATAGCTCCCAGGGTCGAACACAAGGAGCACGGATTGGCCTAGGGCCTACGAAGTAGTGAAAATGAAATAAAAATAAAAGAAAATATTTTTTTAGAGGTTTTTATGAATTTTTATATTTTTTTGGATTTTCAGATTATAAAGAAAATAAAAGAAAGTAAAATCTGGGCAACTTCAACAATTTATTAAACACACCAAAAATAATGCAAAAATTAAGGAAAAATTGTTTTTGTGTTTTTTAAGTTTTTAAGTGTTTTTGGTGAATTTTTGGTATTTTTCTAATGGGTAAATTATTTTCTAAAAATCAAACAGTGCGAAAAATGAAAGGTACTGTCCAGCAAGGCTTAAGACCCAAAAATAAAATATTTAAGGATCTCAAAAAGCCCTGGAGGTAATTTTCCTATAATCTAGAGAGAATAAGGAAAATTTAGGCACCTTAATTATTGTTTTTGGATTTTTAAATTAATTATTATGATTTTTATAGGTTTTTAGGGGTTTTTCTATTTTTAAGGTTTTTAAGTGATGAAAAATGGCCAAACTTGGCTAGAAAATCAAACAGCAAGCAAACAACAGTATCTAATTTTTTTAGAATTTTTGGAGGTGATTTTATATTTTTTTTGGTATTTTCAAACCTAGAGAGTAGCTAAAAAGTAGGTTTTTGAATTTTTAAAAATACTAAACGAAATCAGAAATGTCCTCAAAAATCACTGAAATTCCTACACCATGGCAGGAGCCATGTGTCAAAATCTCATTGGATTTGGAGGTGATTTGATATTTTATTCAAAAATAATAAGTGGGCACTGTGCACAGGGACGAATGTGCAAATACTCGGAAGTCTGGGGGCCTTGGTGCAAAATTCCCAGCAAGTCACGCGCGTGGCGCGTGGCTGGGGCACTCAGGGGCCTTTTGGTAATAAAAACCAAGTTTCTGGACCTTTTGGTAACTCGTACCAAAAGTCCAGGGGCTTGGATGCAAAAATCCCACTAAAATCCGCACATGCGCATAAACAACACTCACAGGGGCATAAATGCAATTACCAAAAAGTTAACATTCATTTCAGAACAACCCAGATCTACAGGATAAAAGATGTAAAAAGCCCAGCTAAACACGTGACGAAGCACGTGGTCACATACACACAGGGGCATACATGCAATTAAAACTAAGCACAGGGTCCACAATGCAATTTACCCTACGTAAATAAAGTTCTAAAAATATTTACAGGACTAGAAATAAAACGACAAACTAAGAGGAGGCCCTAAGTAATTTACCCCTTTATTCGTCGACGGCCAGATGCGCGCCACGTGGAAGATCGGTCGGCTCTGGTGCGTTGGCGCTCTTCCTCTTCTTCTCTCGGGCCGAATCGACACTCCAGAAGGAGCCACGTGGAGGATCGGACGGGTCAGGTCTCAGGTGGCTCCCTCTCTCTGCTCTACGGTCCTGATCAGCCCCTCCAGGTGATCGACGGTAGCTGCTCCACGATGAACGGACGGCTGGGATTAAAACTGGAGCGGAGGAGCTATCGGACGGTGCTGGAGGCTCCTCGAAGAACAGGTGGCTGGCGAGGTTCGCCGGCCTCGTGCACGAGCTTGGGACCTCCTCAGCTGCCTCTGAAGATCGGAGCAGGTCCGCCTTGGTATGCCGCAGCTGTGGGTGCTATCCGATGGCCCAACCGAGCCCTGGAGGGGCTCCGGCGAGGCTGGCGGCGCGAAGGAGCTGGCTGGAATGTAAGGGGGTCTCAGACGACTCCCTTTGGACCTGCAAAGCAAACCAACAGCTTCGCGGGTCGAGGGCAAAATGCCTCGACCCAAAGAAGCGAAGTGGGGGTGATCGGTGCGGCGGGGCGAAGGAACTCCGGCGAGCGACAGGTGGTGGAGCTCGACTCCCAGCTCCGGGGCGAGCTGGGTTGAGTGGGAGTGCGAAGAACGTGCGTGAGGAAGTGGCGAAGGTGATGGGGTGCTCCGATGATCGAGATATTAAGCGAGATGGCCGGAATCAGGGAAGCACGTCGGAGAGTGGATTTGGGCGAAATCTGAAATTACACTAAATGGCGGAGCGAAATGGATACCTGGATGATGCGGGAGACTGGGCTGGAGCTTAGCTAGCTCCTGGTCCTTGCCTCAAGGGTCGTCAACGCCCGAGGCTCGAGCTCCGGTCAGACGTCGGAGCACGGCGGCGCAAGGCAGCCGGATCGATGGTCCAAGCACCTCCTCCTCGCTGCGACACCGGTGGATGCAAGCTGTCACCTTGCTGGTTGCGATGGAGCTCACTGGAGAGAGAATGGGGAGCCAAAGATGGATTGAGAGTGCGGCGGAGCTCGGGATATATATGCGTGCAGATCCGGAAAGGAGGTGGCGGGTAGGGCGAGCTGATGCGCGGATCTCGAGGCCAAAGCTCCGGCGAGCTTCTCGGATGTGACATGGTCATTGCGGACCCGGATTTGGGGTGGATGGAAATCGGGTCATCAAGAGAAAAATCCGAGAAGGCGGGTCGAATGAACAGACCCGGGCTCTGGTGGTCCTGGGGGAGGTGTTGACCGGGGGTCAACAATCCCCCGTGGACCAATCAGAGCCCGCCAATTATTGAAATTTTACTTGATTTTTTTGGGGCCTTAAATGGCTGAATTTTCAAAAACTTAAAACATGAAAAATGTTTGTTTTAATTTTTTCTATTTTTTTGTGATTTTTAATTAATTTTTGGAAATTAAAAAATAAGGTATACACATAGTAGCTATACATAGGTATATATACACTATATTGATTTTTGATTTTTTGATTTTTAATTAGTTATTTTTATACATTTTTATTCCCATTTTATATTTTATTTATTTATAAGATAAAATGAGGAATAAAAGGCTATTTTTATTTTATTTTTATTGTTTATATACATAGGGGAAATAATTATTTATGCACAATTATATACATGGTATATATACAAGATATTTTTGTATTTTTAGTTTTGTAATTTTTATTTGATTTTTGTTTTAATTCTTTTTATTTATTTTATGTAAAATATATACCATAAAATATTTACAAAAAGTTTTGGAAACAAATAGCTTTATTTACAAGGTGAAATAAGGTAAGGGAGGTGGTCTATGTACATGGTGAAAGGTTCTTTTTGGTATTTTTGATTTTTAGATTTTTATCTTGTTTTTAATAGTTCCTAAGTATATACAAAATATATACAAGTATATTTTTGGTTGAGGAAAATATTATTTTATTGATTTACATAAATATTTACACATGAGCTCCTATCTCCCTCTACTTGTGGCTTTTATGCGGTCAGGCCCATGCTGAGCCCTCCCTTGGGTTAGGTTGCTCAATATTTATTCTAAATATTTCCCTCTTTTTTCTTTTTTCTTCTTTATTCTTTTATTTTTGCACAAAAACATGCTAATTATTTATTTTTACAAAAATGCATGCTTTTGCTAACTTTTCCTATTTACACATATCTACATGCATTTGCATAGGTTTTTGTAGCTAAAATATAAGAATAAAGAGTGATGAATGGGTATTCATCAGTTGCCTATAGTGGACGGCCGCTTAAGGCATTCAGATTGGGCGCCAGTGGTAGAGAGACTTGAGAACAAGCTTGCAGGTTGGCGTGCTTCTTACTTATCTCAAGGTGGACGCTTAGTCCTCTTGAGGTCGGTCCTCTCCGCGATTCCTGTCTTTTTTCTATCTTCTCGCTTGCTCCCGGTGGGGATTCGTGGTCGGTTGGAGAATTTGATGCGTAGATTCTTTTGGGTTGTTTCTCCGTTGGTTGCTTGGAAGGTAGTGACACTTACTGAGGCTGATGGTGTTTTAGGAGTCCTAAACCTTGAGGTGATGAACAGGGCCCTCTTGGCGAAGTGGGTCACTCGTATTTGGGGTGATGGATCAGACACGTTATGCACATTATTGAGAAAGATCTATGGCGTGACAGAGATCCTGGAGTGACGTCCCAGTAGATTGGCAAAACCTTCGAATTTTTGGCGTGGACTATGTGCGGTGCTTCCCCAGATTTCTCCATATCTAAATCCCGTGCTGAGGGATGGTGCAGAGGTTAGTCATTGGATATGGTCAGATGGTGCTTTCAGTGTGAAGAAAGCCTACAAGGTCTTATATGCCTCCGTTGTCTTTGATCCGGGAATTACAATACCAAGATTAGGGCAAATCTGGTCTTGGAGGATTTCTAAAAGAGTGAAAGTTTTCCTCTGGTTGTTCGGGAGAGAGCGGGTGATGACTGGTGCTCGGAGGGCCCGTCTCTTTGGGGCTAACAGTTCTTGCTTGCGTTGTGGAGAGGAGGTGGAGGATGCTAATCACTTGTTTTTTCTTTGTTCTTCTTCGAGACAGATTTGGGCTGGGGTCAACTTACCTGCAGACGCATCCTTAGGGGTTATAGAATTCTGGGAATCCATTGGAGCTCGCACAACAGCTGAGAAGCAACATGCAGCATCTATTCTGTGGGCAATCTGGTTGGCAAGGAATGGAACTATTTTTCGTGGGGAAAGATTTTGTATCGAAAGTGTAATAGAGCATGCCAGACTCCTACATGAGTCTTGGACTTTGTAACCTTGTACTTAACTTGTGAATATAAGTTTTTGGGTGTCTACCTTTACGGTTTGACGCCCTTTTTCCTTCAAAAAAAATTGACAGTAGTTAATTTGAATCAGTGAAGATGGAAATATACCTGCGGTGATGATTCTAGATACCATGATTTTAAAATTTTCGGAAAATTTATATGAAAATTTATATAAGCTTTATAAGAACTGAATTGTTGAATTTTTTGAGATCGATGATTCCCCAATCATCATTAACATGTGGACGTGAGATTTTATCCCAAGCCGTCTTCGATTGATTTTGACAAACAATTTTCCCATTCCATAGAAATTTCCTATGATTTTTTTTACTTTTTGAATAATATAAGTTGGAATTTTAGTGCAAGATATAACATGGGTGTTTAGAGGCGTTAATAAAGAATGCATTGTAAGAAACTTGACCTAAGATCATAAATAACTTGAATACTCATTGCCATATCTTCCGATGTTAAAGATATAACAATGAATACTATTCGTTGTCAAGTCATCTTTTATACTTGTAATTAGCAACGCATGTCATATTTGTTATTAAAGGTATAAATAACAACGTTTTTTCAATTGAATTATTCATTAAAATCCACACTATTCGCTGCCAATTTTAGCAACAATTAAATGAAAAGGTCAATGAATAATCGTTGATGTATGACTCGTTGCGAGAAATATAGCAACGAATACCATTATTCGTTGTGAATTTAAAGAAACAAGCAACGAATAATATTCGTTGTTATATATTTAACTACAGAACATAGACACATGCATGCAGAGACAATATTCGAGCTTTCTAGCTTTCAAGTTTGGCAGTAATTTTTTTAAGGTATACATCCCAGTTCGTTTTGAGATTATTTTGAAATGAGGGGAAACTCAAGTAATTGAGAAGCAGAACATTGTGGTTCCATCCAAGAATCATTTCAAATAAGGATATCTCACTTCGACTAAGATTTAAATAGTAGTACCATAACCTCGGACCCACCACCAGGCTTGAGGCCATCCGAGAGGATGGCAACAACCCTTCCAAGCGGCCTCAAGCAATCCCGGATAGTGTTAAGGCACCTACACCTCAACGGAACTCCAGAAATCAGGACCCGCCTTGAAATCGTCCCTAGAGATGGTTCAGCTCCATCACGAAACCGAGCTCTCTGCCACGAACGATCCACCAACGAGCCGGTGTCCCCCTTCAGAAGACTCTTCTCCTCTCGCTCAGAAAGCCCACGGGCACATACGACTCCGCCACAGAAAGCCACGACATCACCTTCGAAACTCGAACCCAGCAGTTGTAAAAGATCATCCGCCGCCCTCAACGTGTCACCGGCATATGCATCCGAGACAAGATATCGATTTCTGACTGACAGAACCTGATCTGAAGCCCGCACCTTTGGCCGTCAGGTCCCCCGACGATGGCAAACAAAGCTCCGATGCCCCACTCCATTACACTTGAAGCACACGACAACCTCGGAGCAGGACCTGGCAAATGGCCGAAAACACCACATCGAAAACACCTTCCAGATCCATTTGCTTCTTCCTTCGGCCTCCCTTCGCCACGACCGAGGACCAGCCCGCCTCGACATCGGCCTCGTCCATCTCCCCACATCCGCTCCAACCTGAGCGCCTTTCGCACCATTCCCTTCCCCAACCTCAGATTCCTCTCTCACTCCCTTCCCACCTCTCACCCTATCTCTCTCTCTCTCTCCCTCCCCCACCTTTCCTCGCTCTCCCTTCCTCGCTCTCCCTCTCTCCATCCCCCCAAATAATCATTTGATCTTATTCGTTCAAGGAATTTTGCTCACGTGTCATTCCTTATCTTAAAAAAACATGATTCATAAAGTAAGAAAAAGTTCATTAATTCTAATTTAGAAACTTGTTATATTTCCTCTACAACCTTTTGCATAACGTAATTATCCCATCGAACTTATAAATTACTTCAAGAACCCCTACAAGCTTCAAACAGATAAGGGATTTTTACCAAGTAGACCTTAGAAACGTTTTAAAATACCTCTACGACCTTTTACACAACGTAATTACCCCATCGACCCTATAAATTACCCCAAGAATCCCCACAGGCTTAAAACATATTACCCGAAGGATTCATGGGGTAAGAGTTGGCAAGTTTACGAAGTCGAAGGGGGAATTAGGTTGTTTCAAAGGTCGTGGAGGTGATTGGCAAAGTTTATAGGGTCTGCCGGGTAAATCCCAACAGATAAACGACAGTGTTCATGGGGTAAGAGTTAGTAAGTTTATGGGATCGATGGAGGAATTATGTTGTTTCAAAAGTCGAGAAGGTAAATTACAAAGTTTATATGATTTTGGGGGTAAAAAATCCCATAAAAATTTGTAGTGAGGTGATTTATGCTCTATTACACTTTCAGAGCGGATCCTCCAATTGTTCTGCTGTAATCTCAGAACCACTCGATCATGATGAAGCAGCAGTTTACAGAGAAACATCAAAATCCGGATTTCCTGTGAACTCGATCAAGATCGAGCAGAGGACCCGGTCTCCCCCAAGGTCAGCCCCAAGAAAACGGACGGTGCAAATGGAGAACGATGTCAGGTTATAAGCTGCACTATCACAAGCCGAGGGCATTATCCATACGTACACAGATACAGCAGCCGCCATTGTAGAGAGCACCTATGGAGACCGCAGACATTTCCTTCCTCGTCCTCCTTCCCGTCACGGTAGTAACCATTCTACTGCTCCGGATATGGCGTGGCCACCAAAGAAGGCGCCTCCCTCCTGGTCCGTGGGGCGTTCCTATCCTCGGCAGCCTCCCTTTTGTCAATCCCGACCTCCATCGCTACTTCGCAGACCTCGCTGAGAAATACGGCCCCGCCTTGAGCATCCGCCTCGGCATCAAGCTGTTCGCAGTCATCAGCTCTCCTTCGGCAGTCGAGGAAGTCCTCAAGATCCACGATACAGTCTTTGCCAATCACGCCGTCTCTTCCGTTGCCCGCGCCCTCAACGACGGCGTGGACCTTGTGTGGACACCGTACAGCCCGTTGTGGCGGTCGCTCCGCAGGGTCACCGTAAGGGAAGTGCTGAGTCCTCCGATAATCGATTCCTTCCTCCCGCTTCGCAGACAGCTGATCCATGGTATGATCTCGGAGTTCAAGTCGAAGGTGGGAACAAAGGTCAATATCCGCGATGCGCTGCAGGCTGTCACGCTCGACCAGATGCTTGGCATGATTTGGGAGGATGCCCTGAAGGAGGAGAAGGGCAGTGGCATGAAGAGGGAATTTTTAGAGGTTTTTCATGGCATGGGGGAAATTTTAGTGGCTCCCAACATCTCGGATTTCCTCCCGTTTCTCGCGCCCCTCGATCTGCAGGGCATGCAGAGAAAGATGAAGGTGTTGTCGGCACGCTTCAACGCTATTGTGGATTCTATCATGAAACAGAGAGCTCCAAGTGGTGTCGAAGCTACCAAGGGAGGGAGAGTAGGGATTTCATCCAGTTTTTTGTTGATCTAATCGACAACAGGGGCACCGATATGCCGTTGGAGGCCATCCATGCCAGAGGAATCATCTTCGTAAGTAATCGATGATTAGCTCGGTCTCTTTGAAGTAATATTACTGTCTCCAGTTAACACGATAGTGATGTGATGCTTCCCCGGCACGTAGGACCTGCTTTTCGGAGGGACAGACACCATCTCATCGACGATGGAGTGGGCGATGTCAGAACTGCTGCGCCATCCAGAAATCATGGCCAAGGTGCAAGCGGAGCTAAATCTGGTTGTCGGAAGAGGTTGCGTTCTAGAAGAGTCGCATGTCACGAAACTCGAGTACCTGGACGCCGTGTTGAAGGAGACCTTACGTGTGCACCCCGTTCTGCCTCTCATGATCCCACACACTCCGAGCACGACGTGCGAGGTGGGTGGTACACCATCCCTGAGGGAACGTCCGTCTTCGTGAACGTCTGGGCGATTCACAGGGATCCGTCGGTGTGGAAGGAGCCACTGGAGTTCAGGCCAGAGAGGTTCGTTGACCGGAAGGACGATCTACGCTACAACGGTAAGAGCTTCGAGTACTTCCCTTTCGGATCAGGAAGGAGGATCTGCGTGGGGTTAATTCTGGCGGAGAGGACGATGGCATACATATTGGGCTCTCTGCTGCACGCGTTTGAGTGGCGTCTGCCACAGGATACGACGACAATAGATGTTGAGGACAAGTATGCAGCGATTATGAAGAAGAAGGAGCCACTTGTTCTTGTACCAACTACCAAGGAAATCGAGTCCCCTGGATGCTAAGTTTGTATCTATTTTTGGGCATATGTTATAAGAAAACACCGGTGTCCTTTACGAATCCAAGTCCGGCGAAATGTACGCTCTCGAATGATCGTAGTTATAAAAGCATTAAGAATATCAAGAATATAATTCTTTCAAAAATATCAAGACATTACATGTAGTTCGTGGAATCGTCTCCGAAATGCACTAGCAAGGATCATGTCAGTATTATAAGAAGTTGAAAAGAAAATGTAAGGCCACCTTTGTTCCAGTTGACATGTGAAAATCAACGTCATCGGTATCGATACATGCGCACATGATAGTATACTTTATTCACAAGCTCCCGGGCCGTCGCTTCTGACCAATGGATGGTCCATGAATTAAATTGTTACAAAACGTTGTTATTATACTTTTTTCATGTATAATAGAATTCAGGAAATTGTGAGGCAAACATACAAAGTTACGTGGCGATATAAGGACCACTTAGTAAAGTGTACCTCTAATTTAGAGAACGGTAGAAGGGATATTTACATCGAGGATGGAGATGTGTGGTCGTGGAAGAAGACTGCGGCGGAGAGGGTTGAGGGAGAGGCAGGAGGGACTCGTATGGAGGCTGAAGACAAGGAGGTTGCAGGGGGGAGAGGCGGCAGAGGGAGGAGTGGGGCAACGAGGAAGGGGAGGAGGTGGTGGTGTAGTAGAGGAGGGTGGTGAAGAGGTGGTCAGGGATGGCAGCTGAAAATGGAGCAGTGGTCGGGTGAGGAGAGGGAGGAGTGGACGGAAGGGCAGAAAAAGTGGAAGTAGGGAGGGGGAGGGAGAGGTTGGAGAAGGGGGAGAGGTGGGGAGGGGGCTTGGACTCGCGGAGGATGCAGAGGAAAGGGATTGGGTGGGGAAGCCAAATGAGGTCAGAGGCGCTGCCGAGGAAGAGAGAGATGGGTTGGGAAAGGAGGGGAGGGAGAAGGAGCAATCGGAGACCGGAGAGAGGGAGAGGGGGAGTTGAGGAGGAGAGGTGGGTGGGGGTCGAGGATGCTCTTGACGATGCTGGGGCCTTGCGGGAGGCGTGGTAGCACGCGTAGGCGACGAAGGTGAGACAAAAGAGGAGGGGACGGAGGAGGCGAATGCCCGGAGGAGCAAGCGTGGGTTCCCGCCGCCTCCCATTTTGTTGGGGGTGGGGGTTCGTTTGGTTCATGGAGGAAGCGGGGTCGGTGTGGGGAAGAGGAGGGGGGTGGGTTGGGAGGAAAAAGGTAAACGTGGCGCGAGGGAGGGGAGGTTCGAGGATGGGAGGTGGTGGTGCGTGGGGTCGATCTGGGAAGGCAGGTTTTTGAGATAGGGAAGGATGGCGGTGGGTTTGGGCGTGCGGGGGATGGGGAGGAGGAGGCGCGGGGCGACCTGGGAGCGGAGGACCCAACCACCGCCATCCTTCCCTATCTCAAAAACCTGCCTTCCCAGATCGACCCCACGCACCACCACCTCCCATCCTCGAACCTCCCCTCCCTCGCGCCACGTTTACCCTTTTCCTCCCAACCCACCCCCTCCTCTTCCCCACACCGACCCCGCCTTCCTCCATGAACCAAACGAACCCCCACCCCCAACAAAATGGGAGGCGGCGGGAAACCCACGCTTGCTCCTCCGGGCATTCGCCTCCTCCGTCCCCTCCTCCCCTCCGCGTGCGACCGCGATCTCCTCAACGCCCACCGCGCCCTCGTCCTTGTCCTCACCTTCGTCGCCTACGCGTGCTACCACGCCTCCCGCAAGGCCCCCAGCATCGTCAAGAGCATCCTCGACCCCCACCCACCTCTCCTCCTCAACTCCTCCTCCTCCTCCTCTCCCTCTCCGCCCTGCCCGTGGCCCCTCGGTGACGTCTTCGTGCCACTCGCCTTCCCCGATCCCCCCCGCAGGCACAGCTGGGCCCCCTTCGACGACCCCCATGGCACCTCCAAGCTCGACGAGATCGATCTCGCCTTCCTCGCCTTTTACTCCATGGGAATGTACGTCGCTGGACACCTCGGCGACCTCCTCGGCCTCCGTTTCTTCCTCGCAATTGGAATGATTGGCAGCGGCTCCTTCGTTGCGCTCTTTGGGATGGGCTACTTCTGGGATCTCCACATTTTCGGGTACTTCTTGGCCATGCAGATTCTCGCAGGCCTCTTCCGGGCCACTGGGTGGCCGTCGGTTGTTGCGGTTGTCGGGAATTGGTTCGGGCAGCGGAAGAGGGGGCTGATCATGGGGATTTGGAATGTGCATACGTCCGTTTGGGAACATTTACGTGGGCGACCTGGGAGCAGAGGATCAGGCCTCCGGGCGGGTGGCGATCTGGGTACGGACGGGAAGAAGCATGGCCTACGCCTACTTCTGGGGTGGAGGAAGAGGGTCGGTCGGGAGTGGAGGAGGAGTTCCGGACGGAGAGGAGGAGGAAGCGGTTGGAGGAGGAAGAAGAAGAGGATGAGGAAGAGGGTGTCAAAGTGATCATTAAATTTTTTTTAAATTAATTCCGCTTATGTCCTCAAAGTTAACGTCCGTTTGCACTGTGGATGGACGACAACTAACCCAAGGGGCACAATTAATAAAACGTCAAGAAGTGAGGGGCACAACTGATATTACCAAAAAAATAGGGGCATAACTGATATTGCGATATCTCGGAGGGGCACAAGTGATAAAATCCCTTGAATTAAATTAATGGAAGGGTATGGGTGCAAGATGACGTACTTTCTGATTATCGGAGGTTTTTAGGGTAATTATGAAATTATTCAAGATTATGGATGTAAATATTCCTTCAAAAAATTTTCTATACCTATATAAATTCATGTCAAAGCTGCATGCATATTCACAAAGCTGTGCAACTATCTTTTCCTTAAATGCTCGAAGTTTATTATGCTTTATAATAAGATATTATACTTATCGTAATTATCACATAAACCATATATTCTCTCCTTCAATCCCTATAGGGTTTTTCACACCATAAACTCTAGAAACTTTGTCAATTACTATCTAGACTCTGTAAACATTGTAATTATCATCGAAATCCATGTAACTTGCTAACTCTCGCCTAGTGACCATATGGTGAACTCCCATTCTTTTGATTGTTAAAATGAAGCATATTCTGTTAAAAAATAATCATATAACCCTTTTTATTTATCAAATTTACGACGAATAACCTCCCTCCCTCCCTCATGCACCTCATCCTCCTCCTCCTCACCTCCCCTTCCTCTCATTTACCCTCCTTAGCGTGCCCCCCACTCGAACCCCAACATTGCCGGACGTCAACCCCACCTCCTTCACATCACTGTAACCTCCGCCCGACATCACCCTGACCTTCACCCCACCTCCCCTACAACGCCTCAACCACTGGATCTCCGCCCATGTTCCAAACGTCGTTGCAACCTCCGGACCACCTCCCCCCACACCGCATAGACCTCAGCCACACCTCCCTCAACACCGCACAGACCTTCACCCACCTCCCTCGTATCACCGCGACCTCCAATGGGCCTCTTCCCCTCTACGTCATGGCGACCTCCGCCCCACCACCCCCTGCACGTCTCAGACCTCCTGCCCACCTCCCCTGGCTCAGTAGTGATAGAAAAACAAAGGATATTTGGGAGATGGAGAAAAGGGAAGAAGCACTAAGAGAGGAGAAGAACTCTTGTTGTATTGCACTTGGTGAATGTGTGCTTTGGAAGCTTAAGAGCACATGCTTATATAGCTACATCTCATGGATAAAAATAGAATGCAAATAAAAATAATAAAAAATAAAAACTCCTCCATGCAAGGAGGACCATCCACCTAATACCAACTTGCTAGATAATAGCTCTAGCTTCAACCAACTAAGACTAGGCTAATCTATGGCTTTATTTAAAACACTTAAAGTAATTAGAATGCCAAGAATAGCATTCACATTCTCCCCCTTAGTCTTGGCATACCCCGAGATCACGGACTCCAAGTAAATGACGCATAGTCGCCAATCTTGCTATCGGTAATGCCTTTGTCAGCGCATCGGCCCGTTGGTCTTCAGTGCGAACGAACTCGACGCTAATCAGCCTTCTTTCGACGCAATCACGAATGAAATGATATTTTGTGTCGATGTGCTTACTTCGTCCATGGAAGACCGGATTCTTCATAAGAGCTATTGCAGACTTGTTGTCAACGAACAGCTTCACCATCCTCGATTCTGTTCCGATCAGTTCAGCCAATAATGCTCTAAGCCAGAGTGCTTGGCATGCTGCTGCAGTTGCCGCCATGAACTCAGCCTCGCAGGATGAAAGAGCTACTGTCTTTTGTTTCTGTGAGTGATGAATCTCCATTTCATCACCTTTATTCTATCATTTTGGCCTTAAAAACCCCAGCAAATGCATGTAAATAGCATTAATTTGTACATATTAACATTCATTATCCATTTGTATTTATTATACACAAAATAAGGTTTTTAATGCCAAAATTATAGAATAAAGAGAAGAAAAGAAAAAGGAATAAAATATTACAAATATTTTATGACCCTAACCCCGAGACCAAGGCCAGCATGGAATTGGTCGACAAGGAATAAAGTAGGGGGAGATAAGGGCCAAAATACAATAAATACCTCATTTATTTATTCATTCATTTTTTTGTATTTTTGACACCTATTTTGTACATAATTATTTAATCATCAAATAAAGAAACTTTGTCTATGAAAGTTGTAGAAAATAATGTAAATAAAAATACAAAATTGAGTTTGCACAAAAATAATACTCTGTGTACTTTTTATACCCAGAATAAAAAACAAAAATCTCAACTTCACAGACCCATATCTTGCAAATAAAAACTCCAAATCACCCAAACTCACCTTTAATTGTATATAGCATTCCATGAACTATTTTATAAAATTGGTTTCATAATTTTTGGAGTCCATCTGTGAAAGTTAGGTTTTTGACCCTCCTTGTATATAATACTGATTAAAATATTCATTTTATTCAGCGTTTATTATTTGCACAAATTCATATTTTTAGAATCTTGTAAATAATGTATAGAATACATGTATATATTGAAATTAAAAGAAAACCAAAGAGAGCTTGTAAAATAAAATAAGTCTATAGGCTTCATAGACAAAATACATATGCTACCTATATGTATATAAATAAAAGGGGAGTTAATTCTTTTATTCTTTATTCATCTACATTTTTGTAATCAGGTACATATTATATATATCTTATTAAAAATACAAATCCATAATAAAAATTAATAAAGTTCATTTAATAAATAGAATGTATATAATATACAGACAAAATACCTATAAGTATACTTACATATGCATATACATATTTATTTAAAAATGTAAATAAAATCTTAAAAATGAAATAAAAAAATACATTTATACTCACAAAAAATAATAAATTAGAAATTTATAAAATAAGAAAATAAAATAATAAAATAAACAAACTAAAAATAAAATATACAAAAATATATGTAAATACATACATATACACATTATTTTAATAAAACCATAATAAAATAATTCATAAAAATAAATAAAAATCATAGATAAATACTACATACAATAATAAAGATTTTTTATTTTATACTTGAAAAATAATAAAATCGTTTATTAGCTTAAATAATTCATTCTTTGATACTCCAGCCTATTTTGTCTTCTAGCGGCCCCCGTGGACCAACCACAGGCCAGCAAAAGTTGACCTCGGGTCAACTCTTCAGACTCAAGGACGGCCCCTCTGACAAGTCACGAGAGGTCCCTCTTCCTCGCTTTTTCACGCCGATTGTGTTGCTCGAGGGTGATAAGACCCTTTATGAGATTTGTTCCTCGAACATCCACGAATCACGCCGCATCCCATGATTCCTTGTACAGCATCTAGATTCACCAAGATCTGCCGGCCAATAAGGGCGCAAACTTTGCTTATAAATAAACCCTCCGACCTCCTCATCCATTTTGGCCTCCCTTTCCGTCGTTTTCCACCGTCTATTCCAGTCCTCTGAGGTTCCTTGTGACCGGAGGGTCCTCCTGGAAGCTTCAGGCAGTTGGAGGAGTCGAAGGAGCGCCCACGGCCGCCGCGTCGCCGGAGGTCCTGCTCCCTGGTCTTTCGCCAGGTACGAGCTGCGCATTTTATTTTCCTAGGTAGATTTCGATTCCAGCTTTTCATTTCTGCATTTTATTTCGCGTTTTGATTATCAGTTTAGGTATTTCGTAGTTCGCCGGAGCTTCGCTCCGGCGAGCTTTTCACCGTGCTTCAGACCGTTTCCCGACCCGCTTTCGCCACCATTTCGTTTCCCTTCGCTTTCTCCACCAGCCAGTCACCTTCACCCAACCGGAACCCCCTTGGTTCCGCGAATCGAAGTCTCGCTCCGCCACCCTGCCGGAGGCTTCGCCACCTCGCCCATTTTCATGCTAACAGCTTCAAACCCTAGGTCGAGGGTGAAGCCCTCGAACCGTGCGATCTTCCTGTGCAGGTTTGGTGCGCGAATAAGCGCCAGGAGTCGTTCCCAAAGCCGGCGGAGGTACCTGGAGCACCTTGCCTTCTCCGACCTCGCGAGGGCGCTCCGGTGTACCTCTGGCCGATCCTACACCTCCAGACGTTAGAGGATACCTCCAGGAAGCTTCTTGGACCTGCAGGCGCGAAGATGACCGGCGGGAGAGCGAGATCCCGTCGGAGGAAGCTCGCCCCGGCGAGGCTTCTTCCCTGTTCTTCCTCGCAGCTCCCTCGCCGTTGGATGATGAACGAAGGCCCAGTTTTGATCAGAGCCGTCCGATGAGGCGAAGCAGTCACCGTCAGATCTCGCGAAAGATCTAATCTGAAGCGCCCATCGACGAAGCGGTACCAGCCGTTGGATGAGCGACACGTGGCAAGTGAAGAAATCCCAACCGTTCGCCAGCGCCTCTTTTGGGGGTAAATTGCAAAAACCATCCCCCGCCTTTTTGTATTTAATTTTTAATTCTGTAAATATTTTAGCACGTTATAAATAAAATGTAAATTTTGTAGAAAGGACCCTGAGTTTATAGTATTTGCATTTAGGTCCTTCCGCGCCTCACGTGCAGTCCCACGTGAGGCGCGTGGAATTTTGCATGTAGACCCTGGCGGTTTTTGAATATTGTAATTTGATGCCAAAACTTTAAATAAATGTTTATTTCAGTAGGTATATTTGCACTGATGCCCCTGGAGTTTATTTTATTTGCAAAAATGCCCCTGCCAGGCTTAATTACTTTTTGTGTCTTTATCTATTTATTAAAAATACCTATTAGGCTTCTAAAAATTCACAAAAATTAGGTTAGGTGTTTTATGTGATGCTCTTGCACGCCTGCATTTTATCCTGCATTTTTTGCATCTTCCCTATTTATTAAAATTGAAAAGAAGCCCATTTTTGTACTGTCCAAATTATAAAATACAAAAAAATTAGAAAATGTTTTTGAAAAATTCCAAAAAAATTATATATGATATATTTATAAATATATTGAGTCCAGAAAATGAAAAACCCTAAAAATATGAAAAAGAAAAAGATAAAAATCATAAAACCCGAAAAGGCAACATAAAAATTAGAAAAACTCTTTAAAAACCCTAAAAATACATTTCTCTCTTTTATAATTATCTATATATTATTATTAATATGTGAAAATTAATTTGGGCAATTTTGGGATTTATTTAATATTTTTAAAACCCAAATTTTATACGGCCCTTTATTTAGTCCTATATTGTGGACATTTTTGAATTGAAAAATACATAAAAATTAGAAATATAAAAAAAAACCATAAAAAAGAAGTTAAAAATATAAGTCTATATATTAAGTTTTTACGTTTATAAATATATATATATTCTATATTACTTCTCTCTCTCTTCTTATATATATCTATATATGTATCTCTTTATATATATATATCTAGTATATAGATTTATATAATTAATAATATAAAAAAAAAAGTATAAAATATAAAATCAAAATAAAAATTATAAAAACAAAATTATAAAAAAAATTAATTAAAAATTACAAAACCCAAAACCCACAAAAACAATAAAAGTACATGAACAATTGATTGGATAATTGAACAATACATTACATACAACCATTCGCCTCCCAGTGTTCGACCTCTACCTGTACTTACACCTATACACATTTACATGTAGAGTTATAATAAATTTTAACTCCACATTTTTGTTATTCATTGCATATATTTATTGTGGGTTAATTGTTGATTGATCTGGGGATCTTTAAGTGGTCAATTCAGCGACTTGATTTCTCGCCTCGTGAGATATCTAGACCCTTGATTTTCCCCAACCAGTGAGTTCCATGAAACAAGACAGTTGTTGATGTAGAATGCCATGCCACCTGTGCTCTTCCGATCATCCATATCACCAGCCAGATCACTATCTGTATAGCCAGTGATTACTTCTTCCTCACCTCCTTTCTTGTAGACAAGCCCGAAATCGATGATGCCTTTGAGATACCTGAGGATTTTCTTCACAACCTTGTGATGCATCATTGTAGGCTTCTCCATGAATCGACTCGCCACTCCAACAGCGTAGGAGAGATCCGACCTAGTGTGAAGAAGATAGTGCAAACACCCGATGACACGCCGGTAGTAGGTGGCATCAACAGGTTGTTCATCTGGATCCTTGTGCAGATGGGATCTTGGCTCCATGGTAATCTTACAAGGATTACAATCAAACATGTTAAATTCATTTAGTACCTTCTTAGCATAGGCCGTTTGCTTGAGTGAGATGCCACTGTCTCCTTGTTCCACCTCAAGTCCGAGGTAGTATGTGAGTAAGCTGAGATCGCTCATCTCAAACTCTCCCATCATCTGCTTCTTGAAGTTTGCAATTAACTCTGGATCTTCTCCTGTGACGATCGAGTCATCGACATAAACGCCGACGATGATGCCCATCGCGGCCTCGCCCCTTCTATATACGGCTTTCTCCTGTGTACATCATGTGAAGCCGAGCTGCTTCAAGCTTCTATCAAGGCGCATGTGCCATGCGCGTGGTGCCTGTCGAAGCCCATAGAGCGCTTTACTCAGCCTGAGCACCATATGCTCTTTTCCTTTTACTGTGAACCCCTCAGGCTGGGTCACATAAACTTCTTCTTCGAGTTCACCATTCAAGAATGCTGACTTGACGTCAAGGTGATGAACTTGCCATCCTCGATTGGCCACAACAGCTAAAATGATACGTATTGTGTCAAGGCGAGCAACCGGAGAAAAGACTTCTTCAAAGTCAATGCCTTGTTGTTGTACATACCCTTTTGCAACAAGGCGGGCCTTGTATTTGATAACTTCGCCATCTGAGTTCTTTTTGAGTTTGTACACCCATTTAAGCCCTATAGCTTTATGTCCCGCCGGTAATGTGGTGAGTGACCACGTCGCATTTTTTTCGATGGCTTCAATCTCTTGAACCATGGCGTCATCCCATGCTGGATGACCAACAGCCTCCTTGAAGCATGAAGGTTCCTCTGTCTCTGTGAGCATCGCTTCCTCTTCTGTTAGATCCATGTGCGGAGCATCACGCATGATGTCATCCATGGACCTATAATGGACAGGTGCACCGTCGCTGTCGACTTGTCCTCCTGACCAAAGTGTAGGTGAGTGCCTACCCTGGTCAACATCTTCTGTCGTGGATGGCATGACCTCCGGAGCATTCCTGATGATAGTGGGTGTTGATAACGAGCTTGATGCGACACCTATTGGAGAGGTCGGTGTAGATGGTTCCAGCATCGGTGTTGGCTCATCTGCCGAAGTACCCAACAATGGAGCTGAGCAGACTTCAACCGGTTCGGTGTTGGCGTCCTCCTCAATCACAAAATTGGGTGATTGACCACTTTTCACATCAACATACCATTTCCACTCCACATTTTCTTCAAATATAACATCACGACTTACATGGATTTTTCCTCGATGGGGGTCCAGTAAGCGGTGGGCCTTGCAACCTTCTTCGACACCCAGGTACACCATCGGTTGACTGCGATCATCAAGCTTCTTGAGGTTTGGCATGGTCACTTTAGCATGTGTCATGCAGCCGAACACTCGAACATGTGCTAGTTGTGGCTTCTTTCCCGTCCACGCCTCGAACGGAGTGCGATCGCCCATCGCTTTGGTTGGGAGGCGATTGAGGAGATAGACGTCCTGTCGTACTGCCTCCCCCCAAAACTTGCTTGGTACGCTCATACTTTTGAGAAGTGAGCGTGCCATATCCATCACCATACGGTTACGTCGCTCCACCACACCATTTTGCTGGGGTGAATATGGTGCGGTGAGGTGACGCTCGATCCCTGCCTACTCATACATCTTTGCGAACTCGCCTGATAAGAACTCTCCTTCGCGATCAGATCGGATAGCCTTAACACGATAATTACTCGTGTTCTCTGCTAGCAACTTGGTCTTCATGAATGCTGAATATGCTTGATCCTTTGTTTTGAGTACATGTAGCCACATCCACCGAGAGTAATCATCTACAATTAGCATAAAATAGTGATTACCACCTGGAGTCGAGGGCGTGATCGGTCCACACAAATCAATGTGTAGAAGTTCGAGCGGCTTCTGTGCTTGGTACTTGGCTGCTTTCGGGAACGTTCATCTTGTCTGCTTTGCCGCTAGACAAGTCCGGCACACCTGGTCAGGATGTGTAATCAGCGGCACACCTGCCGCCAATCCTTTGCTGGCAAGCATCTTCAATGCTGGAAAGTTGATGTGGCCAAGGCGAGCATGCCACAACCATGCAGGATCATCGAGGCTTGCTAATAATGAAACTGGCCTCGCCAGTTGTAGCTCGATGCGGTAGAGACGATTTTGTGTTCGCTTTACTTTTATGATCAAGCGAGAGGTATTTTTGTCTGATACTTTGAGCGTATCTTCATCCATAAGCACTTGGTGCCCAGACTCAGTGAGTTGACCAAGGCTTATTAGATTGCTACGAAGTCTAGGGATAAAAAATACCTCTTGAAGAAGCCACTGATCACTATTCTTGCATGTGAAGAGGATTGATCCCTTCCCCTTGATCTGCACCGTCGAGCCATCGTCGAATCTGACGCTTCCGGTGATTGCTTTATCCAACTCGTGGAACTTAGTTTCATCACCGGTCATATGGTTGCTAGCGCCGTTGTTGAGGTACCATACATCTGTTGGTCCCTCAACATGCTCGGTAGCATGCAACTCCGGCCACACATTCTCCTCATTCAGCATCACGACCTCCTGCCGCTCTTCCTCAACCAGCAAAGTCTCATTTGAGACCGCTAGTAGAAGTGCTGGTTCAACGTCCTCGGCACGTGCAAAGTGTGCTTCCTCCTTCTTCCTCGGGGCTCGACAGTTTGTCGAGTAGTGTCCCATCTCATTGCAGTTATAGCACCGAATATGACTCTTGTCACGACCACCACCGTTAGAGCCATTTGCTTCATCTTTGCGTGGTCCTCCACGACCACCTTTGTAGCCTCCTCTGCCACGTCCACAACCTCCTCGGTCGCGGTTCCCGCCATCTGTGGGAGCCCTGTTCTTTGACAAATCTCCTCTGGTCTTCTTGGATCGTGCCTCCCACTCGGCCTGAGTGAGGAGCAGTTGCCCGTCCGTGCTTCCACCTGCGCTAGTGTTCTTCCTGCATGTCCGCTCCTCAAAGGCTTTGAGTCGGCCGACGGCCTCCTCAAAAACCAAGGTTTTGAGGTCGCAAAATTGCTCGATGCCGGCTATCACACTGATAAACCGTTCTGACATCGTGTCGAACAATTTTTTTACGAGCATAAGATCCGTCATCGTCTCGCCAAGAGTTGCATACCTGACAGACATGGCGGTTAGTCGACCAGTGTATTGGTCGAGGGATTCTCCATCATTCATCCGCATGACATCGAACTCCCGCTTCAACGTCTGCAACCGTGCGTCCCGAACTCGGTCCACACCGACGAACCTCGTCTTGAGGCAATCCCAAACTTCCTTCGTTGTCGTCTTCGTGGCCACCAACATGAGGAGGTCCTCCGGAAGCGCTTGGAAGAGATGCATCTTCGCCTTCTTGTCGAGCCGGACGTCAACATGAGTTCCCTCTGTCGGAGCAACAGCCCCCCAGAGGCCTTGATCCTCCATTATGGCCTGAACACGAATCACCCAGCTGGTGTAGTTCGTGTTCGTCAACTGAGGGTACTGGAGCGTACGACTCAGTTGTTGCGCCCATGACGATTCTCCGGAGATGATAGCCATGGAAGTGGCTCTGATACCAGATGATAGAAAAACAAAGGATATTTGGGAGATGGAGAAAAGGGAAGAAGCACTAAGAGAGGAGAAGAACTCTTGTTGTATTGCACTTGGTGAATGTGTACTTTGGAAGCTTGAGAGCACATGCTTATATAGCTACATCTCATGGATAAAAATAGAATGCAAATAAAAATAATAAAAAATAAAAACTCCTCCATGCAAGGAGGACCATCCACCTAATACCAACTTGCTAGATAATAGCTCTAGCTTCAACCAACTAAGACTAGGCTAATCTATGGCTTTATTTAAAACACTTAAAGTAATTAGAATGCCAAGAATAGCATTCACAAGTAGAAGACTCGACTAATCGACAACGACGGACCTAATCGACGACGGTTTACGTATAACCACCGACGAGATTATAACCATGACAGATTACATATACACATGACGCGGGACTACCACCATCATATATATGGGCGACGGATTTAAATGGCAGATAGAGACCGCTGCTATACTTATGCAACCGCCGGTAGAAATATTATCATCGGCGATTCTTTAACCGTTGAGGACAAGTTTTGGTACAACAACGGGTGAAGAATAACAACAGCAGTTTCCTCAACCGCCAAGGTTTAGAGAAGCATCGGCGGTTCATGGGTTCTCCTCGACGTTTTAACAAACCATCAATGTTGATTTTGGTACCCAATAATGGTGGGATGTAGATGCCTTTTATCTCGACGGATGCCAACTGCCAAGTTTATATATTAACCATTGTCACTGCCGTGGATACAATATAGATCCACGACAGTTGTTATAGATCCACGGCAGTTGTTATCTGTCAACGGTGGTCATAGTAATCGTCGAGCTTGGTTTACGCTAACATTATGGTTATATGCGGAACCACTAACCTTAGTTAATATTATCGACAGTTTATTTGCCGAGGTCCCGTCGCCGTCGATTCACCTTTTTGTGGTAGTGATTTTACCTATATAATGAGTACACATGTTTGTTCCATGATCCACTCCCTCCATCGAAGAGCGTGACCAACTCGTCGTCTTCACTCTCCTCTCTGTCCTAGCTTGCCGACCAATCAAATGGCATATCTTCTCGGATTGCTTCCCGATGAAGAGCAGCATATCCGTACGCAACAGCCTCCAGACCTTCTACGACCAATTGTCCTAATTTCTAGCAACTATTACGATGTTCATATCTAATTTCTAGTATAAAAGTTCATTTAGCAACAGATAATATTCATTACTACATATTTAGTAACGGTTAATTTAGTAATGGATTTAAAATAAATGTCATTATAGACTCAATTTGTTGGGGGTGGATGCAAGTTTGTCGGGTTTGAGACGATATCAATAGTCTATGATTGGGAAAAATGAATGACTTGTTTATTCCATGAGCCCTAAGCTCTCTTATATAGGAGAGTAGCCTATGGGTAAATTACATAATGTAGACAACCGAAAAATAAAATAACGAAGAGGTACATGCACTACTCTATATGCGTCAACACTCCCCCTCAAGATGGAGCATAGATATCAATCATGCTCAGCTTGGACGCACACTTCTGGAATGGGCCTCGAAGTAATGCCTTGGTGAATATATCAGCAGTCTGATTCTCTGATGTGATGTGAGATGTAGCAATGAACCCCTTCTGAATCATGTCACGTATGTAGTGACAGTCAACCTCGATATGCTTGGTCCTCTCATGGAAGGCTGGGTTGTTTGCAATGAACAAGGCGGCTTGATTGTCACATTCCAACGTCATAGGAAGCGGTACATTAAGACATAGATCTGTAAGTAAAGATTTCACCCACATCATTTCTGTGCTAGCCTGGGCCATAGTCCTGTATTCAGATTCAGCACTGGATCTAGCTACTACTGTCTGTTTCTTGCTCCTCCACGAGAATAGGGCATCTCCAACATAGACTGCAAATCCTGAGGTGGACTTCCTATCCTTGGGGCATCCTGCATAGTCTGCATCAGCACACGTTGTGATAGAGATCTCCTTTCCCTTCTTAAATAGTAAGCCTGCACCTAGAGATGATTTTAGATATCTCAGAATCATGTGTATTGCATCCATATGGACCTGACGTGGTTGCTCCATGAACTGGCTCACACGACTCACTGCAAATGATATATCAGGTCTAGTGATCGTGACATACAGTAGTTTGCCTACCAGTTCTCTATACCTTCTCCTGTCCACCTCTTCTGTGTCATCATCATAGAGCTTCATGCTGGGATCCATTGGAGTCGTAGCAGGTCGACACCCTAGCATACCTGTCTCAATCAATAGATCTGTAACGTATTTCCTCTGCGACATTACAAATCCATATGGATTTCTAGCAAACTCTAGCCCCAGAAAATATCTAAAGACTCCCAAGTCCTTGGTGACAAATTCGGTTCCCAGTCTTTCTTTCGCCTGCTTTATGCCCTGCTCATCATCTCCTGTAATCAAGATATCGTCAACATAAACCATGATTACAATGATACCTCTAGTAGTCTTCTGTACAAACAATGAATGATCAGCATTGGAGCGTTTATATCCATGTTTCTCAAAAAGATCTGAGAGCTTCTGAAACCACGCTCTGGGGCTCTGCTTAAGGCCATAGCTGGCCTTATGTAACCTGCATACCTTGGAACACTCCCCCTCAACAGCAAAATCAGGTGGTTGTTGCATATAGACTTCCTCCTGTAAATCGCCATATAGGAATGCATTCTTCACGTTTAGCTGATGAAGCGGCCAGTCTCTAGCAACTACAACTGACAATAAGATCTGAAGAGTGGAATGACGTGCCACAGGAGAGAATGTGTCAAGGTAGTCCACGCCGTATGTCTGTGTAAAACCACGTGCAACAAGACGCGCCTTGTACCTGTCAACAGAGCCATCTGCATTGTGCTTCACTGTAAACACCCACTTGCAGCTCACCGGGTTCACATCTGGAGGTATAGGAACCAAACTCCAAGTTCCTCTGGACTGAAGTGCCGCTATTTCCTCTTCCATTGCTAGCCGCCACCTACTATCCTGCAGAGCATCATGATGATTTCGTGGAATATCTATCGCTAAAAGTGCCACAACAAACGACATGAAATCTCCAGATAGCCTCTCGAAAGACACGGATGCGGATAATGGATATTTAGCACAGCTCCTCTTCGACTTCCGTAGTGCAATGGGAATATCCAAATCAGTTGTAGTCTCATCTGGCTCCTGCACCACATCCTGCTCAGAAATGTCGTCAGATCCATCAACATTAATATTTTCATTACATACTATAGGCGAGCTAGTGGACGAGTCATGACCATGAGCCGGAGGAGGCCTGCGGGTATAATGGAACGGTAGCGGTGAGATAGCTGGAGGTGGTGGTGGTGGTGGTGGTGACGGCATCTGAGGTGGTGGTGTCATGTATATGGCATCATGAGGTATAGGTGGTAGCTGCTTGTCTCCTGAAGCTGAAAAATACATAACAGATTCAAAAAATGTAACATATGCACTGATCATATACCGTCGATGCAGAGGATCAAAGCACTTGTACCCCTTTTGAGTTCTGGAGTACCCAACAAAGATACACTTGACAGCCCTAGGAGAGAGCTTGTCAGTACCAGGCGACAACTGATGGACAAATGCAACCGACTGATGAATCTACATTTCATCATCTTTATTCTATCATTTTGGCCTTAAAAACCCTAGTAAATGCGTGTAAATATGTGTAATTCATGCATTTTAGCATCTATGTATATATGTGTAAATATTGTATAAAATACAGTTTTTAAAGCTAAAATTATAGAATAAAGAAAAGAAAAGAAAAAGAATAAAATATTGTAAATATTTTATGACCCGAAACCCTGAGACCTAGGCATCTTGATGAATAGCTCGACAAGGAATAAAGTAGGGGGAGATAAGGGCCAAAATACAGATAAAATACCTATAATTATTAATTCATTCTTTATTCATTTTGGGACCTATTTTTGGTTCCACTTTTTATACATCAAATAAAGAAACTTTGTACATGAAAGTTGTAGATAAATTAATAAAGAAAAATACAAAATTGATTTCACAGAAAAATAATATACAGATAAAAAGTTATGGTCTGAATAAAAATCCAGAATGCCAACTTCCCATACCCGTATCTCACAAATGAAAACTCCAAATGCATCAAACTCATTTTTAATTGTATATAGAAGAAAATAAGCTATCCAATGGCGGTGGTTTCGTATTTGGCGGAGCTACGGTTTGAAAGTTGAGTTTTGGACTCACATTATACAGTGTACCGAATAAAATATTCAATTTATTATTTATTTATTATTTTTATAATCTTATATTTTTATAATGTTGTAAATATTACTTATAATAATTATGTACATTGAAATAAGAATAAAAACCTAAATAAAAACAAAAATAAAATACTTAAAAATAAAATACATAGGTACACTACCTATATCCATACCTATGCATTATACCTTTATATTTTATTTAATATACAAAACTTTTCATAAAAATAAAATAAAAATATATTTGTGTAGATAAAAATATTTTATAATTTTATAAAATCATAAATAAAAATAATAACATTAAAAATACCTAAATAAAAATAGAATACTTAAATATATAGATATATATACTATAAAGGGCATAAATGCAAACTTGTAAAAATACATTTCATAAAAATAATTAAAAATCATAATAAAATAATTTATAAAATAATAAACATTTTTTATTTTATAACTAAAAATTAATAAAATCATCTCCTATTTTAAATCGAATTAACAAATCTTTTTTCCAAGGTTTTTTCTGGTTGGTCCACGTGGACCAACCAGATTTCTTCCTTGTTTGACCTCGGTCAACTCTCTGACCGAGGTCTGGCTATTGTCAGAATAACTTTGGCCAATCTTTGCGGATTTTTTGAGAACAGGTCTTGCGTTTTTTGGGGTCGTTGTCTTCACGACTTTCGATCCTTGTTCAAAGATCTTACACGCCCAAGGCTTAGATGCGACTTTTGACCATCGATTCGCGAGCTACGCCTCGTCAAAGGTGCCTTCTCGGCCAGTTTTCAAATAACCTCCCAACTCCTCCATTCCACCTTGAACCCATTTTGACCCCTTTTTCTTGCTCTCTTTGTCAAGCTCTGGACTGGACGTGGTGACAGCACGTCCTCCAGCTCATCGGAGGCAAGGTTAGCGGTGGATTTGGTGCTTCCATCACCTCCGGCCACCCGTGGCCGTTGAGGTCCAACCTTGGGCTCTTCTCAGCCCTCGAGGTCATTTCCTTCTTGTTTTTCTTGCTTGTTGAGTAGCGTTAGCCTATAGCTTTTATTTCATGCACTTTTCTTTACATTTAGTCGCACCATTAGTATAGATTACTCATCAAACACTTCGCCGGAGCTCTCGAGCTCCGGCCACCATTTTCGCCACTCACGCCACCATCACCCCCTACTCCCGCCGTCCATTTTTGTTGGTCCTTGGAACCATCTCTCGCTGTTGCTATTGTTCTTGCAGGTCCAGGGCCAAGAGACCCCTCACGGGGTCGAGTTTTGCTAGCGCCGAGCTCCTGCGAGCAGCTCCAGCCCACGCACGTCGCGGCGGCGCTACGGTTGTCCCCCAGCCATTTTTTAGCCGCCGATCTCTCGAAGAACCTCCCAGAAGCATTTTGTGTGCTGTTTTAAGCAGGAAGGACCGCCGGAGCGGCGTTCTGGCTGCCATCAAACCCCGCCGGGCGGGTGTTATTCGAGAGTTCTTCCACAACGCTTCGCATCCGTCCGATGAAGAACACCCCTCCAGACTGATCGCGGGCCGTCCGATCAAGCATTGCGTCATCTGTTGGATTCGGCCCGCGATCTAATCCTGGCCGCCCGTTGCGAAGGGGCATCGCGCGCCTCGGAAGCGACACGTGGACAAGTCAAGAGAAATCCACCGTCCGTGGCCGCCTACTGCTTGGGTATTTTGCATCATTTGGCCCAGGCGTTTTTGCATTTTAAATTGAGCACTTAAACATTCCTTGGTAGTTTAATCATTTGTGTAACATTTGCGTGATACCCCTCGGACTATATTGCATTCTTATCCACACCCCTGCCAGCTAGGCGCACGTGCGTGAGCACGTGCGCTTGGGTATTTTGCATACAAGGGGTTCGTTTTGTTGTCTATTTCTTATGAGTGCTGAAGTAGTTTTATCATGTGTTAATTTTCTGGAACTTTTGCACTGAAGCCCTTAGGTTGTTGTTAATTGCCTTTGGGGCCTTGCCAGGCGCGCGTGCAAGCCACGTGCGCCTTGGCGTTTTTTTTGCAAATTTCATCTTGCGGGTTTGGGGTTATTGATATTCAGTCTGCGAATTTTGTTAAATAGTTGTAACTTTCTGGGATATTTACTTTTTGGCCCTCGCATTCCTGACTATTTACACAAATGCCCTTGCAGACTTGTATTTTCTTTTTGTTTCTAGTATTTATTGCATGTGCCTATAAAATCCAAAAAAATCTCCAAAAATTAATTTAAGTCTATGTTGCATCATAGATTAACGGCATATTTTTATTTTTCATAATTATTGCGTTTTTATATTTATTAAAAATCAAAAATAGTCATTTTCAGCACTGTTTGCATCACAAAATACCAAAAAAATATGAAAACTCTTCAGAAAAATCCCAAAAAAATATATTTTGTTCCCTTTAGTTTGTTTTAGCTCCAGACCAAAAATCATTAAAAAATACAAGAGAAAACTCCAAAAAATCACAAAACTCTAAAAACCTCTATAAAAATATTAAAAATTCTACAAAACTCCTAAAAATATAAACTTTGTCTCTAAATTTTCTTTATTTTATTGTCTTTCATTGAAAATTAACTTGGAGATTTTTGTTACTGTTTTCTATTTTATTTCTCCATTTTAGTTTCAGCCTTGCATTTTAGCCACTGTTTTCTTTATTTTGCTAATTAAAAATACCAAAAACATCTAAAAATTACTCAAAAATCACAAAAACAGTAGAAAAATATAAAAAGACCAAAAAGACTTTATCTTCTAATTTTTGAACATTTTTATCTATTTTTATAAATATCCTTTTCTCCCTTTCATTACATTGCTTATATATCCTATTATTGAAAAAGAAAATAAAAAAATATAAAATATAAAAAGAAAATATAAAATCAGTAAATTAAAAATCAAAATACAAAAATATAAAATTAAAAATTAAATAAAAAAATATAAAATTAAAAACCCATAAAAAAATAGCATAAGTAGACAACTTGATCACATACACACACATTTTGAGCATATTTTTGCCCCGTCTACCTGTCTGCTCCCTGTGTTCGACCTCTACAATACTTGCACCTATACACATCTTGTTGTAGAGTTATAATAAATTTTAACTCCGCACATTTACTTGCATTGCTTGATATATTTGTCGTGGGTTAATTGTTGTTTTAATCCTTTCGAGCGGTCAATGCATCGACTGTTGATCCGCCTTGTGGATCAATACGACCGCTTGACTTTTTGGGTTAAACAAATGGCGCCGTTGCCGGGGAGCAACAGCGCGTAGTTCGGGTCTTGTTTGTGTTTGTGATTGATTGTCTATTTCACGGTTTTTATTTTTGCTTATTTTTGCTCTTTTATTTTGATATATCATTTGAATTGTCTAACCACCCTCTTGTTTGACTTTGTGCGAGGTACGCGGATCAAGGGAGGCACTCCTTTCTAGGAGCACTCGTACAACCACGTGAGGCGGCTTCGGCTTCGCACCAAGGCGAACTTGGAGGGAATTTTGAAGACAACTTGTGAGCTTTTATTTTATTGCATTTATATTTTTGTAATTTTAAGTGAGAGAGCGACCACTATTATTTGTAATAATACAGGTACATCGGACTTGGACTTTCGAGCCTAATTTCCAAGTGATTGTTCACTTGGGGGCTCGCCGCGGCTTTTGTCGGCTTTTCTCGCATTCTTTTTTTTTATTTTGTTTTGTTTTTCGATTTTCTTTATTTTGTGTGATTGAGCCCTTAGTCTTAGGAGTTGCTTGCGATAGGATTAAGGCCAAACACCTAATACCTTTGCATGCACCTATAGTCTCGTTTGGACTTAGTCAAATTTAAACAGTTGACTCATCATCTTCGATCCGTCGCGCCGCGAGCTCTCCCCGCAAAGCGCTTTCTCCTAAACTCAAGTGTGTTGAGCAGAGGAGGGGTGAGCCTAGACCGGACATTAGGGTTGAGGATTGGTGGTCAGCTTGTGGTTCTTCACGATAATAGCAATTTCTGAAACTTAGGGCGATTTCATCGGCTTTTGCATTTGCATATAGATAGGTTTCAATTCTGCTGAGCATCCTTGCATGTAGAGTGTTGGAGGCAAGGTGAGCATTTACGCTTTAGCATTCATCATCGTTTTGCCGCTTGCATTGCTTTCCCTCTCCTCTCCCTATGATTTTGATCACCTAGGTGCTTAAAGGAATTGACTCCTTGTTAGGCGCGTGCATTTCTCACTAAAAAAACCAAAAAAAGTGATAATCAATAAAATTGGGACTGCTAATATTACTTGGCCCTAAAAACCGATCAAAAAGAAAATTTTGTATTGGGGTGAGTAATCCCCTCATTGTCTTCGCTTTTACTTCCTCACGCACACACTAAGGTTAGTGCCCAAATCCCATATTCAGCCCTCTAAGTGTTTGTGCAATTTTGGACTTCTCACCTAACTCTAAAACAGACAAGATAAAAAGACCGCATTTGTGGTCTTCACCGAGTTGAGTAGGTGAATTGAGGGTTTGACTTGTTTTCATTTTTTTGCTTGTGATTGTTTTGTGTGTCCTAGATCGCTCCCGCGCATTTGCGCCTTCTTCTCCACTCTCTTGACTTGACCGTCGTGCTCTCCCGGTCATTTTCCTTTTGTTTTCGAGATGGCCGACTGGAGCGTATTTTATCCGGATTTTGCGGATTATTCGTTCACTCCAGCCGGTCCACCTCCTTTTTTCCAGGAGGACTTTACTCCTGAATTTTGTACATATCCGCCTCAGCCACAGTATCAGACCTCGGATTTCTATCCACATCCACCCCCACTTCCATATTCTCCACCTTCACATCCACCCGAGGCCGAGCTGTTGGAGTCACCTTTCATGGAGTCCACCCTTGAGCACTTGACCTAGATGATGGATCATATGAGATAGAGGATTGACCACCTCACTAGTACCAATAAGAGCGACCATGATATTCCACCATTTGATGATATGGGTTCATTCGAGGATTTCCATGAGAGCTTGCAATCGCCCAAAATACAAAAAAATGAGAAAATTTTAAAAACACAAAAAAAATTCGGGAGACACATGATCGAGTCAGACTGTGAGGAGAGCGTCCACTTGCCAGACCATTTGACCACACAGCCTTTCACACCTTGTCCCACCTTTGACCCCGAGGATGCCGCTGTACAAACTGCTCTTGACATGCCTCGTGTATATGATGATTCTGACTTCCTCCCTTGTATGGAGGAGGTCCAAAAATTCAAAAAAAAATACTGATTGAACCCGAAGTGGTGGCCACCATACATGAGATTATTCGTGCCCCACTTCAGCAGGCCATGACCGATTTATTTGCTCCTCTTCCCAAGAAGAGAAAGCGGAGGAGCAGATCTGAGCGTCATATCTTGACCATGGCCACTGCCCACGCCATCACAAACCGCCCCATTCCTAGGAAAAAGAACACTGCCACACCATTCATTAGCTGCACCATCTCTGACCACACATGTGATCACGCTCTCCTAGACGGCGGTGCATCGATCAGTATCATACCCTTCTCGCTGGTACAGTCTCTTCACTTAGGGCCTCTCAAGAAGACCAGGATGATCGTACAGTTTGCTGATGGATCAATAAAGAGGCCGAAGGGTATCCTTGAAAACGTGTCATTTCGATTCAGGGCACGAGCTACACTGTTGATTTTGTCGTATTGCCCATGGAGACCTCCACTGGGGAGCATTCTCCAATCATCCTGGGACGACCATTCCTCGCCTCTGCGAGGGTCGTTATTGACTACGGATCAGGAGAGATTCGCTTCCGTCCTGCTGACGAGGGCGAAGCAGTAATCACCGCACCCACTGCTGACCAGAGACCTGCACCTGATGTGACTTCATCTATCTTGGCTGACCCCGAGGACTATGATCTATATGAGGATATCAGAGAGACCTTCTTCATGACCGATGATGAGACCCGAGAATTCCTCTCCAAGGAGGAAAGCTCGGAAAGCATAGACCTTGGTGTTGCTGCTTCCTGTGATTGGCGATGTGCTGATGACATCCGCGGGATTTACACGATTGACACTATTGAGCGGAGGGCAGACTTAGAGACTATACAGGACGACCATGTTTTGACTACTTCCACTGATGGGTCCGTTCCTGTTCATGTAGATACTGATGAGACTAAGGCCGAATTTGAATTAGTTGCATTTCTTCAGAGATTCGGACCTTTTGATGAAAAAGATGATCCAGTTGAAATTATAGAGGACGACCAGAGTTCGACTACTTCCACCGATGAGTTCGTGCCTTTTGGTTTTGACCTGGACGACACCTCGCAGGATGACTCTGAGTACACTACTTCCGATGATGATGAGTTCGTCCCATTCCACTTCGATATCAGCGAGACTCCTAAGGCCGGACCTAGCCGCACTACTTTCACTGATCCGTCTGTGCCTTCACACCCTAGGGCCACTGAGGACTTACACCCCGTCGACCCTGATCGGATTCCGTCCACTGTGGACCCCGATGTCGACCTGCACCACACTAGATCTATTCCTTCACGGTCCCGCAAGAAGGTTCGCTTTCTACCTTCTTGATCATATGTACAGCCACCTCTGTTGTACATCCTCCTTTGTTCATCTTTTTCTATCTCCCGTTTTTACTCGTCCACCCATTCTCGTGTCTGCCTTGCTTAGGACGTACTTTGTCCTAAGTATAGGGGGGTGGACGAGCCGAGTGTTCTTTCATCGTTCCGTGTCATCACTCCTGTTGTTGCCTATACTTAGGGCTTCTTTCACCCTAAGTATAGGGGGAGCGATGCGTACATTCTCACAATCTCTTCTTCTATCTCCATCTCTTTTTCTTCTTTTCTTCTTTTCTTCTTTTCCTCTTCTATCTTCTTCATCTACTGAAAAGGTGCCACCCCTTTTTGTCAGTCTTCTATACTTAGGACGTACTTTGTCCTAAGTATGGGGGGGTGAGCACCCCGAGTTGTTCTATTCTTTGATCCTCTCCATTGTCTCCTCTTCTTGTCTATACTTAGGGATATCTTACCCTAAGTATAGGGGGAGACAACCCGAGAACGATCTGTTCATTCCCACCCCTGACCCTCCCTGCTTTGTGTACAGTCTGCTATACTTAGGATTATTTGATCCTAAGTATAGGGGGGACGGTCAACTTCTCATTCATTCATTCATTCATTTATTCCTTTATTCTTTAGACTTGCCTATACTTAGTACGAGTTATGTCTTCTCTTTTCTCTCCGATCTATGAGGACATAGCTCAAGCTAAGTATAGGGGGGTCGTATATACTACGTATATACTTTAGCCATAACTCGTACTTTCGTATTCTCCTAATAATATGGCTAATAACTCTTTAAAATTCATTAAAAAGTCTTAATAAAAAGGTGTTTTATTCCTCAAATTCTTTTTGTATTTACTGATTAATCAATCAGGTGAAAATGTTTTTTGCAAAATGTTTGAAAAATAGTTTGAAAATCCTCGTGAACATTTATTGAAAACTATTTTGAAAATATTTTGTTACATGTTTTCAGCCTTTGTAAAAATGTGTGGTTTGTAAAAACTTATTTTCTTTGTGTGAAATAAAATGTTTGAAAAATGATTTGCAAATGGTTTGAAAAATGGTTGCAAAAATATTGTGAAAAATCTATATATACTGTTTGAAAAACCTTTGCAAAATGATTTTCAAATGTGTGTACATGTTTGCAAAAATGTTTGTAAAAATTATTTTGGACTATAGTTTTCAAAAATTGTTTGAAAAATCTGTGTCAAATAAGTTTGAGGAATACATACATCTCACCAAAATCCACTACACATATACTTATAAAATTGACCACTTACCCTTGTAAATTCTTAAAATCCATTTCTTATATATAAGAAGCACTCCCGTGTACATATTTTAACCTAGTTTTCAGCCAAAATCTTTTTGTTTTAAAAAATCCCAAAAACATTTGCAAAACTAAAATCCAAAAACATGTGAAATATCTTTTTGAAAAATACAAAAAAAAATTGCATATGCATCATCATCATCATCATCATCTTTTCAAAAACCCATAAAAAGTTCAAAATCTTGAAAATTGCATCACAAAAATATTTTCTGCATTGCATTGCATAGCATGAGCATTTTTCGGATTGAGTTTGATAGTTGAACGAGTCTAAGTAAAATCCGGAGATTGGAGCTTGATTGGACCTTAAAATCTACCTAATAACAGGAACCTTATAGGAATTGGGTTTGAGGTACTTCAGGTCTAGTTGACTTAATTCTTTGAGGATCACGAGACTTGGTTCAATGGATTCTTGATTGCCTAAGTAGAGTATTTCGGAGCACACGCACGACTCTTGTTGATAATGGCCTAACTTGGACACCTGCACCTTTCACATGGCTCAACTCAGTTGGAGTGGTGAGGGGATTGGATTTGCCGGTATGAGACGCACACAAGTGGAAACATTTGTCCTCCTCTAGGGAGGGAAGTGCACCCCAACCTGTCCAGTGATTAGGAAGTCTAAAGACAGGAGGCTGTGGGTTGCGATAAAGCTTCAAAAGAGGGATAGTCTGCTGGCTCAAGAGGAAAAACTCCTTATGTAAATGCTGTTGTATATAGTATTAAAAAAAAAAGAGTTCATGCATGTACAAAAATAAAAAGCCTGCAAAGTATGTACATATGTTGTAAAGTCAATAAGCAAGATTGAGTTCCAAAGTCATATTATGTGAGCCTGCAGCAGGATGACTTGACTACACTGGTCTTGCATCCCGGGATAGGTAGCTACACTGGCTACCGTCCATTCTCCTCTTCACCCCCTCCTCTTGAGCTGGTTGCCACTTGAACTTAGAAGGGAATACCCCACTCCTCGAGGATGGAGTCATTGGATTGGGGAATCATTGGGTTGTCGTACTGGAGAAGTCAGTCTCTTTGTCATTCTAGTTGGGGAGAGCCATCATCACTTACACTGTACAAGTCAGATTCATAGTCGTAAGAGTTTGCATATGAGTTGAAGTATTTCTGAACTGGCTATTGAGGAGACTTGGACAGAGTTTTGGGATTCTCAAGGACTGTTGGACTTCAAATTCGATTCTCAATAAGGTTCCGCCCGCACCCAAATTCCAAGGTCCGACTTAAGCTCCAAACTTTGATTTTGAGAGGACAAGTTTGATCATTAAACTTCATCCATCTTTCTTCTTTTTCTTTTCTTTGTTTTTCTTTTTCTGCACTTATTGCATAAGTGTTTGCTAGGGACTAGCAAAGGCAAGTATAGGGGGATGATGAATCTACGTTTCATCATCTTTATTCTATCATTTTGGCCTTAAAAACCCTAGTAAATGCGTGTAAATATGCGTAATTCATGCATTTTAGCATCTATGTATATATGTGTAAATATTGTATAAAATACAGTTTTTAAAGCCAAAATTATAGAATAAAGAAAAGAAAAGAAAAAGAATAAAATATTGTAAATATTTTATGACCCGAAACCCCGAGACCTAGGCATCTTGATGAATAGGTCGACAAGGAATAAAGTAGGGGGAGATAAGGGCCAAAATACAGATAAAATACCTATAATTATTAATTCATTCTTTATTCATTTTGGGACCTATTTTTGGTTCCACTTTTTATACATCAAATAAAGAAACTTTGTACATGAAAGTTATAGATAAATTAATAAAGAAAAATACAAAATTGATTTCACAGAAAAATAATATACAGATAAAAAGTTATGGTCTGAATAAAAATCCAGAATGCCAACTTCCCAGACCCGTATCTCACAAATGAAAACTCCAAATGCATCAAACTCACCCTTTAATTGCATATAGAAGAAAATAAGCTATCCAATGGCGGTGGTTTCGCATTTGGCGGAGCTACGGTTTGAAAGTTGAGTTTTGGACCCACATTGTACAGTGTAGCGAATAAAATATTCAATTTATTATTTATTTATTATTTTTATAATCTTATATTTTTATAATGTTGTAAATATTACTTATAATAATCTTGTACATTGAAATAAGAATAAAAACCTAAATAAAAACAAAAATAAAATACTTAAAAATAAAATACATAGGTACACTACCTATATCCATACCTATGCATTATACCTTTATATTTTATTTAATATACAAAACTTTTCATAAAAATAAAATAAAAATATATTTGTGTAGATAAAAGTATTTTATAATTTTATAAAATCATAAATAAAAATAATAACATTAAAAATACCTAAATAAAAATAGAATACTTAAATATATAGATATATATACTATAAAGGGCATAAATGCAAACTTGTAAAAATACATTTCATAAAAATAATTAAAAATCATAATAAAATAATTTATAAAATAATAAACATTTTTTATTTTATAACTAAAAATTAATAAAATCATCTCCTATTTTAAATCGAATTAACAAATCTTTTTTCCAAGGTTTTTTCTGGTTGGTCCACGTGGACCAACCAGATTTCTTCCTTGTTTGACCTCGTTCAACTCTCTGACCGAGGTCTGGCTATTGTCAGAATAACTTTGACCAATCTTTGCGGATTTTTTGAGAACAGGTCTTGCGTTTTTTGGGGTCGTTGTCTTCACGACTTTCGATCCTTGTTCAAAGATCTTACACGCCCAAGGCTTAGATGCGACTTTTGACCATCGATTCGCGAGCTACGCCTCGTCGAAGGTGCCTTCTCGGCCAATTTTCAAATAACCTCCCAACTCCTCCATTCCACCTTGAACCCATTTTGGCCCCTTTTTCTTGCTCTCTTTGTCAAGCTCTGGACTGGACGTGGTGACAGCACGTCCTCCAGCTCATCGGAGGCAAGGTTAGCGGTGGATTTGGTGCTTCCATCACCTCCGGCCACCCGTAGCCGTTGAGGTCCAACCTTGGGCTCTTCTCAGCCCTCGAGGTCATTTCCTTCTTGTTTTTCTTGCTTGTTGAGTAGCTGTAGCCTATAGCTTTTATTTTGTGCACTTTTCTTTACATTTAGTCGCACCATTAGTATAGATTACTCATCGAACACTTCGCCGGAGCTCTCGAGCTCCGGCCACCATTTTCGCCACTCACACCACCATCAACCCTACTCCCGCCGTCCATTTTTGTTGGTCCTTGGAACCATCTCTCGCTGTTGCTATTGTTCTTGCAGGTCCAGGGCCAAGAGACCCCTCACGGGGTCGAGTTTTGCTAGCGCCGAGCTCCTGGGAGCAGCTCCAGCCCACGCACGCCGCGGCGGCGCTACGGCTGTCCCCCAACCATTTTGTAGCCGCCGATCTCTCGAAGAACCTCCCAGAAGCATTTTGTGTGTTGTTTTAAGCAGGAAGGACTGCCGGAGCGGCGTTCTGGCTGCCATCAAACCCCGCCGGGCGGGTGTTATTCGAGAGTTCTTCCACAACGCTTCGCATCCGTCCGATGAAGAACACCCCTCCAGACTGATCGCGGGCCGTCCGATCAAGCATTGCGTCATCTGTTGGATTCGGCCCGCGATCTAATCCTGGCCGCCCGTTGCGAAGGGGCATCGCGCGCCTCGGAAGCGACACGTGGACAAGTCAAGAGAAATCCACCGTCCGTGGCCGCCTACTGCTTGGGTATTTTGCATCATTTGGCCCAGGCGTTTTTGCATTTTAAATTGAGCACTTAAACATTCCTTGGTAGTTTAATCATTTGTGTAACATTTGCGTGATACCCCTCGGACTATATTGCATTCTTATCCACACCCCTGCCAGCTAGGCGCACGTGCGTGAGCACGTGCGCTTGGGTATTTTGCATACAAGGGGTTCGTTTTGTTGTCTATTTCTTATGAGTGCTGAAGTAGTTTTATCATGTGTTAATTTTCTGGAACTTTTGCACTGAAGCCCTTAGGTTGTTGTTAATTGCCTTTGGGGCCTTGCCAGGCGCGCGTGCAAGCCACGTGCGCCTTGGCGTTTTTTTTGCAAATTTCATCTTGCGGGTTTGGGGTTATTGATATTCAGTCTGCGAATTTTGTTAAATAGTTGTAACTTTCTAGGATATTTACTTTTTGGCCCTCGCATTCCTGACTATTTACATAAATGCCCCTGCAGACTTGTATTTTCTTTTTGTTTCTAGTATTTATTGCATGTGCCTATAAAATCCAAAAAAATCTCCAAAAATTAATTTAGGTCTCTGTTGCATCATAGATTAACGGCATATTTTTATTTTTCATAATTATTGCATTTTTATATTTATTAAAAATAAAAAATAGTCATTTTCAGCAATGTTTGCATCACAAAATACCAAAAAAATATAAAAACTCTTCAGAAAAATCCCAAAAAAATATATTTTGTTCCCTTTAGTTTGTTTTAGCTCCAGACCAAAAATCATTAAAAAATACAAGATAAAACTCCAAAAAATCACAAAACTCTAAAAACCTCTATAAAAATATTAAAAATTCTACAAAACTCCTAAAAATATAAACTTTGTCTCTAAATTTTCTTTGTTTTATTGTCTTTCATTGAAAATTAACTTGGAGACTGTTTTCTATTTTATTTCTCCATTTTAGTTTCAGCCTTGCATTTTAGCCACTGTTTTCTTTATTTTGCTAATTAAAAATACCAAAAACATCTAAAAATTACTCAAAAATCATAAAAACAGTAGAAAAATATAAAAAGACCAAAAAGACTTTATCTTCTAATTTTTGAACATTTTTATCTATTTTTATAAATATCCTTTTCTCCCTTTCATTGCATTGCTTATATATCCTATTATTGAAAAAGAAAATAAAAAAATATGAAATATAAAAAGAAAATATAAAATCAGTAAATTAAAAATCAAAATACAAAAATATAAAATTAAAAATTAAATAAAAAAAATATAAAATTAAAAACCCACAAAAAATAGCATAAGTAGACAACTTGATCACATACACACACATTTTGAGCATTTTTTGCCCCGTCTACCTGTCTGCTCCCTGTGTTCGACCTCTACAATACTTGCACCTATACACATCTTGTTGTAGAGTTATAATAAATTTTAACTCTGCACATTTACTTGCATTGCTTGATATATTTGTCGTGGGTTAATTGTTGTTTTAATCCGGATTTTCGAGCGGTCACCGCATCGACTGTTGATCCGCCTTGTGGATCAATACGACCGCTTGACTTTTTGGGTTAAACACCAACCCAAACACACGAGGAGTAAGGGTGAACAGATCCTTGCCAGGATGAATGAGTGAAAACGGAATCTGATCATTCAAGACAGATGAAGGCATACGGTTGATTAGGTAACATGCAGTGAGAACTGCATCACCCCAGTATGAGTAGGGAACATGACTCTGTATAAGGAGAGATCTTGTGACATCAAGAAGGTGACGGTGTTTTCTTTCAGCAATCCCATTCTGTTGAGATGTATGAGCACAAGATGTTTGGTGAATAATCCCTTTTGAAGAGTAGTAATTGGCAAGAATATTGGTGCACAACTCTAAAGCATTATCACTTCTCACAAATTTCACAGATGTGGAGAAAACATTTTGTATTTCATTCAGAAAATGGATAATGATATTTACTGCTTCAGATTTATTTTTCATCAGAAACACCCATGACACTCCAGAGAAATCATCCACAAATACTATATAAAATCTATGTCCCTGGTGATCGGGTACACGACTCGGACCCCAGACATCAATATGAAATAACTCAAACTTGGAGGTACTACTCCGACCTGGATGACTGGGAAAGGACGACCTGTGATGCTTTCCCAACTGACACGCCTCACACTGAGTAGGTGTGTGAGGGAGACCATAGGGTAAAACTAGACGCAACTTCTGAAGCGGTAAATGACCAAAATGCAGATGCCATAATAAGGTTGATACTTGTCCAGAAGAGGATGAGGATCCAGCAAAAGGGGTATGATTCAGGCGGTAGAGGCCTCCTTGCTCATAGCCACGACCAACACATTGCCCGTATGGATGTCCTGAAAAATCAAAGAAGATGGATCAAAAATTGCCCGACAATGTAGATCCTTCGTAATCTGACTAATTGACAATGAATTCATTGAAAAATCAGGTGCATGTAGCACATTCTTGAGCTGCATAGAAGATGTCAATCTAATCTCCCCCTGACCAGTGATGGGGGAATGAGTGCCATTGGCAATCACGACTGTTCGACCTGGAGGGATCTGAGTGTATCCTGAAAGTAGACTCCGGTCGCCACATAGATGATGTGTAGCGCCCGAGTCCATAATCCATGGTAAAGTATCTGGTCTACTATTGTTCAGTGCAAGTATACTACCTGAGGTACTGGTAGAAGCGGAGGCGGAAGCAGCGGCATCAGACTGAGGCTCTGTAGTCAGTGCTGGGCCAGATGGTGAAATGATGCCCCTCAGACGGGCAACTAGATCATCGAACCGTTGGTCTAAAGTAGCAGCAGATGGAGGCTCTATCTGCTCAGCAGCTCGTGCGGATGCAGGAAATCCATGCTTCGAGTAGCATGTATCTTCATTGTGTCCAACTCAGTGACAGTAGGTACATGTTGGCCTAGTGCTGCCGCCCCTTCCACGAGGTCCACGTCCACGGCCCTGGTGATGAAATCCGCGACCTCTGTTAGCTACCATAGCTGAAGAATTCTGACTCGTGGCTGTGGAAGGAACTGTGATCCGACTCAATCTATGAAAAGCTTCCTCCATGGGAGGAATAGTTGAGTCAGCCAAAATCTGTGATCGTGCCGCCTCATACTCTGGATCGAGTACAGCCAGGAACACACCCACCATGGTCGCATTCCTGTACGTCTTCTATTGTTCTGGCGTGGCAGTAAGAGGCATGAAGCTATAAAGCTTCTCGAACATCCCTCTCAGTGATGTATAGAGAGAATGTAAAGGGCGACCACTCTGCTTGATTGTGAATATGTCATGCTGAAGTTGCAGAATCTTCGTCTCGTTCTTCGCCTGAGAGTATGTTGCTTCCAGAATATCCCACATGTCCTTGGCTGTGGGTTGATGTAGGATGTCATTGGCAATTTCAATAGCCAACGTACCAGATAGCCAAACCTTGGCATATGCATCATCAGCCTCCCAAGAGGCATTGGCTCCAGTCTTCTCTGCGGGCTCCAGTTCGGTAAGAATGTGCTTCTTACCTGTTGACTTCATCATACTCATGAACTGCATTGCCCGCAGTTCATAGTTTGTACCGTCCATCTTGACAATAGGCGCTGGACCACGAAAGGCGCCAATAGATGATATATCAGCCTTTCTTTCTGACATACTGGAGATGGAAGACTGGAGCAATTGACCGAAGATGAGCTTTGTCTACAATGACATAGACGGGATTAGTTGCATGTGTAGACCTCAAGCAATTATCCCCATGAAGATGTGTGTGCTAAGCCCTACACGCGCGCTGTGACGATGCACGCGCAGGGTATGCGTGCTCTGGAGATCCGCTACAGCGCAGATGGTATAAGGGTGCACACAGATGATCGCGCACAGGAGCTATAGCGCACGCAAGGAGGCGGACAGAGGCACTGGAGATGCGCGTGCAAGGCGCAGGCGCAAGGATGCTACAGCGCGCGCACTGGAGATGCGCTACAGATGCACGCGCAAGCACTGCAACACAGGAGATGTGCTACAGATGCACGCGCTACAGATGCGAGGAGGCGATGCGAGGCGCGCAGGCACGCTGCAGGGAGCGAGGCACTCAGGCACGGAGGAGATGCGCACAGCGCGCGTGCGCTGCACGCGGAGGTGCGGCGGCGATGGAGCAGATCCGAGCCCGGGCGGCGCCGATGGAGCGAGAAGAAGAAGAGGCCGGCGGGTGTGGTGGGGTTAGGGTTAGGGTTTCGAGAACTCCGGTCTAGGACCGTCGCTCTGATACCATATTGGGAAAAATGAATGACTTGTTTATTCCATGAGCCCTAAGCTCTCTTATATAGGAGAGTAGCCTATGGGTAAATTACATAAAGTAGACAACCGAAAAATAAAATAACGAAGAGGTACAGGCACTACTCTATATGTGTCAACAGTCTAAAACCTGTATATATTTATAAAATCACTTTCCATGCCCACCTTTTATAAAACAGGTAATTTCTAGCAGGTATCAATATACACGACAGACATCTGGCATCCAACAAGTATCCATATATTCGACACAGTAAAGTTTTAAGTAATTCATAAACGCACACAAGATTTTAACACATATATAAATTAAAAAGAGGGGAAATGTAATATGATGAAACACAAAGAGGTGCATTGTGTATAGAACGTTAAAAGGTTCGTATGTGTTTAACTTTGTTTTGTTTATATGTTTTATTTACTGAAGATAGAAAAAGGTAGTTGAATATGGATAAATGGATGTGGACAAGAAAATTGAGTTGGATTTTTATACAAGTAAATTGTTACCTATTGGATATCAAATGGATTTGACTAGCTTAATTAAAATGCAACACATACATCTATGTTTATTTTTATTTTTATCCAAGTCCATGCCGGTTTGGATATCCGCTAGGCAATCTCAAACCCATAATTATACCCGCATGGGTAATAAATTTAAAATCAAACCCAACCAACAAAAAAACAGAACGAGTTTTAAATCCTTAAATGGGGCAGATTCGGAACGAGTACCCAATTACTAGATCCAGATTGGCATCCCTAATGATAGCTCAGCCTCAAGTAACTCGGTCTCCTTAAGGGCCTGATTGGTAACTGGATTGGGTTGGGTTAACCTCCTGTGAATAGCAGGTGTTTGGATAGTTAGAAGGGTTGGAGAGGGTTTGAATGATAAATGTGATGTGATATTGATTATGTGTTTTATTAACCTTTTAATGATTATAATATATCTGTGTGCTATATTTTTTTATTTAAACATGGTTAAAAAATATGTTAATAAAGAAATTGTATGATCCATACAAGTAATCTCAACCTATGAATGCATGGATGGAACTTGAGCTATGTCAGGGTACTCTGGGGTAATTTGGCAACCAAACAGATCCTAAATTCGATTTTTTTTCTTAAACCCAGTTAGAGAAGTGATTTTCGGAAATCTTTATTGTACGTAAGTATGTATTTTGAGCGATGTAGCTAACAATTTACACTTTACTGACGTGCCAACCATGTAAGCATAAACTACATGGGGACTACAAATATTATTGGAAAATTTTAAAAGAACACGAATCTTTTTTTTTTTGCGAATATGCAGCCTATCTATCTATCTATCATTTTTTCTTAATTTTCATGAATAGCACATAAATTTGGCAAAATCAATAAAATGTAATAGATTCGATAAGACAAATCCCCGTAGTCAATCGATCCCACAGGTCAACAACTTTTAAAAATTGTTATTGAGGAAACTGCCCCGGAAAAAGCATAAAATTGACAGAATATATAATGAATGATATGATGTCAACGTGAGATCATTCAAACAAAATTTATCCCCCAAGGGAAAACGACTCTCCACCAGACGCGATGTTTGGTAATTTGGTATTAATTAATATTACACAATTCGAAAATTATGCTATTTGTTTAGTACTGGTATTGATATTAGGATATCCGTTTGCTAATATTACAGCATTTGTTAACTAAAATTAACATTTCATATATGAGAACCTGCAAATTTAAAGTTTTAATGGCTTCTTAAGAATAAATATCTTCATTTGAAAGATATTTGTAGATAATAATGCTAAATTTTCTAGGATATTTAACATATATCCAAAAATTTCATATATATTCCCTATGTATGATAATATTCTCCATATTTACACAGGCACATTTTTTTCCTTTGTAAATTTACCTGGGGTGCATCGAGGAGAGAGAGAAAACCGAGGTTAAAGGTCGGCACTCGGCATCCGTCTTATGTAAAGATACTCTTCATATAGAACCCAATGTTGAAGAATACATGGTGTTCTAAGAAAATTCAAAAATTGCTAAAAACTTGTAAATTTGAATATATATATATATATATAGTAGATGGCTTCAAATCATAATGTGTAAAATGTGAAAATTGCTTAAGAAATTGAGATCTGAAAACTTCTTGGAAGGACAACTTTACATATTTGATTGGTTTAAGAGAGGGAAATTTAGATTCATTTTATTAGGTATATTTTACTAGATTTTTATGATTTTATACTTTTGTCTTATTTTATTGGTAAGACTATACACCTTATTTATTTGATTATTTTTGTACACTACATGATGTATGTAGTAGGAGTATTTAAAAAAAAATATTTTCCAATATACAAGGTATAAAAAGGAAGAAGATTTTTCTACAAGTCAATTTGTAAAAACTTGGGCATTGGGCTGAGTATCCATTGGGCTCGTAGGAGCCAAATTTACATAGGTTAGGCTCGCAAAGGATCGCAGATCTTCGACCCGTTTAAAATCAGGCTAATTCGAACAAGCTATTAAATGGGCGTGTACATGGTTTATGACTTGGACACTATGCCTGTTTGGTTGCTGGGTTGGACTGGGTTGGGTTGGGCTGGGTTGGGGTGGGTGAATAGTAATCTGTGAGGAGAAAGTACCCTTGTGAATAGTAACCAGGGTTGGGCCAACCCTGCCCAACCCTGCAACCAAACAAGCCCGAGTAATAGGCATGGTGGGTGCGCATGGACTTCTAAAGTAAAAACCTAGCACATAAATAGGTGGGGTCGAGCCCGACTTGATAGTAAATGGGCTTCAATAAGCTTGGATGGGCTAGGGCATTGAAATACATAGATAACATAGGCTTTTGGGTATAGCTAAATAGGTCAGCATGCTATGACCCGACCAGACCCGATGCACAAGCCTAACCAATTTGTACCATGTATAGCATGTAATTTTGCATATTTTTACTATGTTTTACATTTTATTGAAAAATAGAGTACTAGGAGAACTATATAAAAATAAACTAAGTTAGAAAGATGTAATATATACTTTGTATAAGCTATAGAAGTTAGAAAAAATGTGTATATATACAATGGGGGTCCATGATTGATAAACGCGGATCTCACGAGGGTCTAAATTGGTATCTCACACAAGGCGGAGATAACCGTCGCTGTTGCGACTCTCAAATGAAATCCGTATTTGATCAACAATTAACCCACACTAAGATCAATAAATTAGAAACAATGTGGAGTTAAAATTTATTTTTAACTCTACATAAAAGATGTATAGATGCAAGTACGTAGAGAGTTCGAACACAGGGAGCAAACAGGGTAATTCAAAAATTGTGCTCAAGTGAATGTGTGTGTAAAGTGTCTACACTAAGCAAGCAAGCAACTACAATTTTGTGGGTTTTTAATTTTTAATTTTTTTATTTTTTTTATTTAATTTTTAATTTTGTATTTTGCTTTTTGATTTTCTGATTTTTAGATTTTATATTTTATATTTTTTTTATTTTCTTTTTCAATATTGGAAAGTAAATGCAATATAGTAAAAGGCAAGGTAGAATATTTATAAAAATGCACAAAAATGCTCCAAAATTCAGAAAATAAATGTTTTTGGTATTTTTAAGGTTTTTTACTGTTTTTATGATTTTTGGGGATTTTTCAAGATGTTTTTGGGATTTTCAAATATTAAAATAAAGCAAAACAGTAGAAATCAGGCTGGCTGTGACGAAAATGCAATTTAAAATTAGCAACCAGTAGCAAAAATGTTTCACACTATTTTTCAAATAAAAGTAACAAAATAAGGAAGAAACAGAAGCTGAGTTTGTAATTTTTGGGTTTTTCTGCTATTTTTTATAATTTTTTGAAGTTTTTAAGAGTTTTTAATTTTTTTAGTGTTTTTCTTTTGAAGTTTTTACTGATTTTTGGACTGACACTAAAAGATAATAAAATAGACACTACGTGATTTTTTTGGAATTTTTCAAAATATATTTATATTTTTTTTTTGGGTTTTCTAATGCAAACAGGGAAATAAATGCATGTTTTTGATTTTTAATAAATATGAAAATGCAATAAATATGCAATGCAAAAATGTAGTGTGAATCTATAATGCAACAGGGACTTAATCCTATTTTTGTGGATTTTTAGGAGGCTAAAAGGTATTTTAAATAATTAGAACAAGCTTCCAAATATTAATAAGGCTTGGCAGGGGTATAAGTGTAAATATCATAACATCCAGGGGCAAATATGCAAAGTTTCCACAAATTATATAACAGTATTTTGCATTTAATGGATCAAGTCGAAATACCACAACCCGCAAGGGGGTTTGAGCAATTAACCCACCAGGGCGCGTGACTTGCACGCGCCTGGGAAGGGTATTTTTGCAAATATCAGAAGCTAGGGGGTTCAGTATGCAAGATGTCCAAGAAATATTATACTAAATATGGAATTTAAGGTACTGAAGATAAATGTTCAAACCCGGAGGTGGTTCCCTGCAAAATTGCCAAGACACGTGCGTGAGCACACGTGACCTGGCAGGGGTATCCCTGTAATATTACAAAACACTGAGGGTAGACATGCAATAAGTCCCGAAGTTTTTAAACTACATCTGCAACTTTAAATACTCAATGTAAATGCAAAGAGGCGCAGGGGTGAGGGTGCAAAATACCCACGCCGGGCGCGATCCAACGGCGTAAGTAGCTTCACTTAAACACGTGGACGCTCCTGATCAGCCGATACCGCTTCGATTCAGTGATCCAGATTAGATGCTGCGATGAAGATCGGACGGCTGAGGCAGATGGAGATCGGACGGTGGCTGGTTGATCTGGAGGGGTGCCCCAATCGGACGGCGGGGAAGCTCGGAGGAAGAACAGGGAAGAGCGCCGGCGAGGGCGAACTTCCCCGAGCTCGTTCTCGGGCCTCCGACGATCTGGAAGCTTCAAAATGGGGCTGCGACCTCCTGAGGTCTGTCTCTGTCTCCTGGTGGCTTCAAAACACCTCGGCGAAGGCCGAGGTACTCGCTGGCGGTCGGCGGAGCTGGGGGGGCTTCGCGAGCTCCGGCGAGGTTCCAAAACTGCCTCCAGGCGCGAATCGAAGAACTTTGACCTGCAAAAACGATTAGGAGGTCCAGGGCAAACTGCCTGGACCTCTGGATGGAAGCGGGGGTGTGTGGAGTGTCGGGACGATGGTAGGCCGGAGATGCGTTCCGGCCAAATGGGTGAATCGGTGATTGAAGCGAGGAAACTCGAGATTTTTTTGGGGTTTTTGATCCTTAGACTGAACCTAAGCTAACTAAAGCAAAATAAACAGGGGAGATGGCATCCTCAACGATATAAATCGGAGGGAAGGTTACCTCGACCGCCTGGTTTGGGGGAGGTACTGGAGACGCCTCCGACTTCCTCTGCTCTGGCTGAGTGAATGCTGCTGAAGCTGTCACCTCCAGGAAGACTTGGAGCACGAGCGGAGCGAGGAAGGGTGGACCGAAGGTGTTCAACCGGAGGGAGGAAGAGGTGGGTCTGGTTAAGTAGATGGTGGAGTGCGTGACTTCGAGGGAAGATCACGAGCGAATCGAGCAGATCTGGGGAGATCTGAGGAGTCGGCGATGGAGGTGATTGATCGAGGAAGAGGTTTCGTGAAGGAAGCGGCCGCAGAGGATGAGCGGCGCACCCTCGAAAAAGGCGCGAAGACAGGGGGAAAACGACGCGCGCTACGGGCTGGGAGGAAGAAGACAGACTGTTGACCCGCCGGTCAACAGTCGCAAGCTCCTGGTTGGTCCACGTGGACCAACCAGGAGAAAGAGAATAAAAATGTTTTATTATTTCATTTAAAAATAGAAATAAGTCGAATTAAATTAAAGTTATAAAATGAAAATTATTTGTTATTTTACGTAGTATTTTATTATGATTTTTATTTATTTTTATGATACATATTTTTACAAGTTTACTTTTTAGCCTTATATAGGTATATTACCTATGTATTTTAATACTTTTATTTTTATTTTGTATTTTTAATTTACTTATTTTTGTTTATTATTTTCTAAGATTATAACATACTTTTATATACACAAATATATTTTTATTTTATTTTTCTGATATGTTTTGTATATTTAATAAAATACAAGTATATTTTACATAGGTATGTATATATGTATTGAACATATACAAGTATTTTTATTTTTGTTTTTATTTAGGTTTTTATTCTTCTTTTAATGTACATAATTATTATAAGTATTATTTACAACATTATAAAAGTATAAAAAAAATGAGTAAATAATAAAGAATAAATTGAATATTTTAATATGTACAAGTATACAATGTGGGTCCAAAAGTCAACTTTCAAACCGTAGCTCCGCCAAATGCGAAACCACCACCACTAAATAGTTTATTTTATTCTATATACAATTAAAGGTGAGTATGCTGCATTTGGAGTTGACAGTTGTGAGATACGGGTCTGGGAAGTTGGGATTCTGGATTCTTATTCAGACCATAACTTTTTATCTGTACATTATTTTTTTGTGAAATCAATTTTGTATTTTTCTTTACTAATTTATCTACAACTTTCATGTACAGAGTTTCTTTATTTGGTGTATAAAAAGTGGAACCAAAAATAGGTCCCAAAATGAATAAAGAATGAATATAATGTATAGGTGTTTTATCTGTGTTTCTGACCTTATCTCCCCCTACTTTATTCCTTGTCGACCTATTCATCAAGATGCCTAGGTCTCGGGGGTTTTGGGTCATAAAATATCTACAATATTTTATTCTTTTTCTTTTCTTTATTTATTCTATAATTTTGGCCTTAATTACAGTATTTTATACAGTGTTGAGATGCACATGCATGGATGCTAAGATGATGGTTTTAATGCTATTTACAGGCATTTGCTAGGGTTTTAGGTGCCAAAATGATAGAATAAAGATGATGAAATGTGGCTTCATCAATGATCTAATTTTTATAAAAGAGATCTTCTTAATTTCAAATTATATCTTGATTTAAAATATTTTTAAATATGAAATTTAAATATGAAAGTCGGAGGAGCTTCCCTATAAATAACTCTAGTGTGTGGGGACTATTTTGCATTTTCAGAAGTTGGCATGTGTCTCCGTGCATTTTTTCCAGGGGCTCCATGTGAGGCACGTGCGCCCAGGACTTATTTAGCTTGCCATGCACATTGGATCTCCAGAAGGACCAGAACCCATCCACCGAATCGATCGATCGATCGATCGATCGATCGATCGAGAGAGAGAGAGAGAGAGAGAGAGAGAGAGAGAGAGAGATGTACGTAACAAAGCCCCTGTCTCTGTACAGGAGATCCCCGGAGGCTCTACATGAAGAGCCACCGGAAGGACCTGGATCGGGCTATCTGGTGATTCAAGATGAGGAGTATGAATTGGAAGCCTCGTGTTGCTTTGGGATGTGCAGGGACAGGTACTTGAGTCATCTCCCCTTCCCTCAGGATAGAAGGCTCACAGCGGAATATTATCACGACAAGAACGCTCAGCTGCGTAGCTTCTACTTCATCCCAGTCATCGACCAACCCATTTCATCCAATCGTTACTATGTTGTTATTGGCCAAGGGAAACACAAAGGGTAATATCTTCGCCTCATCTGAATCCAATTACATAATTACCAAGAATATTAGTCATGCAAAAGCCCCCATCTGCAAAATAATGACTCTTAAATCTGTGCAGGAAGATGTCTACTTGTTCTCGTGAGGCAGACAAGACCACCTGTTGCTTCTGCCGATTAGTGAAAGACGTGAAGCCAAGAGAATTCGATGCCAAGGACATCTATCAACAGCTGGAGATCTTAGTCCCTCAAACATGTGCTGCATCGGGCCTCTTCCATGCGAAGTCCGTCTCTCCTGATGGATTCCCTGAAACCTTCCTAAGGACAAAGTCATGGGCGATACGAGGCTCGACTAAACATGTACATCCCTTATCAGAGGCCTCTGGCATCGACGACTCCTTGCGTGCGTGCATGGCGAACGTGAGCTTCTCCGGTGCGTCTTCTTCGTCGTCTGCGATCGTTGGCAAATGGTATTGCCCGTTCATGTTTGTCAGAGAAGAAGACATGTCTCGAAAGGATCAAGTTGAAAAGAACTGTTACTATGAGATGACGCTCGAACAATTTTGGGAACAGATATACGATTGCGTGAATTATGAAGGTAGCAGAGGAAAAGCAGTGAAGGTGTCCACCAGCATCCGAACTAAGAGGTCATCTTTGCATGCAAATGGTATGCAAGAGATGAAAGTAGATGATTCGTTGACAGTCGATGGGTTCAAGTGGTTCAAGCCATTTGCTCGGCAGGGGGGAGGGGTAGGATTGAGCACGGTGATCGTGGACAGGATGAAGTGGGAGGTAGAGAGGGCCGGATGGGTCGAAGAGAAGGGCACTGTGGAGAAAGCAGAAGCAGGTGATGGGAACATCATCAGCAACGGGTGGCAGAGGTTCAGATGTTACGTTTTGGTGGAGAGATTTGCGTTGAAGAGGTTGGATGGTACTCTGCTTCTCACCTACGACTTCAAGCACACAGATAAGCTCACTTGCAGATGGGATTGATGTCTTGAATGCATGTTAGAGTAGAGATTTGGTTTGCTCCGGATTGAAAGAAGGAAATGGATGCTCTGCTGCAGAGTCTGTTGTAACCTTTGGAGCCGTTCGATCACGATCGAGCGATTTCCACGAATTTCCTTGATCATGATACACACAAAATGGGAATTCATGGGAATCGCTCGATCGTGATCGATCGGCTCTAGTAGAAAGTGTGTTGAAATCTGAGCTCTGTATCAAAGTCTTTTTTCTTGGAACGTATGTAGCTTTATAAATCCTGATTCCTTTTTCTACGTTGATTAACGTCTACTATTCCATATTTAACATGGCAAGTCTTACAAAATATATCATTACGTGTATCCCTTCTAGCACTCCAACAAATTTGGGTTTTGGCGACGCTTTTTTTCATAATCCATCACTAAATCAGCTGTTGTTAAAAATATAATGAGGATATTATTGGTTCTCAAATGATTTTTTATACTTGAAATTAGTTGTGAATATTATATATGTCGTTATATCATTAACGACGGTTCACATAACGAAACTTAATCATTGCTATTTTTCAAAATTAACCAATCTTTGCTGAATTTTGTATTAAAAAAATACCGACAATTAGTTGATTTTGAAAAGAAATGTAAGATAAGTGTCGCTATATGTATGCTAACGGATATGGTATTTGTTGTTATTTTCAACTATATAAAAAAGTATTTCGCAACGAATAATATCGTCATTATATATTTAGCAACATCTAATTTAGTGATTGATATTAATATAATTAAGAATCAATGAAAATCAATCGGTCTAACCTTTACATATGAGGTTCAAAGAACTAAAATATAATAAAAATATTTCATATCAATCCTCTAAAATATGTTTCTAGTCCTCTAGTCCTATTTTTTATCTCCTTCAACTTTCTTCTCCCTTCCTCCCCACTCTTTTGTCTCTAATGTGGGAGCTAGGAATGGAGGCATCGTATCAAGGGAGGGAATCTATCAAGGGACGACAAACATTTGAATTTAGAGAATTTGTTATATTTTTTTGTTCTAAAAAAATATTTATTCCAATTTAGTCCTTTGACCAATGTATCTACATATCAGTTTGCATCTTTATTTTTTAACAGCAGGGTCGCAAGTGTTAACAAAGATATTTTCGACTTTTTCTTACTTAAAATGAAAAGGACAGACATTTCACAAAGTCAACAAAATTAAATGGATTACTCGATCCCCCAAGTCAGTCACTTTTAACAATTGTTATTCAGGAAAATGCGTGGAAAAAGCATAAAATTGACAGGATGTGGATTGTGATTTAAATTAAATGGTATGGTGTCAAGGGAAAACGACTCTTCGCCAGTTGATTTAAAACTTGGAGGTCACGCTATTCGCTGTTTCGGTATTAGCATTAGACCATTTAAAGCTCGCGGTATTTGTCTATCAGTATCAATTAAACTAATATAAGTGCGCAAATAGAATATTTGTTAATCAATGTTAATAGAGATTTTTATCTGGCAGACCTTATAAACTTTTTAAATTACCTCTACGATCTTTTGCACAACGTAATTATCACATCTTCCATGTAAATTACCTCAAGAATCTTCACGGGCTTCAAACAGATTACCCGGAGGATTCATGGGGCAAGAGTTGGCAAGTTTACCGGGTCGATCGATGAAGGAATTTGATTGTTTCAAAGGTCGTGGAGGTAATTAGCAAAGTTTATAGGGTCTGTTCGGTAAAAAATCCCATGTTAATATTAGTGTATCGTGTGTATCAAACAGACAAACTGGCCATGAAAGCATTTGATACGACAGTGAGCATATAAAAACATGCAAAAATGAAGGTTTACAAAAACTGATGCACAAGTTTTCTAGGATATTTCGCGTATGTGTTCTTAAGAAACATCTTATAATTATGGATATCTTAATATTCTATTCTCCATACTTACAGAAGCACTGACGGATCGTTTTTTTCGTATAAATGATGTAGAATAAGTAGGTAAGATGATAGATAAATATGATTATTTCCAACATCTTTTTCTAAAATATTATTGGTGGAATATATCGATGTGGGATAAGTATGAATTACATGCTAATATTTCTCATTTGTTTAATTTTTTTTGAGAATTGGAATAAGCGATAATAGTTGTGAAAAAAGTGATGATAATTGTGACGTTGATAGTGTGAACAAAATGATAGATGGTAATCAATGTTTAAAAGAGGGAAGACAAGAAAGGAGAAATTAGGGTAGAATATGACACATGATTTTATTCTATCGGGGCATGATCATGATCTCAGGAAAGAGTAATTGATAAAAAGATGCAAGCAAATTAGCTCCCCAAGCAAACTTAGAACATATATGGTTCGTGGCCTTACAGGTCCTACGGCACCTTTTTTTTGTGCCAAGCATGTGTTTCTCAGTGGACTTGATCATATTTCCCTGAGGACTGGACTGTGCAAGCAGTTCAAAATTAGTTCAATCGAGTTCGAGCAATGCAAACTTTTGGGAATGGATTTTTCATATTAGACAGAATCAATAAAAAAATATGTAAGCGGATCCAGAAATATATGTCATAGCCAAGACAAGTACAGCCGGTTCGAACAAAATCAAGTTCCTATATGAAATTCTTTATTTCTAAGAGTTCTTTACTTTCTTCTATCGCAACAATAAATGTATTCCTTTGTAGCAGATGATGTCTCATACTTCGACACTCTTGATTGCCATGAAACAATACCACATGTATATGTCATCAGTAGCAACATATGGATCATCAACCATCACCTTCCATATTAGATTCTGTGTAGACCAAAAGAAATGCCAAAACAAAGGAAAGAGTTGCTAATGCATATGTTATTATACCCTCGATCTTGTAAAGTTGCTCTGTCTTACACCACAAACTCCATCATCAACCTTAACTTTATTTGATTCAATTGATAGGGTTAATCTTGAGTTAATCTGACCATATGAAAATCCGAGGGTGGATCTTCCACCAACCTCTCTCTTTCCTTCTCCTCCCACCTTCTACCTCTTATTCTTAGTCTGAGAATCGAGCGGTGGCTAGGAAACCTTCCCTCGGATGGATGATGGTGTTGCTATAATATATCCATCCGAGGAACTTCCGCCCTCATCTCGGGATCAGGGTGGAAGTTCCAGTGGCGGATCTAGGAATATACATTACGTAGTGCACACAAAAAAAGAATGATAAATAACACTAAAGCATTCAAAAAAAATTAAATTGTTATAAGTATGCATATGCATGCGGATATATAAATATGTCTTACATATATAACAAACTGAAAGAATCCATACATGTACTTAAAATTATCCTCGTCTAGTTTTCATATTTTGAAAACAACTCATAATATCATCGGCAACAGAATCAAATATTTCTCTTTCAATATATGTGAATAGAGCACCGTTCCTCCATTCATCTCCAATTCGATTACGCAATCAAGTCTTGACTATATCCAAACGTGTGAAAATCAACGTCATCGGTACCGAGACATGCGCACATGATAGTATACTTTATTCCCAACCTCCCTGGCCATTGGTTGTGTCCAAGGAGGGGAATCGTTTACGTTACCGCAGACTCTGCGTAAAATCGTAGATCATTGAAGCCGCTCAATCTTGATTCAATGGATGATCTGTGAATCAAATCGTCACAAAACTGTGTTATTATATTTTTTTCATGCATAATGGAATTCAGGAAATTGAGACGCAAACATACAAAGTTACATGGCGATATAAGGACGACTTAGAAAAGTGTCCCTACAATTAGAAAACGGTGCAAGCTAATTCAAAAAATTGTCCACACCTATATAAATTCATGTCAAAGCTACATGCCTATTCACAAAATTTTGCAACTATCTTTTCTATGAATAATCATTAATTACTTTTTGATCATGAAAATATCGTAATTATCACATGAAACACGAACTCTCTCCTTCAACACATATAGGATTTTTACATCGTGAACCTTAGAAATTGTGTCAATTATCTTCTCGATTCTGTAAACATCGTAAGTATCACCTAAATTCTGTAAATTTGCTAACTCTTACATAAAGACCATGTGGTGATCTCCCATGTTTTTGCTCGTTAAAACTAAGTAGATTCTATTAAAAAAATACTCATAAAACTCTTTTTATTTATCAAATTTACTAGGAATACCCTCCCTCATGCACCCTCACTCTCCTCCTCACCTCCACTTCCTATCATTTACCCTCCCTTAGCCTGCTCCCCACCCGAACCCCAACATTGTCGGACCTCTGCCCCACCTTCTTCGCTTCACCGTGACCTCCGCCCCACCTCCCTCCGCACCGCAACCCACATCCCCCACGTTACTGCGACCTCCAATGGGCCTCTGCCCACCTTCCCCCATGTCATCGCGACCTCCGCCCCACCTTGCCCTGCAATTGATTATTTTTTATTCTTATGCATTCTTCTTCAAACAAAAAGTTTTGAACGTTTCTCTTCAAAAGATTGTACAAAATAATCACTTTTTAAATTGGCTTCTCTACTTCAAACTTACGATTTTTTCAAGTAAAATAATCACTTTCTATTTTAATCACACAAGATTAATAGTTACTACAAATCGATCACATTAACAACCATTGAAAATGTGTACTTAGATATTTGTATTCTATTTTAACGAAGAAAATATGTACAAGTTATATAAGCTTTATTAATCTGTTCAGACCTCTCATGGATTAAACAGAGTTTGATAAAGCATGTTTAGAGCAAATCCTCTCACGTGCCGATTTTTTTTCGCAATTTCTATATCAAAATTTAACCCTTATCGACGGACAATAGATATTCTAATATAAGTTTATACAAATTCCATCACAATCAGATACCTTCAACTTATTTATCTTACTCAATTGACATCTTAGAATGGTTTGAAAATCCATTTGATCGATGTTGATTGATAAAGATGAATGGATTAGACGTATCAGATTAGGTTGTAATTTTATATACAGTTAGATTAAAATACATATTTTCAATCTATAAACTTAAATATTTGATTTGGATATTTGAAAAATACTAATAGGAGGGGTTTTTTTTTGAAAAAGGTAATAATATGAGGCAAAACATCTTATTTGCAGGGACACGGATTCTTCTTCCTATTAATCTCAGAAAATGATATATCGTAAATGTTGCCAGTTGGATTAGAAAGGGACTGTTGATTAGATATTCCTAATTTTATTTTTTTTGGACATGATTAATTGCGACGACCCATGATTAATATTACATAGGCATAAAAATAACAATTTAACTGCCGGATTCTGAAGGAAGATGCTGGTACCAAATTCTGAAGTAAAAAAATTATAGTTAACTGCCGCATTAAGTCACATGAATTATATATAAATGGTATCATTATCAATTCCAAACTCGTCGATAGGAAAATTAATGGAACTTGGTTGGTAATTCCAAACTTGCAAGTCACGTTTGACATGGTCAGTATTATGCACACCACTCAAGTATGATCGTCCGACGCACGTAATTTCCTTGAAACCTCTCCCCATATCAACATACACATAGAAACGTATGTATACCTCCTCATGTGGCACATACGGAATATAATCAGCTCCAAGAGAATGTACGTGACGAGGCCCCGGTCTTTCTATAGATGTGCTCCCGGAGCAGCGGCGGAGCCGCCTCCCCCGGGGCCGGGATCGGGGTATCTTGTGATCCATGAAGACGACGACTATGAAAGTATTACATGTTGCGGACTGCCCAATATTTCCAGGAAGTCGTACCTCAAGCATCTCCCCTTTCCTCAAGACAGCTTGTTGAAGATCCTCGATGGGGATGATGACGAGTACATCGAACGGTCTTTCTTCTTCATCCCACTGATCGATACACCTCTCTCAGTTAATTTTTCAGCAAGGTTTTGAAATGTTCTACCGAATCAAGCATGGGTACAAACTGTTTCAGCGGAAAATATACCACAGATGAGAAACCGTCGGTGAAGATCATTACAACGTGAGGTGAGCTGGCGTAGACCAAAATATAATTATCAAAAGTCTAGGGGGGTGAATACAAATATTACAATACTTAATCAATGGCAAATGAATGTTTATATGCCAAATAGTAAATACAAAGTAGCATGGGTGAAATAGCAAAATACCCAACACTAATGCGGGGAGCGGACGATCAGATGGTTCTCACTATTCCACGTATCGCTCCCTCCTGCGACTATGCCGGTCCGCGGCAACAACCCAGATTAGATCTCCATATGGAGATCAACGGTGGGAGTGTGGCGCACCGGACGGCTCCAGGACGGTCTCGAGGCGAGCCAAAATCCAATAGTCCGGAGGTCCGTTCGAAGAACAGACGAAGAACAACACCAAGATGAACCTCAATCTGATCCTTCGAGCGACTCCGACGTTCTCCTTCGCTTCTTTGGTTCCAAAAGGAGCATGGGGTCCTTCCATGTCGATTGGAGGCTTCAAAACGAGTTAGGTGCGTCGAAAGGGGCTGGCGATGGCGGAGGACCTGGGGACACTCCTGCAATTCGATGGCTCTGAAAAAGAGCCCCTTTGTTGTCTTTTCCTGGAGGAGATAGTTAGGGGGACAAAACTGAAGTCAAGGATGGCTTTCAATAGGGAGATGAAGCGGGGTATGGAGGGTGTAGGCCTCTTCGGTGAGTGGCGGAGGAGGAGAGGCGGACCCTTTCTTCTGTACAAGAACAGGGTGGATGAGGGTGTGTAGAATGATCAGAAGATGGAGTGGAAGGAAATGAAGGTGGTACGCGAGGTGGAGGAACAAAAAGGTAGTCGGAACAGCGTGGCGGAGCCAGAGCTCCGACGAGGATGCAAGGTGGAAGATTTGCGAAAAAAATGCATAAAAATAGTACTAAGGCGAAATCTAACCTCTTGCTGCTATAAAGAACCAACTCTAAAAAAGAAAGGAGAGCTTACCGTCGAAGAATGATAAGAGGATGGAGCTCTGGCGAGGCTTGACGGAAGGCCCGAACCTCTTTGATTCGGCAGCCACACTCACGCCTAAGGAGTGGATTCAACTCCTGCCATCACCAAGAAAAGGAATCGATGCTCAGAAGTGTGGTTCATGGGCGGAAGAAGGATCAAACTCGAACTTTGGACGGAAGTGGATCTTTATATGAGTTGTTGAACGGCTCCAAAGAACAAGGTCAAACAGGAACGCCAGTGATCCAAAGCTCGAGGAATCGAGCTACGTGATAGGTGGATAATCGAGGTGGAAAAGTCATGAAGAGATCTAACCAATTCAATGCTCGCATCGTCCTGGAAAAAAGGCAGAGATGGGTCAAAATCGGGTTTGACAGGGTGCATGTGCATGTCAGAGGAGTTGACCTTGGTCAACTCACGAGATTATTTGGTTGGTCCACGTGGACCAACTAGAAAAAATCCGACCTAAAAATATTTCTAAATTCATTAATAAATAATAAATAATTTTATTAATTTAAAGTTATAAAATAAAAAATATTTCTTATTTTCTAAATTATTTTATTATGATTTTTATTTATTTTTTTGAGGTTATTAATTACAAGTTAGTTCTAGGGTTTAATTATATATATTTATCTATGTTTTAAGTTTTTATTTTTATTTTGTATTTTTTATTTATTTTCTTTTCTTATTTTATATAATTATAATTTATTTTTATATACTTAAATATATTTTTATTGTATTTTTCTGATATATTATTTACAGTTAAATAAATAGGTATATTTATAATATAGGTAGAAGTATAGGTAATTATCTATGTAGTTTAATTACTTATTTTATTTTAATGTTTTATTTATGGTTTTATTTTAGTTTTAGTATGTAAATATATTATAAATAATATTTACAAAATTATAAAAATATAAAATTAAAAAATAATAAAGAATAAATAAAATGACTTTTTTATTCGGATATATTGTACAATAGGGGTCCAAAACCTAACTTTCACACTTTAACTCCAAAAATATAAAACCGCCTTCATTAAATATCTTATTAAAAGTTATATACAATTAAAGATGATTTTGATATATTTTGAGTTCTTATTTGAGAGATATGGGTCTGGGAAGTTGGGATTTTGGAATCTTATTCAGAGTATAACTTTTACACTGTTTATTATTTTTGTATGAAATCAATTTTATATTTTTTTATATATCTACAACTTTCATGTATAAAGTTTCTTTTTTATCCGGCTGGTGACGGCTCCATCGGGTCCGCCTAGTCGACGCAGAAGCCTTCCACGACCACTCCCATGCTTCCTGATCGACTATCGGAGCTGAGGATCACCTCCTTGGCTTCGATGAAGTTCATCCCCGTGTTGTTCGTCCAGGCCACTCCAGCACCGTTGGATCAGCCTCGTACCTCCAGATTGCATCCAGACCGCCGACACAACAAACGTGTCAGACCGTTGGATGCCAGATCTGACGCACACCTACGCCCCACATCCCTGACCAGTTCTAGAGCATCAGATCTGACACCTGCAGCGGATCAGAGCCGCACGATCGCTCCCCCACCAGCAGCCTCCACGTGTCCTCACGCGCCTCTCACGTGCTGCAAGGGTATATTTGCTCCTTTTACCCTGCACGTGTTTATGCTTTATGTTTTAGTCTGTAAATAAAAGTTGTAGTTGGATTTATTTGCCTTGTAGTCCCTAGAGTTTCTGATATTTGCGTTTTAGTCCTCCTTGTCGGGAGACAAGTGCTCGATCACGTGAATAGTGGTGTTTTTGCATGTTTGGCCCTAGGACATTTTTATGTTAATGTTTAAATGAGAAGTTTTCTGAATTTGCATTTATGCCCCTATGAACATTGTATTACGCATGTGCTGGAATTTATTAGAAATTTTACAGAGACCCCCCTGGACTTTCAGCACATGTTACTGTTTAGTACATAAACTTAAACTATTTGCATTTATGTCCCTATGACCTGTGTGTCTTGTTTTTTATTAAATAAATATCAAATCTACTCCAAAAATTCCCAAAAAAATACCAGCGGCTCCTGCTACTGTGTAATATTTTTGGTAATTTTGTGACGTAATTTGAGTTTATTTGCTATTTTCTAAAAATAAAAAAACCCTAAAATTAAGTCTGTCTATTTTAGAAAACCCATAAAAATATAAAAATCACTTTAAAAATTCAAAAAAAAACGAGCATGTGTTTTGGTTTGTTTTAATTTCTGTAGCATTTTTATTTCAATATCTTTTCAAAACCCATAAAAACTCAAAACACCTAAAATCTTATAAAATTCAGTTAAAACTCTATAAAAAATGTGTTTTCAATTCTTGCAGTTAGCTCTTTTTATTTATTTTCACATAAAATTGCAACCAGGAGATTTAAGGTACTTTAGATATTTTAAAGTTACCTTTTTATCCAGGTTGCACACTATTTTATTTTATCTTTATTTCATTTTTAGAAAATTATATAAAAATCTGAAAAAAGCCCTCAAAATACCCAAAAACACTTGCATATTTTAAAAATATAAAAAACATTTTTATTTTTAAATTTTGAGCATTTTTTACCTAATAAAAATTGTTGTAGTGAGATTGCTTTTATTTCCTTTTTCTTTTTCTTATTAAGAAAATATAAAAAAATTGCAAATTAAAAGCCATCAAAAGAATATTTCATTTCTTCTTTGATTTCTCGACTACTTCGTAGGACTATCTCGTGCTCCTTGTGTTCGACCCTGGTGGCTATACCTGGTTAAATAAATAGCGAGACCGCTTAATTCGATTTTCATGCTTGATTGCTTATATTGATGGTCTGATTTTTCATGTTGAGTTCGGCTCGGGTGATTGAGGTCGCAAGGACCTTTAATATTACTTAGCCTCGATCATCTGTGCGCTCATCAATCGATCCCGAGTTGCTCAGGCGGAACTGCTCCAGGTGGAGCCCTCTCTAGATCCACATTCAGCCGAACACGAAGCCATCTAAGGCCCGCGTCCGACGCGCGTACACTCCAGCAACGTATCGGACCTATCAACTGAGTACTCCGAGCTCTGTAGCACCTAAAATGTCTGATTGAAGCAGCCCCGACGAGTCCTTCTTCCTAGTTCATCCAGCACGCCTCTTCACTGTCGGATCGAGAGCCTCCTCCCATATCTGATCGCAACTATTCATCTGCGCCCAAAAGTAGTCCGTTGGATCAGAGCAGCCGCAAATCTGACACATACGTCCCAGATATTCTCTGATCCATCAGATCTACCGAGCAACGACCATCGGAGCCGTACGTCAGAGGCCTCCACGCGCCTACCACGTGTCTGTGAGGGGTATATTTCCTTTTTACCCCCACATTTTCTACTATTTCTCTTTAGTTCAATAAATGTAATAATTAGTTGTAAAGTTTTGCATTTTGGACCATGTAGTTTTTTTATTTGCATTTTATTCCAACCAAGTTGTAGTCACGTGCGTCTTCTTCACGTGTTTTGCGGGAAATTTGCAGAACTTTACCGGTGTTTTTCACGTGTTATTTTAATCAAAGAACTTTTATGATATTTGCTTATATGCCCCTATGAATTTCTGTCCCGTTCAACACACCTTTTGATCTGAATTAATTACACTATGACCCTTGGATTTTTAATGCATATTATTATTTAGCTTTAGAAGTAAAAATAATTGCAATTATGTCCTCTCTTCACTATTTTATGTTTATGCTCTTTTATTAATTCCAATAAGTGTTATATTGAATCCAAAATCCCCTAAAAATCATGTTTAGCACATGCTAGTGTCTTCTCTGCGGTTGTATTTTTGGTTGATTTCTTTATTTTATTTGCTATTATTTAAAATTCAAAAGAACATAAAACCCCATGTTTGCCTTATAAAAATCATAAAAATTCGAACAATGTTTTAAAAAATCCAAAAAAATTATGTAGGTTTATTTTATCTTGTTCTAACTACGGTATAAATTTCATCTCATTATCTTTGGCAAATCCCTAAAATTTTGTGAAGCCTCAAAAATCTTATAATAATCATTTAAAATCCTTTAAAAAATAAAAATTGTGATTTTAGGTCGGATTTGTAGATATTTTCTTCTAGTTTTTATTAAAATTAACATCCAGAAGTTTTTAGCTGATTTGATATTTTATTTGTGAAAAATACTAATGGTTGTTCATTGTTTAGTTCTTTTCTTAGTTTTGATTTTTATAAAATTCCAAAAAAAATTAAAAAATATCCAAAAATATGTAAAAACACTTTAATACCTATATTCCAAAAATATTACTTTAAATTTTGTCATGTTTGGAAAATACAAAAAGAATTCTATGTTTGTATTTCCTCCTTTGTCTTTATTTTCCTTATTTTCAAAATTAAAAACTTGAAAAATTAAAAACCGCTGAAAAGAGAACAAAAATCCTTTGATTCCTCGAGTCACCTACCTAGTTTGTCACAGTGCTCCTTATGTTCGACCCTAGTTGCGATACCATGTTAATAAAAGTGGCTATACCACTTGTGTGGTTTGTTTGATTTATGTACTGGTTTAATAATTTTCTCGATTGACCGATTGAGTTGATTTGGGACACCGACACTTTAATTAATAAACTTAACCCTAGTTAGCTGGTCGCTTCATCAAGGAGTCATGGGGAATAAGAATCTTTATGTGCCACTTATATTATTTTTTCTCGTAAAAACTTTATATTTAATGTTAACAATGTAAAAAGTGCAAAAGGTAAAAACAAAATCCTATTCGAATTTGGGGAAACATCAATTCTTCCCTATCAATCCAAGTTCAACATTTTGCGGCTCCCCCGAATCAATCTAATTTCCTGCTACCACATAGCCCTAACCCTTGTTATCTTCTTCTTTCGTCACTACATGGATGTGAATTCCTCAGATGATGATCATCGTAAAGGTAAATTGTCGATTCCAATCCATGCCAGCTCCTCCAATTTCTTGTTTTTCTGCTCGTTATTTGATCAACTCGCCACTCAGGGAAAGTGAACTAGACTTTTCACGTAATTGGATGTCAAATAGTTGTGATTTTTGTTTTCAACAATAGGCGACAACTGTTGCATCAGAGGCATGGAATCTGTAGTAGCTACGCCCAGTAGAAATCATGCACGAGGAGATTCATGCTCATCAAGCTCATATCCAGTAGAAGTGCAAGCTATGTAGGAGCACTAGTAAAACGATAACTCATCTGGTATGAGGCTTCTGGTTTCAATTTAAGTCTCATCTTCTATTGTCGCAAATGTCCTATATTCATTGTTAATAAGGTAAAAAGTGTAAAGACCAAAACAAAATCCCCAATCTAATTAGGAGAAACACTGATTCTTCCCTTCCAATCCAAGTTCCCCACCCGTGGCTAGCTCACCCAAATCAATCCAAATCTCTGCTACCACAGAGCCCTAACCCTTGATATCATCTTCCTTCATCATCGTGTGGATGAGAATTCCTCATATGATGATCGTTTTAAAGGTAAATTGCCGATTCCAATCCATGCCAGCTCCTCCGATTTCTTATTTTTTTGCTCCTTATTCGATCAACTCGTCACTCAGGTAAATTGCACTAGTCTTTTTACGTAGTTGGTTATCGAATAGTTGTGATCTTTGTTTGCGATCACATGTGACGATTGTTGCATCATAGACATGGAATCTGTAATAGCTACAATCAGTGGATATCATGGCACTGAGAGATTCGTGCTGATCAAGCTCATATCCAGAAGAAGTGTGAGCTATGTATGAGCACAGACGAAGTCGACAACTCATTTGGTACGAGGCTTCAGGTCTTAAGTTAGGTCTCATCTTCTATTGCCACAATGTGCTCTAACCTTATTATAATATTTTCTTGTAATTGGATAGTTTTTAATTGATCTTAATATAATATAATATATAGTTTGATCAATGCCTATAATATTTAGAAATGTGCTCTATACTGTCATACATGCTTATGCGGGTAGCCAACCAAACCGCATCTGCCACATGCACTCATATGCAGGTATAGATGCATATATTTCCATCTATACTTAGATTTAAGATAAGCATCCTATATTTCTTCTAATAGCCGTATAAACTCTGATTACTTTCATAGGTGTATCCACTTTCAATGTAAGCTCTTACATTTTGCATATTTATTAATATTTGTATTCATAACTATATTATTATTATTATTATAAAATAGATATTAACATTGCAACAACTGTATTTGTACCATATTTATCCTTTTGCATTTTTTTAATCAACGGGTAAGAGTAAACTTCCAAAAGGGCACTCGCCAATACCCCTTATTCCACTTGATGAATGTGTTAGGACATAGCGGATACCAGACCAGTATTTTCAAACGAGCATCCAACTCGGTATTTTCAAACATGTACCTGTGAGTTTAGGGTCAAATTATATAGGTCCGGATATTTGAACACCCCAAATAAAAATACTGTGTTGGTATCAACGAGAATAAGATTCCCCATATATAACCTTTATGGATTTTTCTCATAAAAAATCCTATATTCAATGTTAACAAGGTAAAAAGTGCAAAAGGCAAAAACAAAATCCCCATCGAATTCGGAGAAACGCCGATTCTTCCCTCCCAATCCAAGTTCCCCACCAACGGCTCCCCTAAATCAATCAAGTTCTCTACTATCACATAGTCCAATTAACTTTTCATGTAATTGGCTGTCGAATAGTTGTGACCTTGGTTTTTGAGGAGGGGCGGCGATTTTTACAATAGAGGCATGGAATCTATATAGCTACCGTTAGTGGATATAATGACACGGAGAGAATTCATGCTCATCAAGCTCATATCCAGTTGAAGTGTGAGTTTTGTAAGGAGTGCTGACGAAGTTGACAACTCATATGGTATGGTGATTCAAGTTCAATTTAGGTCCCATCTTCATCTTCTATTGCCACAACGTGTTTTGACCCTAATGGAATATTTTCTTGTAATCGGAGTATTTTTATTGATCTTAATATAATATAATAGAAAGCTTAATTAACAACTATAAATGTTTAGAAATACGGTCCGTACGACCGCATATGCTTATGCAAGTAGCCAACCGAACCGCATATGTTATATGCGGTCATATGAAACCCGAATGCTTATTCTGGCTGCATACACTGCATATGTTGCTGCATATAAGGTGGATATGTTTTCTCACCGATTGTTGGATTCAATTACCAACGAAATCCCATTACAAATCAATGATTTTGAAACCCTTCTTTGTAGCAAGCAGAGAAACCCATCTTTCCTGACACGTCGCCTCTCCATCGCATCTCTGCCTCCTCCCTATCGCGTCGCCTCCACACAACACCTCGCCACCCCCTCATCTTCACCAATCGTGCAATTCCTCCACCGTAACACCTCTAACTCTGCAGTAGGCTACCAGCTCATCCGCAACTCCTTTGTTTCTGATGGGACTACTCTGCCACAACGCCTCCACCTCCACAAGATCATAACAACTCCTCTGCCTCGTGACCACTTCTCCATCACGAGTCCTCCAACTTGTGACCCCTCCTCCGTAGCGACTCCTCCCCAACCATTGTCAACACCTCATATGAATTACGAATGTTTGTAAAACACATCTTCCCTCTTATTTTGTTCATTGTTTGTCATATTATATTGACAATACAAGTTAGTTAGGGGTTTTTAGATAGTTTCAGCAACATTATTCTCTTCTTGGGCAACTTACATAATTTATAGTATATCTTCCTTCAATAGTTACTGATTATTTTAATTCTTTGATAAGGATTCATTCTGAATTTTCTTTTTCAAGGAGTTTTTTTAGAAAGTTAAGCGGTAAGATGATTATGTTATATTTTAACTGCTACAATAATACAATTAACCATGTAAACACTGAAGATAATGTTTACGAATATATGTAGATGAATAAATGGATTTTTCGAAATATTTTATAAGTCGATAGATTCTTTTTTTTGCTTGTGTTTAGGTTAAGGAACTTATACCTAATGTGGATCCACCCATGGTGCGTTGACATTTCTACATTAGAAATGTGTAATCAAATCATCTAATGTTGAACCTATACCTAGTGTGAGCGAATTTTTTAAGTATCGTGCTGGGACCTATGATTTTGTAATCAAATCATAAAATTAAATATCTAGATTACATTTTGAATTTTATATCTTTTAACGATGCAAATTATAAAAATTGCATGGGGGCAAGAAAGATAAGAATCCCATGTATTGCCTAGGCAAATGTTCCTCTAAAAACCCTATATTCAATGTTAACAATCCAAAAAGTGCAAAAAGCAAGAACAAAATCCCATTCGAATTTGGGAAAACACCTATTCTTCTCTCCCTATCCAAGTTCCCCACCCACGATTAGCTCCCCTAAATCAATCAAGTTCTTTGATACCACATGGCCCTAACCCTTGATATCCTCTTCCTTCATCACCGCATGGACGTGAAATCATCAGACAATGATCGTCGCAAAGGTAAATTATCGATTTCGATCCATGCCATCTCATCTGATTTCTTATTCTTCTACTCATTATTCGATCAACCCACCACTCAGGTAAATTGCACTAGACTTTTCAAGTAATCGGTTGTCAAATAGTTGCGATTTTTATTTTCAATGACATGTGACAATTGTTGCATCATAGGCATTGAATCTGTAGTAGTTACGATCAGTAGATATCATGGCACAGAGAGATTTATGCTCATCAAGCTCATACCCAGTAAAAGTGCGAGCTATGTAGGAGCACTGGTGAAGTCGACAACTCATGATGTACGAGGTTTCATGTTTTAATTTATGTCCCATCTTATATTGCCACAATGTGCTCTAACCTTACAGGAATATTTTCTTGTAATTGGAGCATTTTTTAATCTTAATATAATATATAAATTATAAAGCTTAATAAACATGTATAATGTTTAGAAGTTTGGTCCATACACCCGCATATGCCTATGAGGGCAACCGAACCACATCTGTCATATGCGATTATATGCGGCTCGAATGCTATTTGGGTTGCATACATTTCATACGCGGTTGCTTATAGGGTGGATATCAGGGATGCATAGGAACGGATATAAATGTGAATTCAGATCATACCATAACCATATTCATATTATTCTACGTATATGAATACGAATATGAATGTTACACGAATGTAACAAATCAAGATCAATATCCTCAAAATATGAATGCGAAACTTTTACGAACAAATGCAAATATCCAAACGAATATTGCATTAAAAAGTTATAAGTAAAAATGTACCTAATTATTTGACAATCACTTCGACATAACTTCCATCTTAGGACTTGATTCTGAAACTCAACTTAATATGATATGATAATATAATAATGAATATTGCAATAAAAAGTTTTAAAGGAAACAAACAAAAATCTTGCAAAGTAATGATAGCAGACATATCTTGCGGCTGTGAGGGAGGTTAAAATTTCTAACAATAACATTCCATTCGCAAAAATACAATACAAGATTATGAATTTAAGATGTTATACCAAATTGGTTGCAACTGCAACTGAGAGGGAGGCCACGGCTATGGCGGAGGGAGGTTGCGGCTGTAACAAAGCGAGCAGCAAAGCGATGTACTTGAGAATGGCAACAAGAGGACTGAATGGCGTCGGAGGGAGGTTGGGCAGGGGCGGCTGAGACGGCGAGGGAAGCGAAGGGTGGCAGTGGGCGGTTGGGGGTGTCGGGGGAGGCGAAGGGCGGCAGGGGGATGCAATCATGCAGAGGTCGGGGGAGGTGGAGGGTGGCAGGATGACACAGAGGTCGGGGGGGAGACGCGTTGGACATGCGAGCCCACGGCGAGCCATTATGCAATAAATGTTATTGCGAATATCATTCCCTGATCTAAAATGAAGAATGAATAATTTGCATAATAGGTCCCTTAGTACAATTAGGGTTATGTACCATGGCCATCTTAATGATCATACAGCTGTTGATTCAATTATTGAATCATAGAGGCTGATGCTTAGATGAATATCTAATGAGTTAGATTGAGGACTCGTTAAGCACCGTCAAATGATTATTAAGAGTTGATCTCCAGCCAGAGTAGGAGATGGCAATCCTATCTCAGTTAAACTGATATCTGACCGACCTCTTGATGCAGGTCCTCTGCATAGGAATAGAGATTCGGAGGTGTCGGATTAGTTAGGTCAAAGAGTTGACTTAACAAGATCGAGATAACCAAAGTCCTATATCGTATGCTGTCACGATACATGCATGCATCCTCTGACCGGAGACAGATGTGTTACTATATGTTTGAGTATGTACATTTGGCAGACCAATAGGTTGATGACCTAATCAAGGTCTATACACCGGCGCGCTAGTGTGCATATAAGGGCATATGAGTAATACGATCTCTCAAAGGGATCATACAGGTTCAGTTACTGAACCGGAAGACATGAGCTCACTCATGAGATATTGGGAAGAATTAAATTCCATGCGCATGGTCGTCTCGCTTTGAAAGCTTGACTGAATTTGTAGGTTTGATATATACTTTTGGAAAGTATATGATCAAGACCTAGGTATGATATATGCTTTTGGAAAGTATATGATTGATACCGACTCCCAATGATCGAATGAGAAACTTACTTATAAAACCATGAAGTAGACAGTGTAAAGTTGATCTAGTACTTCGGGTTTAATCTGAGCCTTCCAGTATGCAGGATGTACAGGTATTAGGAATACCTAAGGGTGATGTGATCATAAACGATTGTATAACCATGACGCTTCCATTCCCAGGGAGTGATGAAACGGGTCTGGATTTTAGTGACTCCTCTTAGTAGAGAAGTAATCTGATCTTAGTCCAAATGTTGGACATTGATCTGAATATGATTCAGATGCAATGAGAAGATTAGATTTGCGGTCTTGATTTAATCAAGCATCTATGGGAGGCCAGCGATCTGGATTTGAGATATGATCTCAATATTCATGTCACTATACGTGGAACAATACAATCGCCCTGTCCTTATCTCCAAGTATTCGCGGAGAAAGCGCATTATCCTTGAAGAAGTTCATGGATAATTCTATTGTTGATATATATATCCAAGCATTGAGAAAATGGATAATTAAATGTGATTTAATTATCATGAGTAATATGAATTTGATTCATATTATAAAGAGAGTTATCTGAGATAATTAAATGTGATTTAATTATCAAAGAGGTAAATAATGTGAATGAGATTCATATTATTTGAGAACAAGAGAATAAAGATCCAAGATGATTAAATGTGATTTAATTATCATGGATAAGAATAATGTGGATAGCAATATCCATATTAGTCATATATATTATAAAATGTGATTTATCATATATAAGAGAGAGATATTTGTAATTTACATTTGTTAATTAAATGTTAATGTGAATTGGATTCACATTGGATATTGAATTGAAAATGTAATTTACATTTTGTTTTGGGTTGTGAATATGATTCACAATTTTTTTAATGGCAAGATTACAATGTCTACAAAATAATTGTGAATTATTTTTTGTAGAATAATTTGCAACAAAAGTTGTTGCAAATAATAGAGATTTCATAAAAGATAAAACAACCACCTTCCTAATGGAGGAGGGTGGACGACCACCACTCCCATTAGGAAAGGGAGGTCGTCCCCCCTCTCCGCATGGAAGGAGGCTTTCTCTCTTCCATTATCTCCATGTATTGATGATTTAATTTTGTGAGTAAAATTGTGTTGATTTATCAACATATATTTAAATTAAATTAAATTAATTGTTGTTGGTTTTACCAACACAAATCTTAGCCATGAAAAGAAACACAATCAATGAGAGCCATTGGATTTGTGTTGTCCCATGGATTGAGATCCATGGATCCCAAAACCCTATAAAATGAGAGGCACCCCATTGCTCTTCTTTACACATAATGCTTGAGAAGCATCTCTCTCTCTCTCTCTTTCTCTCTAGACGTCAGCCCTCTCTCTCCCTCTCATGGCCGTCCACCATGGATGTCATGGAGAGGTTCTCCATCGCCGTAGCATCGTCGTTATGCTGCCCGATCGTCTGCTCGTGGATCTCCGTCTCCTTCGATGCGCCTCGCTCGTGAAGAAGACGGCAGATCTCGTGTGTCGAGATCAGGAGATCCGCCGCTTGGATCATCAACATGGATTGCGAGAAGCACGCCATTCATCCCCGCGCTCGCAAGCGTCTCCTCCGTCGGATCGGATTTGATACAGGAGGTCTCTTCGTTTAGAGACTCGATCGCAACCACGCTTCAAGAGGTAATCCTATTACTTGTTTGTGGTTTAGACGAAACGATCCGAGAAGTGTTCTTGGATCATGTAGTTTCGTCGTAAGAAAATTTTTTAAATTCCGCTGCATCGAGCAACTAGTGCGACTAGTCGCTCCTCGTCGTATTCGATACGATGCTCACGCTTCCGTGATGCGCTTGAGGATCTAACCATATCCTTCAAGACGGAGGGAGGTTGGATGGTGGGAGGTAGAGGGCGTAGGGGGAGGTGGCAACCGGCAAGGGGAGGTGGAGGTATGGGGGCGGAGCTGAAGGAGGGCCGCAGGGGGAGGCAGAGGTCAGGGAACGATGGGCAACAACGGGGCCACAGGGGGGCAGTGGGTGGTAGCGGGACCGCAGAGGGGGGGTGTCGACAAGGTGGCGGGGGTGGTAGCGAGGGCGGGGGGCGCAGGAGGAGGCAGTGGTCGGAGAGCGGCAGTGGTTGGAGAGAGGCAGTGGGCGACAGTCGGAGGAGGACATGGGAGGCGTCCCAGATAGGGGAAGAAAGGGGTGTCAGGGGTCTGATGGCAGGGGGAGGTGATTCGGGAGGGGGGGGGACCCTACATATATTTCAAATATTAAATATATATAAAATGAATATTCGTACTCATAATCAAATTCATTTATTTCATATTCATATTTGCATTCGTTAATCCAAGATTCGCATTCAGATTCGTATCCGCGAAAAAATCATTTAGAATATTCGTATTCGTCTGTTTTAGGAAAATAAAAACATATCCTCTTAAAAACGAATATAAACACGAACGAATACGAATAGAACTACATCTGTTTGCGTCCCTAATGGATGTGTGATCTCACCGATTGCTGGATCTGATTAAGGATCCTCTTATAAATAATTTATTGGAAAGGTGTTCGGGGCATTACCAATGAGTTCTATGATGAAATTGTTTATGTCTGCAGACATGTAGCTCGAGTGTGCGGTTTACAATCGTATCTATTTAACTCATAATTTGTTGTAAGAGAGTTTAATTGAAACATTATTATTATTCATATGATAAAATTATTCGTATCCACTAACGTGTATGTCTGAATGTCCAAATACTACTATGTATGTTTATTCATATTTTGGTATCTACATCGATATCCATTTCAAAAAGGATACGAATATAGATGCAAATATTTCCACTTACACTTAGATTTAAGATAAGCAATTCATATTTCTTCTAGTAGCCTTATCAACTATGATTACTTTCATATTAATATATGTTTTCAATGTAAGGTATTATATTTTGCATATTTACCGATATATGTATTCATAACTATTTTCTTATTATAAAATGTATATCAACAATGCAACAACTACATTTGTATCATATTCAATCTTTTGCGTTTTTTTTGAATCAGTGGGTAAGTGTAAACTTCCAAATGGACACCTGCAGGTACCCATTATTCTACTTGGTATTTTTTTAGATGGGGAATGGTTTAGGACATAGCAGATATCTGACACGGTATTTTCAAACAAGCACCCAACTCGGTATTTTCAAATGGTTAGCCATGAGTTTACGGTCAAAATATACAGGTCTGCATATTTGAACGTCCCTAATAAAAAGATTGACTGGGATCACGGGGAATAAGAATCCTCATGTACCGCCTATGTGAATTTTTCTTGTAAAAAACCCTATACAAAATGTTAACAAGGTAAAAAGTGCAAAAGGCAAAAACAAAATCCCCATTCGAATTTGGAGAAACACTGATTCTTCCCTCCCAATCTAAGTTCTCCATTCGAGGCTAGCTCCCCCAGATCAATCCAGCTCTCTACTACCATGGAGCCCTAACCCTTGATATCATTTTCCTTCATCACCACATGGATGCGAATTTCTCAAACGATGATCGTCGCAAAGGTAAATTGTCTATTCCAATCCATGCTACCTCCTCCGATTTCTTATTTTCTACTCGTTATTCGATCAACCCGCCACTCAGGTTAATTGCATCAGACTCTTCACGTAATTGGTTGTTGAATACTTGAGATCTTTGTTTTCGATGACAAGCGACGATTGTTGTATCAGAGGCATGGATTCTATAGTAGCTATGGTCAGTGTATATCATGGCATGGAGAGATTCATGCTTATGAAGCTCATATCAAATAGAAGTTCGAAATATGTAGGAGCATTGGCAAAGTCGACAACTCGTCTAGTACGAGGCTTTAGATTTCAATTTAGGTCCCATCTTATATTGTCGTAGTGTGCTCTAATCTTAAAGGAATATTTTATTGTAATTGTAGTATTTTTATCTATCTTAATATAATATATTAGAAAAGAATGCTTGATTGACAACTATAATATTTAAAAATACGGTCCATACGGTCGTATATGCTTATGCAGGTAGTCAACCGAATCGCATCTGGCATATGCTATCATATGCGGTCGAAACGCCTATTCAGGTCGTATACACCGCATTTGTAGCATCGTATAGGGTGGTTGTGTTGTTTCAGCAATTATTGGATCCGGATAAGGACCTGCTTATTCATAATTCATTGAAAATTTGCTCAGAACATTATCAACGTATTATATGGTGAAATTATTTATGTCCGCAAAACGTGTAGGTTCGAGTGTGTGATTTATAATCGTATATATTTATTCATATTTTATTGTAAGAGTATTTAATTGAAACATTATTATTATTCCTACGATAAAATTATTCATGTCCATTAGGTGTAGGACTGAATGTCCAAATATTACCGTGTCCGTTTATTCATACTTTGGTATCTGCATCGATATCCATTTCAAAATGGATAAGTATGCATATATTTCCATTTGCACTTAATTTTAAGACAAGGAATTTATATTTCTTCTGATAGCTGTGTGAGACAAGGATGGGTACGAAAGAAGGGGACCTATGGTACATGCTAACAACGTTGGTACAAGAACAACAATTAACTTTACTCTAGAATTATTACTAGATGCTTCTCTTATCTCGTGATAGTCTTATGAACTAACACTATGTAACTTATGCATACCTTTGATATCATCCAGCTAAGAATAGCTCAACAGTGACACCAAGAACCAGATCCTCAAAGCGTACCTAGCGGAAGTCTGAATTCTCAACGACCTGATGCCACATGACATGAAGGATGCGCTTTGATAGTGACGACGACCCAGGAATGGTTTTTTACTGGACTTATTATACTTAAACAATCTCACTAGTCATCCAACTCGCGACCCCTCCTCCACAGCGACTCGTCCCCAACCATTGTCAACACCTCATATGATTTACAAATGTCTGTAAAATGCCTCTTCCCTCTTATTTTGTTCACTGTTTGCCATATTATATTGACAATACAAGTCAGTTAGGGTTTTTTAGATAGTTTTCAACATCCTTATTCTCTTCTTGGGCAACTTACATAATTTGTAGTTCATCTTCCTTCAATAGTTGTTGATTATTTTAATTATTTGATAAGGATTCATTCTGATTTTTGTTTTTCAAGGAGTTTTTTAGAAAGTTAAGTGCTACGATGATTGTGTTATATTCTGATTGCTACAATAATACAATTAACCATTTAAACATTGGAGATAGTGTCTACGAATATTTGTAGATGAATAAATGGATTTTTGAAATATTTTATAAACCAATAGATTATTTTTTGGCTCGTGTTTAGGTTAACGAACTTATACCTAATGTGGATCCACCATGGCGCATTGACATTTCTACATTTAGAACTGTATAATCAAATTATCTAATGTGGAACCTATACTTAGTGTGAGCAAGTTTTTCAAATGTCATGTTGGGACCAATAATTTTTTGTAATCAAATTATAAAATTAAATACTTGAATTATATTTTGAATTTTCTATCTTTAATGATACAATTTTTATATCATATTTAAGCAATTTATTTTCTAGGAAAAAAGAGGTAGGATGTGGCAATGCTCAGAAAATCAACCTATGCTGCCGCCACATATATGGACTCATACCCTCACATATGCACCATGCATTATACTCGTCCGAGAGCAAACGGCAGCATCAACCCGCGTATTTTTTTTTCAAATTCCACCCCGCCCGATACCCGATTAGAACCCACTCGAATAATACCCACCCCTCCGTCGCACCCTCAGCTCCGGTAAAGAGCCCTAGTTCCAAAGGATCCCCACCTTGCAGCAGAAACCCCTCCGCTGCTCCGCCTTGCAGCAGATCATATCCTTGAGTGATCCACCTTGCAGCAGTCTCAACTTCAAGCAGCTCCGGCATCTTCAAGCCTCAGCAGCACCTGCAGCTTCAACCCCCTCCGGTCGGCTCCTCCGCCCGATCTCATCCGCCACTTTCTGCTCCTCCGCCTCGGCTGCTCCTCGGCATCCTTCTTCTTGAACGCGCAGCTGCCCTCCGCCAAGGTGCACTCTTCATTTAGCACCAAATAATAAATCCTTCCAGATTTTAGTTCATCTTTAAGATATAAGTACATAAATCTGTACTGTACACAGTCTTGACCAAAAATAAAATTATTGTTGCAGCATTGGACTTATCTGAATTATAAGATTTTGAGCCCTAAATAAGATCTTGACATAAAATTATTGCAGCAGTTAACCCTAAATATGACTCTAGTTCATTTTTTAGTATAATCACATAAATCCTATTTATCTTGCACTAGCAGATTGGACACTTCCCCAAATTATTTATTTTGAGTAATTATTCACCCGTTTCATAACAACATATTTATTAAATTGGTGGTTCTCATACTTATTCATGGAATCGATTAGGAAAGGTTAAATGTGGTGGAGCATTGGGAGCTCCTCTTTGTATATTGGTAATCTCTACAAATCAAACATGGCCACATGGGTGTGCTCAGTTCCGCGTACCTACTAAACAAAACCCCATTCGAATTTGGGGAAACACCGATTCTTTCCTCCCAATCCATGTTCCCAACTCGCGGATCCCCCAAATCGATCCGGTTCTCCACTACCTCAGAGCCCTAACCCCTGATATCCTCTTCCTTTTTCACTGCATGGACTTGAATTCCTCAGACGATGATCATCACAAAGGTAAATGGTTGATTCCAATCCATGCCAGCCCATACGATTTCTTATTTTTCTGCTCGTTCTTCATTCAACCACTCGGGTAAATTGCACCAGACTTTTCATGTAATTAGCCGTCGAATAGTTGTGATCTTTGTTTTCGATGACAGGTGACGATTGTTGCATCAGAGGTATGGAATCTGTAGTAGCTACGGTCAGTGGATATCATGGCACAGAGAGATTCATGCTCATCAAGCTCATATCCAGTACAGGTGCGAGCTATGTAGGAGCGCTGGCGAAGTCGACAACTCATCTGGTATGAGGCTTCATGTTTCGATTTAGGTCTCATCTTCTATTGCAGCAGTGTGCTCTGACCTTACTGGATTATTTTCTTGTAATTGGTGCATTTTTTATTGATCTTAATATAATATAATATAATAGAAAGCTTGATTAACAACTAGATCCACGGTGTTTTTTTTTGTAGTTTCAGGTGTTCCCTTATACATTCTTTTCCATTGGAATCTGCATTCTGCTGCATCATCATTACAAGGAAAATAATCATTGTGAATTAATTGCACTAGAATAATACACGTGAGATCTAGTAAAAATCAAACGTAATTTATGAATTAGGCACTGCATTATTCTTCCACATATTCCACTAAGTACGATTTTGCTTTTTCACGGCTGGATTATAGTCTGGATGAGTGGAGCTTGCCTCAGGTATCAGCTGATGTTTACTTTTACCTTTACCGAGAGTCTGGTATCAATGTTTGATGATTGCTATGTGTCTGCAGGTATGCTATGAGTTTGAGGGTAAGAAATATGATCTTGCAAAAAGCTTTGGGACAAAGGTTATTAGTCACAGGTGGTTCGAGGATTGCTTCAAAGAAGGCAGGCGTCTTCCAGAGGATCCTTATATAATGAAATGGTAGTTAACTTGAACTGGTAGTTCCTCTCAAGTTACAACATAGCACATGTTGTCATCCTCTGACATTTTTTTTAAAACATACCACTGTTACCACACGTGTTGATTTGTCATCTGGACATATTCTTTGAGTTGTTATGCTAATACCATATTGTCCATTATTGGTAACTGTTCAGAAGATTATATTTAGGATCCCATTATTCTTGTCATGCGCTGTGGCCGATGTCATTTCATCAAGTTCGAAAGTGACATGTGGTTGAAATCATAGAACGTTGTGGATACAACCAAAAATCTATTGTAAAGACATGAAATTTCTAATAGTTTCTTAATGCATCGATTATTTAAATATATGATTCACATTTGTTTATGAGTGAAGGAAAGCTTCATTATAAAGTCACATATGTTAAAGGAAAAGAAGTCCTTGAAATGGATTTGGCACTTAAGATATCGAAGCTAAAGAAATTCTAAACAAGAATAAAATTGCTATAATGTATATAATTGATATCTTCCAAATGGCTCCCAGATGTTGGATAACAGTTATTTATAAGAATCGACAAACCATTATCAACCAATCCATATATCTTCAACCCTCTTCAGTACTAGACCAGACCCCGATCTTTTAAGTAGAAGACAATAATCTCTTCTGGGTTGTTTAACCTACCGAAACATTCATAGAAAACATGTGAAGTGGAATCCAATAACATTGCCAATTCAAATCTACATGGTTTATACACACTTAAACAATCTCACTAAAGGTGTAATACATATAAGATTATGGTGAAGATTATTCTGTTTGGTTACTTGTTAACCATTGTGTAAACCAGTTGCCTAAGATGCACGCTTTGTTTGAAACCGGGTTACCTTCATCTCTACCCTTACATTTCAAGGTTGGAATTGATGGTGTCGGTCCCACATTTTGTTTATTATAACAATCCCAGCAACCTTCAAACCAAAAAGTCAACATCAATAACATATTTTGATCATAAATATTCAATATAAGTATATACAATATCACATCACATTTATCATTCCAATCCTTCTTACCATACAAACACCTATTATTCACTAAAAGGTTATCCATCTCACTAACCTTAACAATGGAGCTTACTCCAACCCAAACCAACCCAACCCAACCCAACCATGTTTAAGTTTCCAATATGGATACTAATGCACAGTAAATGATTATAATATTTAATTACATTATCAATTTTTGTCCGTAAATGATTATTCCATGGATATTTAAATTAGCGTCATATAGAAACAGACATCATAGTTAAAGCTAAATGGGGATAGAGAACAATAGAGAGCAGTATGCGTCCTTACGGTTGTTGATATATGGAGCAATATGCAGCATGTCAATGACATGACCCTGATATGTTCAGCATACCCTCGACATACCATCAGAATTAAGGAAAAATGACATTCGACGAGTCAGCCTGCTGGGGACATGCTGGAAATGCATGTCGTGATATCTGAAACTGTGACTACATCCTTAGAATCTTGTGTGTTTGCAATCAGCTGCTACCTTACACATATTCAAAATTTACAACTTTCAAGATTTTTGGCACACGTAACTTGTATTCTTTATTAATGTTGGAAAATACCAAATAGATAGGATTGAAGCTGAGTCTGCGGCTACCTGCTACTTGAGTACTTTCTGTACTTGTTATGATTCTGTATGCTTTAATCATTTACAGTGGGAAAGAAGTAGGACCCTTGTCGTGGAGGCCACAAGATGAAGACTGCACGAACAAGAAAAAACTCAAGGCAAAAGGAAAGAGCAAATTGGCCCTTTTCGATTGCTCCAATAGATTGGATATTTCTGTCAGCCAGGAGTTTTCATCATTATCTACACCCAGATGTTGGTCTAATTCTTATTTGCCACGTGAGGTAATGATAGAAATAAAAATATCTGGTTATTCATTCAATGGTTTCGATGTCATTTTATCCTGCTTATCTTTTGTCTTTCCCCTCCCAGTGTAGTTATTTTTTTATACTTTATTTTAATCTCTTCAAGTCATGGCCACATCGTTGATGTGACCAGGGTGTTTATAGAAGACGAAGCGGGATTTGGCGGTGCATGCCTACCCATTTTGTATTGAGTATGGATGGCCAGAGAGTTGGTCCAATTTTTTCGAGATTGGCTTCTGTTCCATAGTTTTTAAAAACACATCTCGATGTAGGTTTCAATGAAAACCACCTCTAGGCGATATCCTTAGTTAACCCAGGTGAGGCATACACCTCAAAAAACTGAGTCACGGAGGTGCCCATGAGGCGGCGCCTCGGTTTGACTAAGTGCTAAGTATGTCTTCTGCTTGTTGTGCTCAATTCTGTAAGACTTTTCTGCTAACGGTATTTATATATTAGTTTTATCGTGTTGTTGTAAGCTTTCTCTAACATTTCAGTTTTCAGATTTGTTGTAAAGCGATTTTAAAAGGTGTAATATGTCAGTTATTTTCCCTCCTGGTACATTCTTCTCTTATATATTAGCTTGTTCTTCTGATATATATATATGGGTTAAATGAGGCTACTCCCTAAGAGTAGCCAATTGGCTACTCCCACCCCTATTTTTCCTCTATTTTTTATTTTTTGGAAATAAAAAATATGTATATTCATCACTATATCCCCCTAACATGCCATTCAAATTTCGTCAGAAACAGAGACTCCTATGCCCTCCATCTGAAGGGGATCAATTTCAGCAATTCTGACACCATTAAAATTTGACAGTCTTGATGGAGGAGATAGAAGTCTCGAATTAAGTTGAATTTTAAATGACACCATCGTGACATATTGTGATCTAAATTCCAATAGGTTTCATTTCAGAAAAATAAAAAAAATACAGGGGAAAAGGGGCGGGAGCATATAAGTTGGCTACAACCAGGGAGCATACTCCATTTCCCTATATATATGATGACTATAAGTTGTATTTGTTCTTCCAGCGCTTTTTATAATATATAGTAGGTTATAGTATTGTTGCAATTGCTGTATCATATGGTATATTATATTACTGAACCTATATGATTTAGTTGATATCGTTAGCTTTATATTAGGTCGATAGTGCTTGTTCTACTAGTCATTGTTATAATTCTCATTTTGATATGCTAGTGTTTTTATATTCTTTTTATTTTCTACTAATGTTCTTTTAACTCAGATTTGTTCTGCTATAGGTAGCTTTACCTTGTATTTCATGTATATTTTCTTGTTATATGCCATTTTTCATATATTTTTGTTATGTAAGGTTTGGGAACTATTATACATGTCTTTATTTTATAGTGATTCTTGTGGAGTGGTTGCTTGTGAAATATTTTCTTTTGATGTTTTGTCTCTATAATTTCATCATATATTATACTATCATATTATATATTGGTTACATGATATATATTTTTATTGACACATACTTATTCTCATTTTTCTGAATATATTTCTCTACAAACCGAGGCGCATAAATTTTTTGACACATACTTATTCTAGCTTTTATGCATATATTTCTCTACAAAACGAGGCTTACATCTTGCCTCAATGATGGAAAACTGCCTCTATCCGCCTGCATTTTTAAAATGTTGGCCTTGTCTGTAAATAAATAAATAATCAGTCAAATCCCATCTAGAGATCGATTCCCGTAGACAACAAAATCACTGCCATGTAGATTAGGTTGTTAAGATTTGGCTTTCTTGATGAGGATAATCCCACATTAGTCAGCTTTGGGTAGAACTTGGCTATTTTTTATATCCGTGCATTGGCATTGTTTTAAAAGGCACGCCTCGAGACATTTTTTGACAAAAATCGCCTCGAAGCTTAAGCCTCATCCAGAAGTTGTGAGTTGTTTTTTGACAAAAAAATACCTCGAGGCTTAAACCTTATCCAGAAGTTGTAAGGCATAAGCCTCAGGGTGCTGTGAGGCAGGCGAGACAGAGGTGTAAGCCTCAAGCGCGAGGCTTTTTTTACTTTTGGGTTATGTGCTTTGCACATGACCCTATTTTACCCTAAGCATTATCTATTTTTATACTATTATTTTGTTTCCATGCTAAACCTTACATATTTCTATAAATAGATCCATACAAAGTGAAGAGGTTGCTTGAAATAAGCATAGCTCGATGATCTTGTAATATTTCTATAAATAGATCCATACAAAAAGAAGAGGTTGCTTGAAACAAGCATAGCTCGATGATCTTGTATACATCACGTTCAATTTATCATATTGCATCCACACATACTAGTTTTAGTGTATACAATGTACGCGATTGTGTTTGAAATATAATAGAACTTTTATACTAGTTGAAAATTTGCAACTCGACATTATTTGGTTGTTATTAAAATAGTTATCACATATATGAAGGGCATGATTGAAAAGAAACACCTGGAATAAAATAATTATTACATTTTATTGTAAATAGCGGAAGCAATCATGTACAAACATGATCAACAAAGCAAGCATGGAGACACACTGATTTACAAGGTTCACATGTAATTGGGATACAAAGAGCCCTAGCCCTAGGGGAGTTTATATACTACTCCTGTAAGGACAGCTACATATAGTTGAACAGAAATAAAATCGCTCATAAAAAAATTTCGTCGGGGGTGTTGCCCTTCATACCCTTGCAAGGAGCGGGGAGGTGCACCTGTTCTCCTCGTAAACCTACCTCGACGCGCTGACTAGGTAGTGCGACCCCATCTTCTTGGGTATGGTACACCTGGAGGGGGTGCATACTACTGTTCCCCAGCTCGGTTCACCAAGACAAATGGTTAGAATTCAAGGCATATCGATACGTTTTTAACCTTGAACACTAAGAATTATGATTTCTATAATACTTTTAGTGTTAAGTGTGGACTTTAGTTCAATACTCATATAGAATCATGGAAGTTGAGGTGACCGGTGGTATTTGAAAAATGAGCGAATGGGAAGTGGAGCGAGAAGAAGCGAGAAGGAAGCGACACGAGGGAGAAGCGACGTGAGAGGGAAGTGGAGCGTGAACCTTGAAGTCGATGTCACTACTGCTGACAAGACTGTCATCTTCCTAGAGGCATGGGTGGGAGACCACATCGGTGGAGGGGAAGAGACGGCAAGGAGGCCACCAGTGATCATGATGCAACCATCAACCTGGAGGAAGGAGAGCTTGGTGGGCCTGGACGATGTCATTATGGAAGACTTGGCCGGAGATGGCCCTTGGAGTGCGTCACACAAGAAGACGTGAAACCCCGAGCCCTGGAATAGTGCACAACGGCGGTGCTACAGATGTGGATCTCTTGATCACATTTCAAAAATATGCCCAGTCACGGAGCAACTGTGCTTTCGATGTGGAAAAGCAGGTCACCGGTGACGCAAATGCAGGGGAAAAGGAGGCTTCCCAAGGAAGAAGCCGACTGTTGATGGAAGACAAAATGCGGTACCTCATGGTCTGATGTTTTGACAACGAAGTGGTGGAGTTGCTGTGGCGTTTGTCGAAGACGAAAGAGCTTAAGCGTCCTTTAGATGGTGTGATCATAGGGGAAGGAGAGGTGGAGGACCTCAAGAGTTCATTTAGTTGGTGGTGTGCAACGGGTTACCCCGGAGTAACCCGGTAAACCATTCCACAAACCCAGGTTGGAATTCCATCACAAATCGATGTGACATCACATCACATTCCTTATTCCAACCCTCTACCAACCTTCATAACCATACAAACAACTACTATTCACAGGAGGTTATCCCAACCCAACCCAACCCGGTAACCGAACTAGGCCCAAGAGATTTCGTGCCAGGTTGAAATTGGCCAAGGAGGCGAACATCCTTGTGGACTCAATCTGGCTGCTGGGAGGGCTCCTCTGTGTTCGGGGGATGTTGGATAAAGGTGTGTGCTCCAGTTTGGAGGGGGCTCTGGAGGAGTGCATGCCCTCGGAGCTGAGAGGTCTAGTACGGTGGTGGAGGCCACGAATACTGGACAGAGCAAGTGCACCTCGGGATCATCTATGGAAGGTTCAGCTGGTGGGGGCTCCTTACGGTGTCGATCTGTGGACTGTCTTCCGCCGACATTGCTTCATTTATGGGTGATGGAATTGATGAGCAGCTCATGCTGAGAGCCGATGAAGGGTTGCATGTGACAATGCAGTTTCAAGGTGAGAAGCCCACTTTGCCCTATCGCGCGGAACTTAAGATTGGGCGGAGGATCATCCCCCTTTGAATGTCTGCCCTGGAGGAGGAGTAAGAAGGTGGAGACATCGACAAAACCTATGGTGGGAGCAATGGTCAGACGGTGGGGGTGTCAGCGACTGTCAGTTTTGGTGAGGACCTGAATCGTCACTGATGTCTGTGGTTCACGAGGTGTTTCAGGAAGGTGGTAGATCTCCTGCCGCTTTCTCTGCAATCAAAGGCATCCCCGCCCGATCCTTCTTGGAAGAGGTGTTTTGAGGTTCGAGCCTGACTACCATTGGTTCAAACTTTGTCCTGATTAAGGATCCACTGGATCCTGTTAGCTTGTGACAGGCGGGTTTGGACTTGGGGGAAAAACGACCATATGGGTATGGATCTCGGGCCTCGACCCTCTCTGTCGCTGCCATGCATCCGGTTGGGACTATTACCGGACCTGCTTATCAGATCCATCAGTTGAATAAATCGATTCGTGCTGGTGGAGCGTCAAACCGAGCTTCTTGTCCTTTCATTGGCCATTTGCTTGACGACACCCATCGTCGGATCCTCTCGTGTGGTGATATCCCCTAGGAAAGATGCTAAGGGGAGCACTACTCTGATCAACCCTTCGACATCAATCTTACTAGCCTTCTCTGACAAGCAGCATGCACCATTGGTACCAGATGGGATCGTTTACTCATGGGATGATCGAAAAGACACAGTTGGGTGTTAGGATGTACATGCGGAGGCAGAAAACAACGGGGATGGTCCTCTGAAGCCGGGATAGAGCAGGTCAAGAAGATTGGCAGCATGCGCTCGTCGGGAGAGGGGGAGGACTAACCATCAGCGACATCTATTGGGTAGCAAAACTCGTTATCGCGTTTCCTTCTTCTCCGGCCATCGACAACATCTATTGAGTAGCAAAACTCCAAGGGGCGAAGCTCCATCGTGCTCCACGCGGCATCGTCGTCGCATGACCTCAAATTTCAGCGAAATTCGGTCGAATATCGATATCCTGTTGAAATCGAAATTCAACCGAAATGGCCGAAATGACCAAAATATGAGGGCCTTAGTACTAAAAATGACCAAAATGACCGAAATTTCGATCGAGTTTCGACCAAAATTCCACCGAAATTCCGTTTCGGTCGGTCACCGAAATGGTGACAGAAACCGACATTTAAGGCCTTGTCGTCGCGCGCCAAGCATCGTCTGCAGCATCCCCAGACGCATGCGGTGCTTCATCCATCTCTTGCGAAGCATCCTCTAGAGACTTAGTTCGAGTTACTTCCAGCCGCTTCTCCAGGTGGCACCGCTACTCCAACAACCCCTTTCATCGCCGTTCCCATTCGGTGGCGATGCTGCACCAACCCCCCTTCTCAAGCAACATCTCCAGACGAAGGTCCCTGTAGTGCAAACCCCTCGATTCAACTCCAGGTGCGGCTTTCCCCTGGGGAGCGACTCTCGCGGTGCAACACTAAATCCCTTCCATCCCCAACTCCATTCCCGCGGCGGTGAGCCCCATCTCCGGTTACCTCCATGTCGAGCCATCATCTGCGCACGAGGGGAACCCCACATCTTCTTCGATCAGACGACTTCAAGCAACAACAACAGAGGCGATGCCTCCTCTCCTCTCGGATCTCGTGCAGGCGGCGCGAGATGCCTTCTTCTCTAGCAAGCAGATGCAACAAAAGCCACTCTCTTCGATCGACGATGCTGCTCCGGCGATTGGGCTCCCAAGCGACACACGGTCGTGGCAGCGGCGCCCTTCCATGCGAGGGGTTGCGTTATCGAGCGAAGGGTTCCCAACAGGGGGAATCCTAAGCTTAGCCCCAAGTGGGCCGAGATTTTGTTCTGGAAAAAAGAGGCTATAAAAAAAGAACAAAAAGGAGAGATGCTATAGTTGGGCCTATTCTACCGAGATTTTTGTCAAAAAATAGAACTAAAGGGAAGGGGGGAGCCTTTTTGTTACGGCCCAAAGGGGCCTAATCCAAAAAAAGGAGGACATAGGTGCGTACAAAAAAAATATTTTGAAAAACAAATGAAAGAAAAAGTCGGAGAAGAAATGTAATCGGCTTATGTGATGTTTTGTTTCCCCATCTTTGTTGTCTTCTCCCAACTTTGTCGATGTCACTATTTCCGACAAGTATGGGAGAAAGGGAGAGTATTGTGTAGAGTTACAGGTCACATTGTTAGATTCTCCAGATTCCATATTCAGATGTCAGAGGCTAACCAGATTTTTAGACTCTACAGTTCTTTAGATTTCAGACTCGACGTTCAGATGTTTTCGAGTTGTTAGTTTGATATGCACATGTTTGCCATCATTTTCTGTGGTCCCCATCTTTTGTTTTGGCCAGAGTTTTCATGTGTTCCATAGGGACTCCATAGTAGAGATCCTATTCCCTGTGCCATGTAGGCTAGGGTTTTCATGTGGTTTCATAGGGACTCCAGAGTAGAGATCCCATTCTCTGAGCCATTATGGGAGAGACCAGTTCTCTGACGAGGAGACTTCTTCAGAATCCATTCTCCAGCAATCGTGGACTCCGACGAGGATGTCTCCATGGCTTTTTCAGTTCTACCCTTTCAGAGATGGAGTAGTTGTCCACAAAACTGTGGGGGCCAGCGTTCTCCAAGTGGAGACTCATTTTCTGTTGCAGTGACTCTGACATGCGCAGTACAGAGCACATGCTGTCCGATGAGGAGATTCGGTTTGACTCACATTCCGGCCTGTTTGTTCCTCCTGACCTGCACGACGTGGGAAGTAATGTTCTCGACAACAACTGACGATTGTGCGCGTTGAGTTGATATTGCATGTAATGTCTTGTATTGTGAGTTTGAGAGATTTCTTTCTGTTTGTACAAGCTGACCATTGCTTGCTTCGGTTTGAGGGGGAGTGTTAGAGTACGCGTCATTTATCACGTAGATGGGTAAATGAATCCTTCCAAGATCTATTTACCACATCCATAGTTTAGTCCCACATCTACCAGTGATAGGACTTTGAGGGTTTGTGGAGGTTATATAAGAAGCCCCAGACCCCTTGTATCCGGTGAGAAAGTGCAATGCATAAATCAACTCTTTGAGGCGTTCTCCCGTGGTTTCATCCCGCTTCTTAGGGAGTAGGGTTCCTCGTTAAAATCTCGATGTTCCTCAAATGTTTATTCTATTTATCTCTGATACGCTTCCGCATTATATTTCTAACATCTATAAGTTGAAATATTAAATAAAACCATTTCATAAGATCACAATATACCAATTTCAATATCGACCATGTGATAAATTGAAGAGTCGTTGCTCATTAGAATTCGGAGTGTTTTGTCGGGATCCATGCATTCTGCTTGACGCACTCTATGTAATAGGGTATCCTGATCGAGCCTCTATATTCCATATTATTCTCCCATGTCATATGGGACTTCGTGATTTTCTCTCCATTAAGTAATTCCTATATTCATGGTCAGCCACTTGTGTAAGGAAGCCAATCCAAAGATAACCGATTTCAAATATCGACAATATTTAGTGTCAAGTACCAAGTACTCTACGGGTGATCAATATTGAATCATCCATATTGATGACCTTTGCAAATGCTCATGGGACGAAATAGGGCAAATTGGGGGAATTTGTTACCAATACACATATTGGGAAAAATATATAAAAAACAAGAGAAAATCTCAGTGTTTCCCAACCCGCCAACTTTTTTGTGATATATATTTGATACTTCGCCTCGCCGACATGCCACCCATACCCTGGAAAAAAGATATACCTATTATGATATTATTTATTTCACCGACTTGACTTGACGATATCGACTTATCATTATATCATTGATATTTAAAGTCATGTTGATCACTAATATTTGACAATTACTAATTGGAAATCACCAATCTTTAGTAAGAGTCTTTTGACTTTAAAACAAAATTACCCCTCTTATGTTCTTGAGCATGCCAAAGCTCTGGTGAAAATTTGGCGCTTGTAAAGTTGATTCTTTTTACCTATTGATATGTATTTTTTGGATGGATCTTGAAAGGAGGTTCATCTCTTATATTCTAAAAAAACTCTCCTATGCTACAAGTTTTTCCCCGTGCTGATCAATTTACTGTTTTGGTAATATGCACGATATTTGTCTTTTGTCTCGTACTGTCTATAATCTAAACCGATTTCATAAGAAACTATATTTTTTATTTAAGATTTCATCACGTCTTAGTTTTCAGCCTTTTATCCGTGATTACATCACTTCTTAGTTTTCTGCCTTTTATTTATGTTTTTTTTAAATTTTTAAATCGTTCTTTCTAGACAGTCTCTGGAGCCTGGCTATAGATCCTCCCTCACCAATTTTGGACAAAAACGAGGCACCTGCCATGGTAGTAGTAGCCATCTGGACCATATACCGGCCCCTAAAAGCAGACGCCTTGTAAAGAAGAAAAATACCAGCTATTCCTCCAGTCATGCCATTTTTGATTTTGAGAAAGAATGTCATCTTTTGTCAGAAAGCCATGACGCCCCCCTTCCAAAAAGCTCCAGTCCAGAACGTGTTAATCCAATCATTCGAAGAACTGGTGCCTCTGCACAATCACCGTTGCCATCAGTCCACAGGGATGACATGGAAGCCTGGCCGACAGAATGTTACAAAAACACAAACATGACTGAAAAGTTTGGTCTTGTCAATGGGTCGACTAATCCTTCCACTTCTATTGTTCTGGATACATGTGTTGATCATCAAATGGTTACCCCGGAAGCAATTATACAGAAATCACATCCACTTATTGATTCTGAATTGTCAGCCAAGGAAGGTGCAGAAAAAAGTATCGACTTCGTCGACCAGAAGTATATGCTGACAACAGAGTTATCATGTGTTATATGCTTTACAGAGTTTTCTTTGGTTAGGGGTGTATTACCTTGTGGACATCGCTTCTGCTATGCATGTATCAAAGATTGGGCTGATAGAGTGGTACGTCTCTCTTTGTTTCTTTATATGCATGTTTGTATATGTGTCCTTTTGCTCCATGTACGGGGTTTTTAAATCTAATTTAACTCAACTGCGTGGCTGAAAATATACGAAAAAATGACTTCTTTTTTACATTTAAATATTCGAACTAAGAATTTTTCCAACAGTTCAAGTAATATTCAACATAGTTTGCTTTTTGGTTGTTGTTGTTATTGTACTTTTGATCTGCTTATTTATCATTCTTTCAGAAAAGACTTGTTGGGTTTTCAGATCTTGCAGAAAGATCTATGTGGGGTATGTGGGGGCTGTCTGTTTAGTTGAACATTGCTTATGTTGGAGAGTTAGATATGAGCGGAGCCGATCTATAGATCTTTGTGCATATATTCTGGCGAGAAGATTCTATGAGGAAACATGACTATGAAGCTGATTCTCTTGTGGAATAGGGTGATCATGATGGTCATTTGAATGGCAGAAATCCATGTTTTTGTGGCGTGTTTGTTGCATGATTACCTTTTATCTCAAATTTTCACATGGAACCAGAGCTAATAGGTTCAATGATCCTTCTCGAGGCATGATTTTATTGGATTATATCTTGCACAGCATTTCTTGAAGTTAGTGATTGTTAATTCAGATATCGTCGATGTTTGCATATGATATCCTTGGGATAAGGAGACATACATAACATTGGCTCCCGATATGCAAGCGACGACAAAGAGGGTGCATTGGTGATGGCATGTATGCCTATGAGGAGACATAGGATAACACAATTAGTGAGTTCTGCGTGATCAATGCAATGAAGGAGGCTGCCATGATCTAAGAGCATCTTGGGTGGCTCTGTATGCGACTTCACGTGGTATTGACCACTGCGCATTTGGCCCTATGAGCAATGATGAAAAGAAGTGTTATGTGCGAGAGCCAATGACACAATAACAATAACCGTAACATGTGCATTGAAAAACAAATTGGGTTAGATAACATATGCATGGGGGAGCCGGGGAGGTTGTCGATGCTGCTCATGAAGAAGATCGTGGACGGTGCTTGATGTCATGCAGAGGCAACATATTGTGATTGGGAAACACCGTGCCATGTTGAATACAAGGAAAAGGTGCCTCGATGCGAGCAACAACACAAGTATTGCACATGGAGTGCATGTGGACGCATGAAGCTGACGATCGAAGGCATTGCAGTGCGGCAGAAACACCCCATCACCGGGAGAACACTAGGAGTGATGGGTTTTCCTTCCATTATTCATGAAGAAGGGAAGGGATTAGGGATGATGGATGCTTCGTTGGTTTGCATACCTATTGGGATTTGGCAAATTTACTTTTTTAGTTTTTTGTTTGGGTCCTTCTAGGTTCTCTGCAATGGAAAAAATCCAAAAGATGAAGTTGCAAAAATGGTATCAGAAATCAGTTAAAAATACTGAAAGGAAGATGGATAGAAAGGATTTAAAAAAGATTGAAAAAAGAAAAGAAAGAAGATTGAAATAAAGATACTCCTATGGACCCGAGCATGAAGCGATATAATGGCGACATCGTGGAAGTAGACCAGAAGAGATACACTGAGCTCGTTGGGAAGCTCCTTTATGTGACCATCACTAGACCAGACATATCTTTTGCAGTGAGCAAAATGAGTCAGTTCATGGAGCATCCTAGACAGGTCCATATGGATGCAATCCATATGATTTTGAGTTATTTGAAGACCTTGATGGATCTCTGTTCATCATTTCTATACCCCCTTATTATCTTCGAAGCACAAGAACATTGCAAATCTTCATTAATTCCTCATCTTTATCAATAAATCCTTCACCTGCTGTATTTAAATTAAACCTTTATTTTCTTTATTTTATTCCCAATTAAAAACTCATTAAAATTAGGTTAGTTATTGTAGATATTTGTTTTGATTTTAAAAGGGAATAAAAATACAAAAAATAACAAACTCTTTTAAAAGCAATGTTTTTATTCACTAAAAATGCTCCAAAAAATATTTCTTTGTGTATTTGATCTCTTTTGACTTTTTGTCCAACACGAAACTTGTAGATCTACAACTTTCATATTTTGACTTTTTGCTAATTTTGCCTCATTCTATGTATTTTTTATTTTCTATTCTTTTTTCATTTTTTGCATAATCTGATTGGGCCACGTGGCGTCCTCTAGGCCACCCACGTGGCACTTTCTCCACGTGCCACCCGACCTCCTCCCTGGCCATCCATCTCACTTCTCGCGCCTCCATCCCAGCCGTTCGCCCATGCCTCACTCTCAACCACTCGATCATATTCTAAGATCTGATCTCATCAGAACCCTTCCACCCTCATCTCGACCACATGATCACTACTGTTTCAATGGTCCTGCGCCCTCCACATCACCCCACACCCCCAAACCGTAGGATGGATCCCTCGCCTTGATCTCCACCGCACACTCGCGCCCATTACTTTCCGTAGGATCAAATCATCGGATCTGATCCTAGCCTTCGCTCCACGGACAATTCCTGACCGTTGGATCATAAGATCCAACGTCCAGGTACGCGTCTTCTACCTCCAGTAACCCCCTTCGCCAGCCGTTTCGCCTCGTTAATGCCGCTCCCCCTTCCTATTTTGGCAGCCACCTCCGACAACCTCTCCATGATCCAAAACACCCTCCACGTAGCCCTCGCGTCCTTCATCCTTGCCCAACCATTAAACCCTCACGACCAACCTTCGAGGTGTTCAGTCCTACCGTTACACCTTCGCTATCACCACCATAACGGTCGACCTGCACCGCCTATATTAAGCCCTCGCCGCCACCATTTGACCTTGTCCACCAATCCATGAGCATTGGCCCAGCTTCCCTTGCCCCTCCGATGACAATGGGGGGAGGGGCGAATTGGTGAGGCGATGACGACCTCTAAGCACATGTGTGACCCTTGGCCTTTCGGCCAAGCCACGATTGCCTAGCGGCTGATTGAGCTTGCTGGCGTAGCTGCTCAGCTCGAGCGAAGACTGGAGGGCCAAATCAGCCCTCAACCCATGCTCCTCCTCTGCCAATTACTTGCTCCGATCAGGTACGTCTTCGCCCTTCTTTTTCTCTGTTTTTCTTTTATTTTTATCGTCGCACACGACACATTCCACCTTTACCGGACCAGTCTCCGAGCTCCACCACACCACCTCCATCTTCGCCAACCCCTTCGCTCACCATTTCCATTCTCCAGAACCCGAATCGCCTCCATTTCATTTCATCTCCAGTTCGCCAGAGGGGAACCTTGGTCCTCCCTCCCTCTGTCTGAACAAGACCCCCATTCTACTCCCTTCGCACACACGCACGCTTCGGCTATTGGGTTTAACACTTTGCAGGTCCTCATCTCTTCAATGATTGGAGTTCGCGCTCATGCTCCATTCTGTAGCAAAGTCACCGACGAAGCTTCATCGTCTTGTCATGCAAACTACCTCGAGCTCTTCCTTGACCAACCAGCAGCTTCCAAGGCATCCGACAAGGTGTGACAATCTTCAGAGCATCACCGGATCAAGAAAGAGGGAGATGGGGCCTCACATCGTCGAAGCCCCACCAACTCCACTGCAGGAGGCAGCGACGCTGATGAACACGATGCACATGTGCCGTTCAATCATCACGATCGGACGACCCTGATCTACTTCCAGCTTCGACATCAAGCCTACAGGTTCGTGGGACCATGCCTCCTTTCGAAGCCCAATGGATCCTCCACGTGTCCGTCCGAAGCTGTAAACCCTCGATCTTAGGTCCGAGCCTTAACTCGCGTGGTACGTGAGGAACTGGGTTATTTGCAGCTTCCACCCCTAGACTTTTCAAGATTTACATCTAGGTCCAGGTACGCGTGTTTCACGTGCGTGCCTGTGAATTTTGCACTCAGAGCCTGCCGATTTATAATAATTGCAGATATGTCCCCCTACACAAGGAAAAATTTTAGGAGAGCCCTTCCGACTTTGAAAATTGCAAAAATACCTTTACAGGGACCTTTTTGCATAGTTATCTCATTTTATTTTCATGTTTTCTTTGTATTTATATCCTTGCATTTTTTATTCAATATCTTAAACATGCAAATTCTGTTTTAGTTGATTTCAATTTCATTGGTTTGTTAATTTAATGATTTATCTAATGGCATGATCATTTCTCTGATTTGATGCAGAATTTAAGTTGCTAACTTCTAAATGATTCATTGTATCAATTGTTTCTCACTTGAATGCCATTATGGGATCACTGATGAATCTTGATGCTCTAATTGATCATGAAATTGAATTACCTTGAATTTCTCAGTAAACGAAATATTCTTAGGGTATATTTATATCAGCATCATCATACATCATATCATTACACATTGCATCGCATTTTAGTTACATAAAATCAAATAAAAATGCTTGCTTCATTTCCACGCCATTTTATTTGCATCATCACATTGCATATTTGTGCATTTTGTTGCGTGCATTGTATTTGCATTATGAAGGCCTAGATCTATGATTATAATCACTCGAATTAAATCAATAATTTTCAATAGATAGACGAGGAGGCTCGTGTCCCTGTGTTCGACTTTGGTAGACTTACCAAGTAAAAATTGTCCACATATTCAAAAGTGTGATTTTTGTTGAATCGAAATCCGTTTCCTGTACTACAATAATCGACTATTAAAGAGACGGATTTCACGTTCATCAGACCTCACATGACACTGGTCTTTTATTTAGCAGAGGCACATCCCTTGCTGTTACAGGCACATACTGTGCTTTGTGCAGGATGCCCTAAGGACAAGAAGCCTACTTTTGGTTTCGCTATGTTTGTAGGGAATTCACTGACATCATGGAAAAGCAAGAAGCAGACAGTTGCCGCCAAATCCAATGCAGAATCAGAATACATAGCTAAGCCTATGGCACAAGGGAGTACACAGATGATGTGGGCCAGATCCGTTCTTACTGTCCTAGCTATTGATGTGCCTCTTCCTATGCACCTCCAATGCGACAATCAAGCTGTACCGTTTATTGCCAACAATCCAACCTTCCATGGTAGATACAAGCATATCGAGGTAGACTGCCACTAAACTCGAGACATGATTCAGAAGGGTCTCATTTCTACATCTCGTGGTAGCGTAAGTGAACAAACAATAAACATGCTCACCAAGGCTCTAGATCGAGGACCCTTTTGGAGATGCTGTTCCAAGCTGAGCATGATAAACATCTATTCTTCAGCTTGGGGGGGAGTGTTGGAAGTTTTATGTTATGTTATTATTTCATAATTTATTTATTCTTTGTCCTTAGTATGTAATTTACCCATCATGGTTTCTCTCTTCTATATAAGAGAACCCTTGGGCATTCAGGATGCGATACCTTGGTGTATGTTCGCTGATGATATTGTGTTGATTGAGACAAGAGATGGAGTAAATGAGAAGCTAGAGGTTTGGAGACATGCTTTAGAGACTAAAGGATTTCATTTACGTAGGGGTAAGACTAAATATATGGAGTGCACATTTAATGGAAGCAACAATGAAGGAATCAATGTGAAGATTGGAGTTGACGACATTAAGAAGAAATATTCTTTTAGATATTTGGGATCTCTTTTGCAATGTATGTAGAAATATATGGAGATATTACTCATAGAATAAATGCATGTTGGCTAAAGTGGAGATGAGCCTCTATTGTTCGTTGTGATAAGAAACATCATTTGAAAGTCAAAGGAAAGTATTACAAAGCAGTTATGACATGCTATGCTCTATGGTTCAGAATTTTGGCCTATGAACCATAGACAAGTGCAGAGAACGACAATAGTAGAAATGAAAATGTTAAGGTGGATGTGTAATCATATATGAAAAGATCGGATTCGGAATGATGCGATTGTAAGGAAACTTGGTGTAGCTCCAATAGAGGATAATATGAAAGAAAATCGCTTAAGATGGTTTACCCATTTACAAAGGAGGTCGGTTGATACAACAATTGGAAGATGCGAGATTTGAGATGTTGAGACGGTTGAGAGGACGAGGAAGGCCCAAGAAGTATTGGATTGGGACTATTTGAGGGGATCTTAGATATTTGGCATTAAGCCCGAGAATTACTCAATATAGATATGAATGGAGGCAAAAAATCCATGTATAAAGGCTTTATTGTTGTTATTTATTTCTTCTCTCAATTGGTTGAATAACGGACACCCTTGTAACTTGTATACATGTCATGGATAGAAATATCCCGATGTATCCTCGATATACCAGCGATACATTCATATCGATAAGCCAAGGATATCGATATTACCTTGGATATCGATATCAACCGATATCTGGCGATATATCAATGATATGTCATCTTGTGTCATCTATATTTATGAATTTAGTATTTAGTTTATTATACCATCTATTTTAAGTATTTAATACAAGCTTTCCATCATATCAAGTTATATTGTCGTTATCATGTCGATATCGATGCTCTATTATCAATATCAACTATTTAATTGTATTCGCTGCTAGTTTTATAAGGAAAGAAGCTTGGATGTAATTTTATATTCTTTAAGTTTTAAAAGTTGAGGTCTTGATATTTTCTAGCGCCTCCTTATATTAACACATTTGGAAACAAATTCAATTTGTATATATAATCAAATTTATGATTTATAGCATGGTTCAAAATATCACGATATATTGTATCGCTAGAGGAAGGGTTTCAATATTCGACTGTATATCAATTATATGATATCTCATGATATCTCGTGAGATATCTATGAAATATCAGCAATACGTTTTGTTGGAGTATTTGGTAGTGCGCCTATTGAGTTGTAGATGGGTAAATGGATACCTCCAAGATCCATTTACCCCATCCAGTGTTTAGTCCCACATCGTCCAGTGGTGGGACTTGGAGTCTCTGGAGATGCTATATAAGGAGTCCCAGACCTCCTGTATCCATTGAGAGAAAAAGCAATGCATAACACGCTCCTTTGAGGGCTTCTCTCGTGGTTTCATCCGGTCCTCACGGAGTAGGGTTCCACGTAAAATCATGGTGTTCCCATGTTTATCTTTCTTGTTCTTATGCTCTGTTTTATCATTCCGCTTCCGCTTCCGATTTTCTAACATGGTATCAGAGCGGGTCGATCTTGAGGATTTCAAGTTTTTTATTTGTTCAAGATTCGATTAGTGTTTGTTCTTGTAGATCTTCTTTATAAAGATCATGATTGTGATTTTATCAAGTTCTGTCAAGTTCTAGGGTTTTGATTGAAACCCTAATTTCTGGAATATCTATATGTCGTCCCCTGCTGTAGCATTTCTCTTCCAGATCTGTTCCATGAGGAGGGGCCTTCGCTGCCTCCATGGAAGGAGTTCGATCAAGCAAGCCAGATCTCTTTTGGCGGTTCCCGCTGCCCTAGCAGCATGACGACCCATCGCAACGCATCATCCAGACGAGCCCTCCGCAGGCCTTGCACCACGTCGCTCCAGGCGGCATCCATTACGCCGCACGCGCGCTCTAAGCGGAGGTGCCTTTGTCAAATCAGCCGATGGCGGCGAGCCCCAAGCAACAACATGTGGAGCACATCAAACAGTAACCCATTCAGGGCAGCGCCGCCAGACAGCAACCCATTCATGGCAGCGCCGCCCCAAAGACCCGCGCCGCCCCAAAGTTGATCCCTCCTCGCGTGTTGTCCACACAAGGCGACGCAACCTCGACCTCGCACAAGTGCCCACGCAGCCCTGCTCCAGGAGATGCGCAGCCCTGGCAGTAGGCGGCGAAGATCCCCGCACCTCCTCCGCAAATCGCGATGGTCCCAGGCGCCTGCGTGGCGCACCGCGACCCCCTCCAGCGATGCGGCTCCCTCCAGCGATGCGCGCGCCCAGAGATGCACGCCCTCCAGCGAATCGCGCGCGCCCCGATTAGCCATCCATGCCTCCAACCCTCCGATGCCGCTCTCCAATACAGGAGGCAGCGGCCTTCGTTTCAAGAGAAGGGTTCCCTGCTGGGAACCCTAATAATAATAATAATAATAATAATAATAATAATAAAAGGGGGCTGCGTTGGTAGGCCCAGATATGGGCCAAAGTAATTTTTTTTGAAAAGTCCAAGGGGCCTGCGGTAGAGAAAAAAGAGAGGTGTGCTGTATTTGTAAAAGAGAGAGAGAGAGAAAGAGAGGTCCAGCAGAAAAAAGGGGAGAGAGATGGCGTTATTAAAAAAAATATGTTTTGTTAGAGGCCCAAGTGGGTTAGACCGTTTAAAAAAAATAAAAAAGGCGCGTGCAATAATAAAAAAAATAAGAAGAGCCGCACACATTTCGAAAAAAAATTTGATGATGCAAAAGCCGAAAAAATGGAACGGCTTACAAAAAAAAGTGACGACTTATAAAAAAATTGGAAAAGCCGCAATGTCATGTTTTCTCCCCATTCTGTCTTGTCTTCTCCAACTTAGTTGATGTTCATTTTCCGACAAATATGGGAGAAAGGGGGAGTATATATGTAGAGTCACAGGTCTTGTATTTCAGATCCAGATTTCAGATGCCAGTCTCCAGACCAGCCAGATGATCAGACTCTACAGTTCGGTTTCAGACTCGACGATTGATCCCGAGTCCTCAGTTTTCAGTCACGCACGTGGATGCGGTCATTTTTCAGATGAGCATATATTGCCATCATTGTCAGAGGTCTCCATCATTCTTCTTATTGTCAGGCCAGAGTTTTCATGTGAGCCATAGGGACTCCAGAGCAGAGGACCATTCCCTATGCCATTGAGGGCAAGGGTTTTCATGTGGTATCATAGGTTCTCCAGAGTAGAGCACCATTCTCTGAGCCAGATGGGAGAGACCCAGTTCTCCGACGAGGAGACTTCAGGCGCAGTTTCAGACTCGATGGTCAGATTTCGAGTCTTCAGTTGACTCACACTCCAGCCCGTTCGTCCTCCTCACCTGCTCGGCATGAGAAGCAACGCTCTCGACTGCAGCATGTGCGCGTTGGGTTGATATTGTCCGTAGTGTCCTGTAGTGTGAGTTGAGTTTCTTTCTGTTTGATTGTCCAAGCTGAGCATTGCATGCTCCAGCTTGAGGGGGAGTGTTGGAGTATTTGGCAGTGCGCCTATTGAGTTGTAGATGGTTAAATGGATACCTCCAGGATCCATTTACCCCATCCAGTGTTTAGTCCCACATCGTCCAGTGGTGGGACTTGGAGGCTCTGGAGATGCTATATCAGGAGTCCCAGACCTCCTGTATCCATTGAGAGAAAAAACAATGCATAACACGCCCTTTTGAGGGCTTCTCCCGTGGTTTCATCCCGCTCCTCACGGAGTAGGGTTACACGTAAAATCATGGTGTTCTCATATTTATCTTTCTTGTTCTTATGCTGTGTTTTATCATTCCGCTTCCGCTTCCGATTTTCTAACACGTTTCATATCAATAAAAAAAATAAAGATTTCAGTACACATTTCCCCAAATATTGGTCGTTGTCGATCAATTACCATTGATATGGTGTCGATATTGCTTAATATCACCTATTTTTTTAATTTTTGATCTATTTGTTTTGGATTTCGCTTATGTATATATTCCTGGTATTAAAAACACATTATGATTTATATTTTTTGGGGCTGGGGGCGCTTGAATGGGGGGCTTCACCTTCTTTTGCGATGGAGATGGAACAATTTTAGAGTTGATCAAGAAATGTCTGCATATATATACATATGTTATTATACTCATTAGCTTGTTCGTATGATATCCGATATAGCTCGTTATTTTGTCTAGATATAATATGCGATGCGATGTGAGTTAATGTGCTAAATGCACCTTGATTTCACTAAGTTATTGTTTGAATTTTGTCGTTTTCTTTTCTAATATCTCTTAGCATTCAACAATTTGTGATATAATGCATATTGGTATGCTAAATACACAACATTCTTGCATATAAGTGTGTATTTGTATGTTATTTATTATTTTAAGAACTAGTATGTTCTTAGTTTGAGACTAAATCAGTTTTTGCATCATTTCTGAGAATTCCACCGATATTGTCGATATATCTCGATATATCCCCGATATATTCATTTTCGGGCTAACTGATATGATGCCAATATTGATATTTCGAACCTTGATACATGTACACGTGTGCGTGTGTGGGGGGATCATCCGAGTAATTGGCTTGGCATTTCTTTGGCATGTCCATTTATGAGATTAATTTCTTTTGGAGCCTGTGCTTCATGCCTGAGTGTTGGCAAGATCTTCTCATAGGAGATGATCATTCTTCTTGAGTCTATGCTATGTGGATAGGTCGTTAAGTTTAATTTGTGGAGTCATGAACACAAGCATACACGAGTTGAGATGTAAAGTGTGTTGTACCTTGTACTAAACATGCCTTTGATCTTCTTGCCTATATCACAAAGAATTATATGAAATTCCACCCCTAAGTTGCCTATCTGATGGAGTGGAAAGTGTTTATGCCAGCATCAATGGCATCATTTCTAGAGTTGCAGTATTATTTCTGGTATTTATTTTGTTAAAATAAATTTCTGGTATTTAGTTTTCTTATTGAACGTATCCACTTAAATGGTTTGGTGGTAGTGCAGTGTGCCTACCACTTAAAAAACCATAGTTCAAGTCCCCCCTTATGGTGGTTGCGTTAGGTAGTCGACAACTAATGTAAAAAATAATCAAATCTTTCGACATGGATTTGAGCAATAATCTATGTAAGCGATCCCACTTATAGTAGTAGAAAGCGTCATCATTTTTTTAAGTTTTCTTATTGAACAGTTCCTATACAATTAAGTTGGCAATTTAGCTGCATGCGAACCCCCGTAATGGTCCTGTGGCTCCCACTAAAAAAGACCAGGGTTTCTATATAATGAGTCGCTGATTTTTAAGGGAATCTAGCCTGATAAAACATGCCATTGACCATAAAATTTTAACCAGATGGTATGTGCCTACAGCTCTTCAAATTAGCAAATCTGGAAGTGAGCTATGAAAGATATTCGGTGATTATTCAAAGGAATTGCATCTTAAGAGGGGTATATGATGAACATTCCTTTTGTCTTTGCCAGATTTATGCATGAGAATATATGATGCCAAAAAATTGTCCTCCAGTAGTCTTTGTATGTAGGCTTACATTGTCCAGATGTATGATTGTGCGAAAAATGTATAATCATTTTTGTAACTTTGTATCTTTCTCGTAGACATGGTTGTTTTGAAATACAAATCTTTGGAAACCTTCAGCTTGTTACACCATTCATGAGCTTGGCCAGTAGTTAGATGGTTATGTTTTTTTGCTGTTTATGATCATTCGATTCATTATCGTACTCTTGTCTCCTGTCAAGTGGATTTATCCATGGATTTAATTAAGCTGTTTTATGCATATCACTGCAGATTGCCGATAGAAAGGTTCCAACTTGTCCTCTTTGCAAGGCCACTTTTCCTAGCATAACAAAATTAGATGATTCAGATTCTCATGATCAAAAGATATATTCACAGACCATACCTTGCTTATCGGAAATTAATGATATCTCTATGGTCCCTGAAAGAGATAATTATCACGTTGCAACCTCGGTATGTATTTGCTTGTTACATTTTCTACAGCACGTCAGACCCATATTGAATGGTATGCCACAAAAGGAACAATGAGACTTTTGACAGGAAATGGGTTTTTATGCTAAAAGAAACACGATAATTTAAGTGAAAGCAGATGTCACATATAACGTTTTGTTTGTTGGTCTAGACAGGGCATCACCAACTAATCCGATTGTTTGTTGTGCCATATTTCCCGGTTTTGCATTTGAAATAAGTGACAGTATCCTGTAGAGTTAAGTTAATAAAACAATTTTTATGCCCTTTCCGAAAATTACGAGAGAAGTTAGAAGCAATAAAACCAAGTTTGTTGGTACACAATTTAATTCCATGTATTTGGAGGCACTGGCACCCTTTTTATTTGTAATGTCCTGATTTATTGAGGTGCGTTTTAGTAGGTTTGAATTTTCTAGAAGAGGCAACCCATTTTTGGCAGAAAAGTTGGATTTCATGTGACACATTAAGTGGCTTTTCTGGTAATGCATAGACTCACAATGCTGGAAAATGTTGATATTGTGTACGAACTCCATTGACGCAATGTTGCTATTGTTATAGTTATTTACTGGTACACGTTAAAAAGGTATGCATGCCACCTTATATATGTACGCATATACTCATGCACCCACAAATATATTGGATTTCATGTGACACATTAAGTGGCTTTTCTGGTAACGTATAGACTCACAATGCTGGAAAATGTTGATATTGTGTACGAACTCCATTGACGCAATGTTGCTATTGTTATAGTTATTTACTGATACACGTTAAATAGGTATGCATTCCACCTTACATATGTACGCATATACTCATGCACCCACAAATATATTCACAGAAGGCAACAAACCCATCCACACTCCATTGCGACTATCATGCAAATGCTTGTGCTTTTGAAGATGCTATCAGATAAAGGTATTGCAAAGAATATTTGTTATGGTGAAATGATCTTTGCTTAAACACGAACAACTCAACCGCAACTAACACCACTTTAGAGACAATAGAGTGAATTCCAAACTGGAAAGACGGACTCTTACAGGCCAAGCATCCTTACAACCATAAAATTTATAATTTTATTACTTGTGCCCTTCCGAAATATTGCAATATAAGTTACACCCCTCCTTTTTTGGAATATCTGTTGTACCCTTGACTTTTTGTTATTCTATCACTTGTGCCCTTCAGTTACTTTAGCCGTCAATGGTGTTGAACTTAACAATTGTTTTTTTTTCAAACTATGATGTGGTTAAGAGGGGGCATAACTGTCCAAACACTCCCCCTGCCCCTCTGCTTCGACCCTCAGTCCCTTGCATCCCCATCCTCAGGAGAACCGAATAGTACCGTGCCGATCTGCCCTGATCCCAAATCTCATCAACTGGAAACCAACAACGGAGAGCACAATCGGAGAATACTCCATCTCATACGTAGATCTCAGGGCCATCAACACCTTGATCCATGCCTGCAACGTCAGAGAGCAAACACCAACATCGAGCGCAACGCCAGAGATCGAGAACCACCACATTGACGTGAACACCAACGTCGGAGAGAGAACATACTCTGATTGATATGAAAGGAACAAGACCGCATCATTGAGCACAACACCGGAGATCAAGCACCACCACATCTACTTGAAAATCTGATCCGTGAGTTTTTGTCTGAGACAAAGACACACAATAAGGGTGCGTTTGGTTAGCGGGTTAAGGCGGGTTAAACTGGTAGGGGTAACGTTTTTGGGTTTTGGTGTTTGGATAGAGGGTTAAACTGGGGGTGGGTTAGAAGTGGGTTTGTTGTGATGTGATTGTATTGAAGTTTGAAAAAGTGAGTAGTTATTGTTATGTGATTGTATTGAAGTTTGGAAAAGTGAGTAGAAGTGGAGTAGTTTATAATTTTTATATGATATGACGGTATAATATATTATTTTTTGATAGGATTGATGATGTAAAATTGATTTATTTAATTTTTTAAAAAGGGAATAAAGTGGGGCCCACATGAGAGAGAGAGAGAGGGAGGGTGGGTTAAGGGGGGTAAACTCCCCAAAGGGGAGTTTAATCCCCTTGCCGAACGCTACCTAAGAGAAACACTACTTGGAGTAGTCGGAGAGCAAACACCATCATCGAAGTCGACTTGTTGGAACTCAAAGTTACGTGCAGACCTGATCATCATTGCCTAAAGGAGGGGGTGGAGGAGGATGGGGAGGGGGGTAGAGGAGGATGGATCATGGCATGATGGAGGAGGTGGCGGTGGAGGAGTAGGGGAGCAGAGGAGGGGGTGGAGGATGGGACGGTGAAGGAGGAGGAGGAGGTGGAAGGGGCGATGCAAGAGGAGGAGGGGGAGGGGGATGGGAAGGAGGTTGGGGCGTAGGAGGGGGAGGGATAGCAGGAGGAGGTTGGGGCGGAGAAGGAGTGGGGGGAGGAGGAGGACTGAAAGGAATTAGAGGAAGACGTTTCAACCTTTTTTTAATTTAATTCCCCTTGTCCCTAATGTTAACGTTTAGAGGGGGGAGGGGGAGGAGGTTGTGTAGCAGGAGGGGGGGGATTAAGAGGTTGGGCACAGAGGAGGAAGGGGGGGATAGTAGGAGGAGGATGATAGGGAGGGGGAGGACGGAAAAGGAGTGGGAGGAAGATGTTTCAATCCTTTTTTTAAAATTTGATTCTCTTTTTGTCCCCAAAGTTAACGTCCGCTTTGCATTGGGAATGGATGCCAACTAACTCGAGGAATGAAATCCACTTTCAAATCGTTGACTGCTGCAAGATACCCCGACAAGATAGAGGTGACACAGACTAGATTGCGCGGTGTGGAGATGGAGGGTCGAGGTAAAAAACTCCTGCCGGAGGATGGCACGGTGCATCATGTCCACCTGAAGCCGAGGATTCAGTAGAGAGAGGCGAGGAAGAGAGCCACCATCCATGCGAGCGGCTCTGAAGGGATTGCACGACTTGGAGGGGGATCATGGCATTGCTTCACGTGCGGCCGCATGGGCCACTTGGCGAGGGCATGTCCGATGAGGGGCGTGGTCTGCTACCGGTGTGGGGCAGAGGGCCACACGCGAAAGGGGTGTCTCTCTGCCGAGAAGAAGACGGATGCCGCAGGAGTCGCACTTGTAAGGCGGGCGTTGATGAGGTTGGACGGTGGAGATCCTGTTGACGAGGTGTTAATCACTGAAGGTTCGAAGGTGGACCTGGAGGCGGTGGTTGTCATCTTGGCGGAGGGGCGCATTGTCGGGTGTGCGGAGGATGTTGTGTGGCTATCGGGGTCGTCGCTTTGTGTTCAAGGAATCGAGGCAGAGGAGGTTGACGGCTTCCTTGCTAAGGGTGGTGGGCTATTTCCATCGGGGGTATGCTGGAGAAGGCCGGGGCTTCATGATGGGGGAAGGGAGACGTCAATGTAACAACCATGTGGTAAGTAGTAAACATTATTGCGTTATATTAAGCAAGGGTTTAGATATCGGTTTCGGATATCGTATCGATACCTTGTCGATACGATATTTCGTCGAAATTTCGATGACATTTCGCCCATATCGATCACCATTTGTGAAGAAATGACTGAAAACTGCCTTCATATCGCCATTTCGCTCGAGATTTCGGTTCCTTGTTGAAACCGAAATTTCGCCGAAATTTCGTGAAATCTGAAACCATAATAATTAGTGATTAGTGATTACTAACTGTTAAATTATTAATTGGATCTTTATTATAAATTTCTTATTTGTGGTCATAAAGCTCGTATTAGCTCCAAAAAGATATATCTTAACTTTAAAGTTATAATCAGTACCAATGGCACGCAGACTTGCCATAAATCTTATAATAAAGCTCAAAATATAATACACAGTTATCCAGTTTATTACATAAAGCTGAATCTTGGGGATGCAGGTAAAAACTAAGCTTGCCATTGCTTTGCAAAGATCAAATTATCTTGTAGTCTCTACTCAACTCGACTGACTGCACACTCCTAATAAGCATCATGTATGCCTTCACCAAAAAATTACCCACGCTCCATACCCAATGGTCCCTGCCGGAGGTTGGTGGGCCATTGATTCCATTAAACTAAGAAAGTCATGAAAACGTTGCTCGGCAAATTCTGTGAAAAAGGTGGGCAACCATATCCCATCACCCCAGTGTGATTTATGACATCCATCGTCTTCGCTTAAAATTCAGCTATGCAGGTAAAGACTAAGCTTGCCATTTGCTTTGTAAAGGCTAATCTTGTGGGATGCAGGTAAATCAGTACCAACGAAAAGTGGTTCTTTGTAATGTTTGCTTTATTGCATGCCCCATGATAGTTGTTTCAGTTAAAGTGACACCTCTCGCTGATGTTTCCAAAAATGTTCTTACATCTTAATCTCTTCTAATATCAGGACCTAAAATAATGAAACAGTTTGGAATAGTCATTCTGGGATGTTCTCCAAAAAAAACTACTGAACTTTATTTAGATATTATAGTTAAAAGATAGCTTAAATATTAGGTGCAATTGACACAATTTAGGCCAAGAATGAACCATCACTCTTAAATCCGCGAAATTCAGAAATCACGACATCGTTTTCATTCAATGCAAAAAAGTTTTACACATCAATCAGTTTACAATTTTGCTTTACACCAAATCTTTGCGCAATTTCTTAACATTTTTATTGCGTCTGTATTGTCTTGTGCATGCCAGCTTATGGCATGAGCATTTGCAGGATTACTATTGCTAATCCAACTTGATTTTTCCTCTCATGATTTCAGTTTTCAGATGTTGCTTGTTTGGAATGCCGTCTTCATGAACCTGAAGATCTGCTCACAAGTTGCCATGTCTGCAATAATATCTGGGTGCATTCCTGTTGCTTGGACCCCCCTTTGGTTCCATGGACTTGCATCCACTGCAGAGACCTTAGAATGCTGTATCAATTGTATCGATAGTTCCCCTGTATCATGTGAGCTGCGCATATTTTTGTAGTCCATATCTTTATGTTGTATGTAAAACTCAAAGGTCCACCTCGGACCTAGAATATGCTGATATTCGAATTAACAAACAATGATCACGAATCTCGTTCGCTCTATTGTTTTAGCATCACATGATTCATCAGTGTTAGAAACAGTGCTGGGAACATGCAGATTTAGGCTATTGCCATCAACTTCTGTGGACTCGTACATTTTGTTCGGTTTCCAACCAACCTATGCAATCAAAGTTCTCAGGAAATTAAAATTTCCCCAAGTTATAACTATGATTTGGTGAAGTGATAATGAGGTTGATATTGCATGTTTTTGTAGTTTTGATGGTCAAAATTTTGCTGTTTCAGTTCCTGTGACAGCATTTTAGTTATAGAAAGATGTCGTGGGATGCGCGTTCTGACTTCAATGTTGATTTCTTCCGGTTTCAGTAATGGTGGTTTTACCTGGTGCTTTTGTTATTAAGCTACAATTATTCGAAAACTTTGCAAGAACAAAAAATATACTAGTGACTAGTGAGGTATGGTTAAGCAATAAGCTGTTTACGGAGAGAGATCCTGTGCATGGTTGGTCCATATTACATCTACGATAATTTATTTGAGGCAGTTAAGAGGTTTCAGTGTTAATCTCGGTTTTTGATTTATTGAAGATATCAGGTTAGTGAACTTAAAATCAAGGTCTTGAAAGGTGATCATTAGGGGTGTGGGAAAATTCTCAAGTTCGATATTCGCTTAAGTTCGGTTCGTTTAAAGTTCGATTCAAATTCGCTTCGGAAATAAAACAACTGAGTCTGAACACAAGTTTAGGCTCGATTAAATTCAAGAACCGAACCTAAAAATCATAGGTTCGCTCAGGTTCGATTCGTTAAAAGCTCGATTAACACACACATACACACACATTTTATAAATCCTTATCTGCATAAGTGGACTTTTTTTTTGAGATAAGTAGATTTTTATTCAAGGATACGTGAAATTTGTCTGAAGATAATCTAATATTTACATGATAAGTAGGTTTTATCTCGATATAAACTATCTCAAAATAAATAGTCACATAGTGGTTACAACTTTCATCATTCTTCTATATGTCTAGTATTTTCCTTCTTTATCCTCAAATCAACATAATAAGTATAAACTTTATTTATCGCATATCCCCACATTATTCCTTATCCTGATCTGAACGGATAATATATTATAATTATACTTTTTACAAAGAAACAAATTCTTATTAATCTAATTTTTCAAAAGATGAATAAGATTTAAATAAATAAATTGTATGAATGCTTATTCTAATTATAGACACACACATATATTTTCATTTCTTTTCTTTTCACTCCATCTTATTAGAGAATTCTCAAGTTCGATATTTGCTTAGATTCGATTTGATTAAAATGATGTTGGACTCAAATTCGATTAAAAAATAAACGAACCGAACGTAATACAAGTTTAAACTCAATTAAATAAAAGAACGAACCTAAAAAATATACACTCGCTCATGTTTGATCCGTTTACACCCTTAGTGGCCATACTTAAGTAATGCTGTACTCCTATTGGGGGCAATTATACTTATTTTAGAAGTGGTCCAGAGTACAGAGGGTCCCACCACAAACATTTCCATCCTTTATTTTATTCATCCTGTAATTTATATTCTTAAAACTGGATAGGTCACTATCTAGAATCTTGATATCTTGATAGCTTCCCTTTCAGCCACAGATTCCAAATCATCAAAGGATGCGAGTGTAGAGATATTGCAAGAGGACCCCCCTTATTTTCTCTTTTGCTGGAAACAACAGGATGAACCATCTATTTCAAAATTGGGTGAAGCAAGCAACTACAGAGAAGTAAATATGACATCTTCATTTGATCTGCGACCACATATCACGTTCCAGTTTTATAAAACCTAAGGATTCGTTTGGTTGCAGTGTTGGGCAGGGTTGGGTTGAGTTGGGATACCCCTGTGAATAGTAAAATGTGAAGAGAATTAGGAGGGTTGGAAGGAGGGGTACCCCGGGTTGGGCCAACCCAACCCTGTCCAACCCTGCAACCAAACGGAGAAACAATCTTTCAAGCATACTTAAAAGAGAAAAAACAAACAGGACACCTTCGAAATATTTTACAACAAGAAGGGCCAATATCACAACCTAAAACTCTTTAGAAAAACAGAGATGCCCTCTTATAGTGATTGCTACATAATATTTACCAGTGAGGTGAGGAGAGGAGAAGAGTGGTTGGGCATTGGAGATGAGGACGACGATGGCGCTGAGGGCCGCAGCCGTGACCGGTAGACCCACCAACTCCACTCCTTCAACCTCCACCACCAAAACCCACCAGCTCAAAACCCCAACTCTCCTTCCACCCGCATCCACTGCTGCTGTCTCCCTTCTCACACTCGTCTGCACGCCCAGTGGTCAGGCCAAAGCCTTCACCTTCCCCAAGGAGGACATACTCTCCTCGCTTTCTAAGGCAAGAATTTCTTCCCAAATTCGAATCGATTCCGGAGTAAATCCACTTATTCAGACGTTGCTTCTTGCAAATTCCCGTCTTTTTTTGTTGCCCACTTGGTGCATTTGGGTTTGGTTTGAAGATCTTGTATGTTGGTTGCATCAAAATGCCAACTTTTTAAAGTTGAGAGTAAAACTTGAAAAGATTGTTTTCCAACTTGTGTTTCTACTTGCTTTCTTTATTAACTTTTCCCATCTCTTTTACTTTAAAATTGGAAAAGTTCTAGCATCAGAGAGAGAGAGAGACATAATGTTAGATGCTGAAGCGAGAGGGGGTGCTTAAACTGCGTCACTCTATTACTTACTATAACCTGAAAATTTATACACCTGTTGTTATGTGCAAACTTCATTATTTGGAAAGTAGACACTACACCTCAACTTGTATCAGGTATGTTTTAATACATATTAGAGTCGGCTGTTTTACATCCGCAGCAAATATTTATGTCCTAGTCGATTTAGTTGGGGCTTTGATGATTTAACCATGCTTGCTTTTTTGTTCTTATGATATACTTTTGTATGCAGGTGGAGGAAACTTTGGATCAAGTCGAGAAAGTAAGCTCCAATGTTTTGGATTACTCTCTGTCTGCTTTCAAAGTTCTATTTGATGCCCTGAAGCCTACACTTGACGTGGCTACGCCAGTGGTGCAAAAAGCCAGTGAAGAAGCTCTGAAGGCTGCTTCACCGATAGTTTCTGAAGCTACCAAACAAGCTCAAGGAGCGCTTCAAGATGCTGGCGTCGATCCAAGCCCTGTTCTCAAGGTTTTGTTACTCAAAATCGCTAGTCATACAATATTTAACATCTCGTTTGCTTGTCTAGTTGTATGTTTGCTAAATAAATTAAACACATACCTCTTTTACATGTGTTAAACAACTCAACCAAATATCTAAATTATAACTGTGAACAAGTGCAGGTCACCTCAATGATAATTTGCTAAATAAATTAAACATATACCTCTTTTACATGTGTTAAACAACTCAACCAAATATCTAAATTATAACTGTGAACAAGTGACAGGTCACCTCAATGATAATGACACGCACACACACATTATTTTGTAGGCTCCTGAAATACGAGTATTGCAGGTTGGAAATCACTGAGCTTGGAGTTATCTTGTAGGATGTTTGGGTAAGCAGCCCCATCTGCATATCTGATGGTCATAGGTTGACATGAAGCCAACTAACAGAATGCCCTTGAAAACCTGCCATCGAACTAACTAGAAGTAAACCTCCATATGTTTTGTCCTTGCATAAAAACAGAGGCACAAGCACACATACCAATATCGCCACACCTAGTACACATGTTAGAATTGGTTGCTTGAGTTTATAAACGAGTCCATGTATTTCGAATGTAGTATCAGCATCATATTGTTTTTCCACTGTTGATGGCGATGACCATTTTCCTTTCATTAAAATAAAGTTATTTCCTAAAGATATAAGGGTTCAAAGATTTGTAATCGTACTCCTTGTGAGATGCTTCCCAGTCAGCATAAGTGTTGTGCTGGAATGCAATGTTATGGCGCAGAGTGCTTTGTAGGTTAGAAGAATGCTCTTTTACATGGTCCGACTTGGAGTGAGAGGCGTACTCATGAGCTTTGAAGTCAATACAAGTGTTGTGCTGGAATGCGATGTTATGGGGAGGCCATGGTGCAGAGTGCCTTGAAGGTAAAGAACGCTCTTTTACATAATCCCACTTGGAGTGAGTGTGGTACTCGTCATCTTTGAAGTCAAGATAAGTGTTGTGCTGAAATGCGATGATATGGGGAGGCCATGGTGCAGAGTGTCTTGAAGGTAAAGAAGAACACTCTTTTACATGACCCGACTTATAAGGATCATGCCCCTCTTACATTTGAAAAATAAGGCCCTTAATTGGGAGTCGCGTATAGTTTGGACATTTTTTTTGTAATTTACCCAATTGATTAATGAGGAAGACAGTTCCCAGAATATGCAAAACTCATGAACTTATACATTGTTGAAGAACGAGATGTAAAAGTTAGACTGGTGTCAACAATATGTTTGATTTCGCATAATGCTGCCCATTCTGCCGTGCGTACGTTATTGAGGATTCTCTCTTGATTATTTTTTGAAATTTTAGAAAGGTGGGAAGTACAGTTATCTTTCTATCTAGTGGATGAAACCTTTTGCGTCTGAAAGTCATCAAGTAAAAGAAAAAAGTATCTATTGCTATTGGTGGAAACGGCATGACATGGTCCCCAAACATCACCCAAGGAAACCATCTATAGTGGCCGGAGGGTTGATAAGTGTGTCTCCTGCTCAAAGGACTAGGGTTGAAACCCAGAAATTACCATTTCGTAAAAAAGAACATCCGCTAAAGAGGTTCTATGCTTGTACACATTATTGCCATGAAGATAAGCATAGCGTTTATTTACAGATGAAATCAACTAATGCCAAAGAAAGGAAGAATTTTAGTAACTGTCTCCCTTGTCTTAGCTCTTAACAATAGTTCCCCCTTCAAAAAAAAAGGGACCGAAAGAAAGCAACTCTTGACCAAAAAAATCCATTAGGTATTTGTTGAGGTATCTATCCTCTTTCTTTTGTTGAAACAAACATTTTGACTAACCTTTAAAACAGTTCCAGTTTTTGGTAAACTTCTCCATCACAATATATCTGATCATGTGCATGTGTTTTTTTTGGGTGGGGGGGGGTGCTGTCTATGCAGCTGTTTGATTATTTTTCATTTTTTTATTCTTATAATCTGTCTCTTTTCCCATTTTACAGACAGTTGTTGATGCAGCACAACAGGGCACGAAAGTATTAGAGGGTGCAAAGCCCATTGCTTCGGCGACCTTTGAAACATTATCTTCAAACGATCCATCAGTATTGCTTGGGTCTGCTGGGGCTTTGTTCCTTGCTTATCTTCTTCTCCCTACAGTGTGGTCGGCAATATCTTTTAACTTCCGTGGTTACAAAGGTAACTGTGCTTAGTCCATATCTTAGCAAGTGTTATATACTTGAACAGACTCATCATGTTAATAAACCATTCTTGAACAGAAATGAGTACGAGACACCTAACAAGTAATTTGTAATTCTTGGGCTTCACTTTATTGTAGTAGTTCTTCCTGCCTTTTTTACAAATGTCTCGTGATATAATATTTTTGTTTTACCTTTTCTTATATCTAATACATATTTTCCTGTCGGCATGCTATGAACATACCTGATTCAAAGATTGCTTTTTCGAGCATTTTTACAAAGCTGCACACGAGCTTTTGGTTCCACATCATAATGCATTTACAGTCATTAGGATCTTGTGCTGACAATCTTCTCAAGACTCTTCCATACTTTAATGCTCCTCCCTTTTCTCTCTTATTTCGTGTCTATGTCAATTTATAGTTCTATATTGAAGCAGATGAAGTCATGACAAATCTATTAATATTTTTGAAATTAATCATACCCCTGGTAATAGTAAATTCTCAAGAAATGCAATCTACATATTGCATGGTTGACGGCTTGATTCAGCTATTAGATTCTTAGTGTCTTGCCATTGTATAGTCCAGTAGTCAGTAGAGGTTCAACGAGTAACTGCATATAAAATGGAAAAATAACAAAAATTATAAACGGGGGCTTTTACTATGGTTCAGGAATTCTGCATGCTCTTAATCTGAAGAGTGAGCAGTGTACCATTAAATTGTTATCTTACACTAGTCCACTTATAGTTATAGGATTCTATCGAGATGTGTTCAAAATAACCTTAATATCCTTCCAGGATGTTGTTGCAGATATATCACAAGCACATGACCACACACTATTCTAACTGCAATAACTGGATTACTGTCCTAGAAGGAAATGAAGAGTTCTTAGATGGTACCCATGTTACCAGTGGTCTTATCGTCATGAATGGTTGCACTGCTTAAACTATTTCTGAAGACCCCCCAAACACGCTTGTGGATTATATTATACCTACAAGGAAAGTGACATTTTATTAATGAATATTAAAAAACAATGGGTTGGAATGAATTGATATTATTCGTTGATTCTACTCATGTTAGACATGGTCTTATTGTCTTGAATGGCTGCATTACTATAAATTTTTTTGAAGACACAAAACACAAAACTGAATTATACTGAGGAGGAAAGTGAACATTTTCACGATGAATGTGAAAAAATAATGGATAAAATGCGTTGTTGTTTTTCATTGATACTCTACCTCTCTATTTATAGGTATAGTTTATAGAGAGGTTAAAAAAGAAATACATAAATATGGAATGAAATCCAAGGTGAATAATAAAGAAATCTAAACATTCTTGTGATATCAGATAATATTCTAAGAGTCTAAAATAGGGAAATACACACATACACACACATAGAGGGCTTATCCATTGGACCCTATGCCGTTTAGAGATGGGTTGGGGATGCTTTATCAGACATCTGATGTTAATCCTTTGATTCAATAAATTCCAATTTTAGCGCTCATGTACTGCCTCCGCATTCTCCATCCGCATTCTCCTCGCGATTTAATTTCCATATTTGGATGCAATTACATCTGTCATTGTTGAGTCATTGTTATTTCTCGCAAAAAATCATCTCCTTTCTCCAACGGCTTCAGTAATAAAAATACAAGCTTCAGTAAGAGATATTATAGTTTTAGTAAATTATATGATGTTTCAAGTAAATACAAACTCTATAGACGGCTTCAGTAATATATATCCAAGCTCCAGTAAGTGATATCATAGCTTTTAGTAACTTATATGAAGTTACAAATAAATGAGAACTCTATGGATTGCTTCATTAATAAATATTCAATTTTCAGCAAGTGATGTCACATCTTCAGTAATATATATCCAAGCTTCAGTAAGTGATATCATAGCTTTAACAACTTATATGAAGTTACAAGTAAATGCGAACTCTATAGATTACTTCAGCAATAAATATTCATTCTTCAGTAAGTGATATCACAACTTTAGTAATTTATATGAGGTTACACGTAAATGCGATATTATAGATTTAATAAAGTATATGATGTTTGAAGTAAATATGAACTCTATAAACGGCTTCAATAATATATATCAAAGCTTCAATAAGTGATATCATAGCTTTAGTAACTTATATGAAGTTACCAGTAAATGCGAACTCTATAGATTGCTTCAGTAATTCTTTGATTCTAATTTCTATACATTTCATCAGTAATTCTTAAAATAACTTTAGTATTTCTCAACAATTCCTCAGTTATATTAGATCCCATTTCAGTAACCTTTGGATTTTTTTAGACATTCTTAAATTAATTTGTTACTTTTTTTTTCATATCCTCAGTAAATTTTGATAAGATTCAAGTAATTTTAAATTAAATTCAAGTAACAATCGTAACATTAACAGTAACAATAAATTTTGATTCAATAATTACATAATTTTGATAATATCGCCTCATATTGGAACAATACGATAGGTTGTGGCAATCGTATTCCCAGGCCTTCACCGTTCCATAAACGTATACTATTTTAGAAATGCTTATAATTTCCAATTTTGTTTTCTTTCCATTAGGAATATAGTTCATACTTTTTGGGAATTGAAATATTGAAACCCGACGACTGGAATTGGGGGCTCATCCAATCTCTAAACGACGCATGGCCCATTGGAATATATATTCTTTGACACTCATCACATTCCCCTTCAGACTGGGTTATATTTATCGATCATGCCCAACTTGGAGGTAAGAACTGAAATATACTTCTTTGGTAAAAGTTTGGTAAAGATTTGTACAAATGTGAGTATTTATCTTCCCTTGACGAATTGCATCTCTGATCAAATGACAAGGTGTTTGTCCCATTCATGAGGAATGGGATTAGACACAATCTAGGTGGCTGAATTATTATCACAATCAAGGGAAACCATAAGTTTAACTGAGATAGTGTGTTCCCTTAGAAAAGATACAAACATGCTAATTTCATAGATGACTTGAGCCATAGCTTTGTATTCTGCATCTGCACTGGATTTAGAAACCATACCATGCTTCTTGTTGCATAATGTAACAAGATTGCCTCCAACAAGTATAGCAAAAAAGTGGTAAATTTTCTATGCTCAGTGGAGCTTGCAGAGCTTGCATAGCCTGTATCTGCATAAGAAATAACAACAGTATGTTCCTTTGAGATATAGGAAAGTTCTTTCCCAAGCGAATTCTTAATGGATCTAAGGATAATAAGAATATCATGCTAGTGATTGCATCTATGATTCTTCATATTTTGGTCGGCTCTGCTTATTATGTATGATATGTCTGGCATTGTGACAGTGAGACATATAGACTTTTCCACTAAGTATGTATACCTCTTGATGCCTTTAAATAGCATATTGTTAGTGATAGCATGACGTTTGGGACTCTGCCAAGGATGATGGCTTACAAGTTACAACCACGTAAGACTGCTTAATTAAGGATATCAAGAAAGTACTTTCATAGCGGTAGAAAAGTCCCCAAGAATGATGAGTCACTTCAGCACCCATATAATACTAAAATAGACCCAGATATTTAGTAACAAACACCTATAGGAAATCCTTGGTCTCTAGCATTCGTGCACTGTCATCACCAGTGATAACCATATCATCAACATAGACTTCAAGAATAATAGTTCTCCAGCCCATAGTTTGATAATAGAGAGTGATAAGAAGAAATCCCGTAAAAGCTGAGAGCTAGTCTTGATCGTGATTCGTGAGTAATGCAACACAAAATCATGAATTACACAAAATTGGGGATTTTATTAAATTAGGATTTTTCATCCTTTGATTTCCATCCAATTGGAGTCTAGTTAGGGTTTCTCGTCCAAATTGAGTCATCTAGATTTAATTTAAATAAGGAGACCACATGTGATCTCTAATTAGTTATTAGAGCGAGTAATTTAGGGAGTTAAGTTAGGGATTTCTTTGCCTGTTTTTTTATTCTATAAAGAGAATGGTAGTCTTTATTAGTATACAATCGACGTTAAAGGAGAATGGTAAGCAATTTAGGGAGTTTTTCTCCCATCTCTCCACGCATCTTCGCATTTCTCTTCCAAACTCCTGCGTAGCATGCACGTTCTTCCTCCTCTCATCCCTAAATTTCTTTCTCCTCCCCAAATCTTTTTTTCATCAACTGGTATCATAGCATGTTGACCATATTGTTCTCACGACCTGACAATCCTTCAAGGAATTTGAGGAAGTACAGATCGAGAGAATTTTGTTAGAGCAAAGAATACTCTGTTGTGTTTATTCCATAGAGTCCTAGGGTCTCTTATATAGAGAGGAAACCCTTGGGTAAATTACATAGATGTACATGAGATAAATAAGAAATACGTAACGGTACATCATAACATAACGTAAACCTCTACACTCCCCCTCAAGATGGAGCATAGATATCGATCATGCTCAGCTTGGAAGAACATCTCTGGAAAGGTCCTCTGAGCAATGACTTGGTAAATATATCAGCAGTCTGGTCCTCTGAATTGACATGTGAAGTGGAAATCAAGCCCTTCTGGATCATGTCTCTAGTGTAGTGACAATCTACTTCAATGTGCTTTGTTCTCTCATGAAAAGCTGGATTATTGGCAATGAACAATGCTGCCTGGTTGTCACATTGAAGCTGCATGGGTAAAGAGACATTTACATTCAAATCTTCCAAGACTGCTCGAACCCACATCATTTCTGCGCTTGCTTGTGCCATGGCCCTATATTCGGATTCAGCACTGGATCTTGCCACAACCGTTTGTTTCTTGCTTTTCCGAGAAACCCGAGAGCTTCCTATAAAAATAGCAAAAACCTGAAGTAGACTTACGATCCTTTGGGCACCCTGCATAGTCTGCATCTACACAAGCGGAAATGGACAAATCTGTGTCCCTTTTAAATAACAAACCTGAGCATGGGGAAGACTTTAGGTATCTCAATATCATATACATGGCTTCCATATGGACTTGCCTAGGCTGCTCCATAAATTGACTCACCCGGTTTACTGCAAAAGCAATATCCGGTCGAGTTATGGTGATGTATAGAAGCTTACCCACCATCTCTCTGTATCTTCTTTTATCCACCTCCTCAGTATCATTGTCGTACAATTTCATACTCGGGTCCATAGGAGTGCTCGATGGTCTGCATCCAACCATTCCTGTTTCAACTAGCAAGTCTGTAACATATTTTCTTTAGTTCATTACCATACCTTGTGCATTTCTTGCAAACTCCATCCCCAGAAAGTATCGTATGGTACCTAGATCCTTCGTAATAAACTGACTTCCCAAAAGTGATTTAGTCATCTCGATTCCCTGAGCATCATCTCCTGTAACCAGAATATCATCAATATATACCATGACGACAACTGTACCTCTGGGAGTCTTCTGAATAAACAATGAGTGGTCCGTATTTGATCTTTTGAATCCCCGTCTTTCAATCATCTGGGAAAGCTTCTGGAACCATGCCCTTGGACTTTGTTTAAGGCCATAAATTGCCTTATGAAGTCTACATACCATGTGAGTCTCCCCCTCAGCAGTAAAACCCGGTGGCTGCTGCATGTAGACTTCCTCATGTAGATCACCATACAAGAATGCATTCTTGACATCAAGTTGGAAAATGGGCCAGTCACATACCACAGCAACGAAGAGTAGAATGCGAAGCGTCGAGTGTCGAGCCACTGGTGAAAAAGTACCCAAATAGTCAACCCCATAGGTTTGAGTGAAGCCCCGTGCTACAAGTCTGGCCTTGTACTGATCTAGACGGCCATCTGCATGATATTTAACTGTGAACACCCATTTACTACTAACCACAGAAGCACCAGGAGGAGTAGGAACTAGGGACCAAGTCCCTCGAGAATGGAGAGCACGCATCTCTTCCTCCATAGCTAAACGCCAGCAATCAATCTTCATGGCCTCTTGATACGTCCGTGGGATCTCAACCGTCGATACAGCTGCCGCAAACCTCTGGAAGTCCCTAGTAAGACGATGAAAAGACACCTGAGACGCAAGAGGATAGGACGCACATTGCCTCTTCTGTTTCCTATGTGCAATAGGACGATCAAGATCATTATCCACTGTACTGACTGGCGGATCCTCCCCCTGTAGCAAAGATTCCTGCACCGGTACATTATCTAACCCATCATTAGTGACAGCATCGGAGCATACCTGAGGCGTGATGGATGGTTGACGTGTAGCTTGAGCAGGCTCGGACCGTCTTGTGTAGAACTTGGGGAACGGTGGAATGGGATGATATGGAGGTGGTGGTGGTGGTGTAGTGGACTCAGATTGACCCAGACATGGAGGTAGAGGAACATAGACATTATCATCCGGAGATGCGGAGGAAACCAACCTGTCACCTGTTGGGGAGAAGTACATAACTGGCTCAAAAAATGTGACGTCAGCACTAACATAGTACTTGTTGTTAATAGGGTCATAGCAACGATAGCCTTTTTGTGTCCGAGAGTAACCTACAAAGACACACTTAACAACTCTAGGAGAGAGCTTGTCAAGTCCTGGAGACAAGCGGTGAACAAAGGCAGCTGTTCCAAAGACACGAGGGGTAAGTGAAAACAAATCTTTATCAGGAAAGAGAATAGAGATTGGAGCTTTTTCCCCAAGAATGGAAGCGGGCATACGATTAACCAGATAGCATGCTGTAAGTATAGCATCTCCCCAAAAAGCTAATGGTGCACAACTTTAAATAAGTAATGTGCGAGCAATATCAAGAAAATGTCGATGTTTCCTCTCCGCAACACCATTTTGTTGTGATGTGTAAGCACATGTAGTTTGGTGAATAATGCCCTTTAAGGAAAGAAACTGAGCAAGAGAGCGAGTGCAGAATTCCAATGCATTATCCGTGCGCACATATTTAACAGTAGAAGAAAAAACATTATGCACTTCATTGATAAGATTCTTGATAATAGTACCTGCTTCAGATTTATTCTTAAGAAGAAAAGTCCAAGAGACGCGAGAGAAATCGTCAACCACAACTAGATAAAACCTATGTCCCTGATGATCAGGGACACGACTCGGACCCCAAATATCTATATGAAACAACTCAAAAGGGGAGCTACTGCTCCGACTCTGACGACCAGGGAAGCTAGAACGATGATGCTTCCCTAACTGACAAGCTTCACAACGAAATGTAGAATTCAGAGAGATCTGTGGCAGGAGGTGACGCATTTTCTGGAGTGGAAGGTGACCAAAGCGAAGATGCCATGTATACGGAGAAACGGATCCCTGAGAGTGAAGTGAGACGCCAGCATAGGAATTCCGAACTAGTCGATAGAGGCCATTATGCTCAGAACCATAGCCAATCACCCTGCCTGTTAGTATGTCCTGAAAAATAATAGATGATGGGTCAAATATAGCACGACAGTGCAAATCTTTTGTAATTGACTAGTTGATAATAAATTCATGGAGAACTCAGGTGCATGTAAAACATTCTGTAAGTGCATGGAGGGTAATAAGGAAGTCTCCCCCTGACCCACAATAGGAGAATGAGTACCATCAACTATGAGCACATATCGACCAGACTGAATATCTCTGTAGGACTGTAGTATATCTCTGTCACGGCAGAGATGATGAGTGGCTCCAGAGTCGACAATCCATCCTGATAAATCGTGGCTATGATGAAAGGCAGAAGTACTACCTGAGGTACTGGCAGTAGCAGAGGTACTGGCCGATGCAGAAGCCGCAACGTCAGATGTATCAGCAGCCTCTGATGATGACTAAGGCATAATGTCACGAAGTCGTGCCACAAGCTCCTCGAACCTGTGATCTGGAGTAGATGCTGAAGTAGACTGAACATGATCAGCTACACGTGCCGAAGGAGGAAATCCATGCTTAGAATAGCATGTATCCTCGGAATGACCAGTGCGACGACAAAACGAGCACGTTGAACGTATACAACCCCCTCGGCCACGGGTACTACCTCCACAGCCACGAAAGGAAGACGAACTACCGTGTCCTCTGGAAACCGCCATTGCCGAAGGAGGCGGTGTAGCTGCGCTGTAGGATACAGAGATACGACTGAGCCTCCTGTAGACTTCCTCCATCAGAGGAATAGTAGCGTCGGCAAGGATCTGAGAGCGTGCAGCCTCGTACTTCGGATCAAGGGCAACAAGTAATACTCCTACCATAGTAGCATTGCGAAATGTCTTCTGCTGCTCGGGGGGTGGCTGTGAGCGGGATTGTGCTATATAATTTCTCGAACATCCCTCGTAGGGACGTGTAGAGAGAATGAAGAGGTCACCCATTTTTCTTGATAGTGAAAATATCATGCTGCAACTGCAGCATCTTAGTCTCGTTCCGTACTTGAGAATATGTCGTAGCCAGAATATCCCACATCGCCTTGGCGGTGGGCTGATGGAGGACGTCATTGGCAATCTCCATCGAAAGCGTCCCTGATAGCCAGACTTTGGCGTAGGCATCATCAGCCTCCCAGGAGGCATATATCCTTGTCTTCTCTGCTGGCTCATCTTCGGTAAGAATGTGTTTCTTAGCACATGACTTCATTAGGCTGAGAAACTGCATCGCCCAGAGCTCGTAGTTTGTCCCATCCATTTTGACTATTGGCACCGACCCTTTGAAGGTACCTATGGAGGGCATATCCACCTTTTGTTCTGACATGATGCCGGAGAAGAAGACCTAGGATTGATAGACAAAGGAACTGGTGTCTACAACGACATGATTGGATTCAAGTGCATATGTAGACTTTATGCACTTGAATCCATGGAGTAATAGGGGCCAGTCGACGAACGAAGGAGCCAGGAGAGAGGGCTGGTCGGCGGCGACGGTGGGAAGACCTCGGCGAGAAGGAGGCCGCGGGAGGGGAAGTGGCGGCGGGAGGGGAGGCGCCGGCGGGAGAGGAGGTGGCGGCAGAAGAGAGAGAGGGGCGGCGGGCGGCGGGGTGGGGGGGGCGGTGGAGAAACCCTAGGTTAGGGTTTTGGCTCTGATAACATGTTAGAGCAAAGAATACTCTGTTGTGTTTCCCTAGGGTCTCTTATATAGAGAGGAAACCCTTGGGTAAATTACATAGATGTACATGAGATAAATAAGAAATACGTAACGGTACATCATAACATAACGTAAACTTCTACAAATTTTATGCAAAAACTGTCAAATATGTGCAGAGATTGAAGAAATACAACAACAAAGCCTTTTCCCACATTAAGTAGGGCCGATTACATGGATTCTTTGCCTCCATTCCGATCTATCCTGGGTCATTCTCGGGCTTAGATCCAAAAAACTAAGATCCCTTCATATAGTCTCATTCCAACACCTCTTGGGCCTTCCCTGCCCTCTCTTAGCCAGTTCAACATCCCAGAACTTGCATCTCCTAATCAGTGCACCAGCTGACCTCCTTTGTAAATGGCCAAACCACTTTAAGCAATTTTCTCGCATCTTATACTCAATCAGAGCTACACCAACTTTCATTCTGATTTCATCATTTTGAATTCGATCTTTACATGTGTGTCCACACATCCACCTTAGCATTTTCATTTTCGCTACTGCCATTCTCTGCACATGTTTATGGTTCATAGGCCAACATTCAGATCCATAGAGCATAGCAGGTCTCACGTCTGCTTTGTAAAACTTTCCTCTGATTTTCAAAGGAATTTTCTTATCATAGAGAACAACAGAGGTTCCTCTCCACTTAAGCCATCGTGCATTTATTCTATTAGTAACATTTCAATCAATTTCCCCATCATGTTGCAAAATAGATCCCGTGTATCTAAAAGAATCTCTCTTCTGAATGTTATCATGACCAATCTTCACCTCAATTCCTTCATCATTGCTTCCATCAAAAGTGCACTCTATATATTCAGTCTTAGCCTTGCTTATATGAAATCCTTTAGTCTCTAATGCATGTCTCCAGACCTCAAGCTTCTTATTTACTTCATTTCTAGTCTCATCAATCAACACAATATCATCAGCAAATAACATACACCAAGGTATCTCATCATGAATGTGACTTGTCAACTCGTCCATAATCTAAGTAAAAAGAAATGGACTCAAAGCTGAACCTTGATGTAAACCAATGTTGATGTCAAAATAGACAGTCTTCCCAGACTGGATCTTTACACAAGATAAAGCCCTATCATACATATCATTTATGGTAATGTATCTTACAAGTACTTGTCTCTTTTCCAAAACTCTCCACAATATCTCACGTGGGATAGAATCATAAACCTTCTCCTCATCAAGTGAATAGCTTCAATGGTTGAGCGACCTGTCATGAATCTGATTTGGTTTTCTTTTACTTTGGAAACTTACCTCAACCTTCTTTCGATCACACATTCCCAAATTTTCATAGTTTGACTCATCATCTTGATTCCTCTGTAATTTGAACAATTTTGAATGTCCCCTTTGTTGTTATGAAGAGGCACCATGATACTTCTCTTCTAATCTTCAAGCATTTTCTTGCTTCGCCAAATACCATTGAATAAATTTGTAAGCCAAGTCAAACCACGCTCACCTAAAACTCTCAATACTTTTACAGTAATGTTATCCGGTCCTACACCTTTCCCAGGTCTCATAACCTTCAAAGCCTCCTCTACTTACTTTTTTTGTATTTGTCTATATCTTGCATCATTCAAGTAACTTTCACTACTAGCTAGATCCTCCAAAGTGATCTTTCTATTTCCTTCCCCAACGAAAAGCTTATGGAAATACTGCTTCCATCTAGTCTCTATATCCATCTGAGTAACAAACACGTGACCTTCCTCATCCTTAATGCATCTCACTTGAGAAAGGTTTTTGGTCTTTTTTTCTCTTGCTTTGACCAACCTGAATATATCCTTCTAGCCCTCCTTAGAGTCGAGATTTTTGTATAAAATTTCATAAGCTTTTGACTTAGCTTCGCTTACAACATTCTTTGCTTCCTTCTCTATTTCGTAGTTTGTGATGGTTTCCTCTGTTCTATCCTTAGACATAGCTTTAAAGCTTGCTCTTTTAATTGTGAGCTTCTCTTGCACCCCTCTACTCCACCACCAAGCCTCCTTTTGGCATGGAGTTCCTCCCTTTGACCCGCCTAGCATCTCTTTGGCTACCCTTCGCATACAAGATGCTACCACCTCCCACATCTCGTTTGCACTTCTGCTACAATCCCAAGATAAGTCTTCTAAAATATTATCTCCAAAGCTTGATTGCTTCAGTTGAAGAGTCCATCATCTAGCTCTAGTGATCTTGGAAACCCTCATTTTTTTACCAACTCTTTTATTCGCACATCCATGGCTAACAACAGTGTTCACGAAAGCGGTCTGTGCGGCCGCATATGCGGCCGCATATGCGTATGCGGTGCCCTCAGCGCACCGCTTTCCTGAAGCCCCGCATTATGCGCCCTGTGCGCTTATGCGGGCCGCATATGCGGGCTGTGCGGTCGCTTATGCGGTCTGTGCGGCCGCATATATGTATTTTTTTTATTTTTTTATTTTTTAAATTTGTGCCACATTTTATTGTGTTATTTATGCAATGTTTTTTCTTGCTTTAGCATGTATGCCAACCAAGCATTCCATGACCATTTAAATCCATCATCAAATTAGTTGTACCGCGAGATTGGAGTAAACACACAAGGAAGAAAAAGAATAATATACTAATAATTTAGCAAACCTATTTAGTCAACTAATATCTATTACGAATGCAATATATTATATGTAAAGTTTGGTACTTTTAATGGAGGATCAGTTATAAATATAACGATAGAGATAAATGACATTATATTCAATAATAGAGGCATTTTGTGCGCTAACTTTTTATTTTGTTGATTGTTGTCAATTATTTTGTGTTAATCGTTCTATTGAAGTATTGATATTTGATTGATAGAGATTGTTTTGAACTCTATATGAAAGTTATTTTTCTTAGATCTTCTATTGGACCACAATTATACGTAAATTTAGTTCTGTTGTAGTCACTTTTGTATATATTTATTTATTTTTAAATAAAAAATTAGGAAACCGCGTAGAACCGCATATACCCCGCATATGCCCCCGCATACCGCTTAAGCGCTATTCAGTGACCCGTCCGAACGCATACGCATACCGCTTTCCTGAACCATGGCTAACAACCGATGTTGGGTTGTCAGACTCTCTCTTGGGATTACTTTGCATTCTTTGCAACACAATTGATCTCTTCTTCTCAACGCAAAGTAATTTATCTGTGTTCTAGTCGGGCCACTCTAATAAGTAATGGGATATTTACACCCATGACCCTGAGTAATATGGTAATTACCCTAGGAACCCTGCGTAATAGCGAATTACGCTAAAACCCCCGAGTAATGCTTAACGATTGCGTACGTAACCCTCCGTTACGCTGGGACGTTAGGGGTAACCATGGAAGGCCGTATCCCGATATATCAGCGATATATCGCCGATATATCGATATCGACACGATATCGATATCGAAATCGATATATCGATATATCCGATTTCAGATATTTTCTTCAGAAAGATTCCTAGATATAGCGATATATCGGCGATATATCGGCGATATATCGTCGATATATCGATATCGACACGATATCGAAACGATATCGATATCGATATGTCCTTCCATGGGGGTAACCACGGTTGGGTTACCACCTACCACCACCGAGTTACGAGGTGGAGATCACATGGCTGGGGTTTGTTGTCGCCACGTGTATGGTGTAGATGGATGCGGAAGTCGAATTGATGAGTAGTGCATGGGAGACGAGGTAGATGTTTTTGCCCTCGTCCCGCCCGCCCTCGACATCCTCAACGATCCTTCCCGCCTTCGGATCATCGTCTTCGTCATCTTCTCCAACTCGCGGAAGAAGAGGAGCCCCCCATCAGTCGCCGACGACACGCTTCCTCCTACACCAAGCAACCAGAAGCACCTCGAAAGGCAACGGTATGTCCTCCCCCATCGTCTTCGCCTATGAAATTCTTCTTAAAATCCAACTGAGTACATGAGAAAGAAACCTGCTTGTACCTTAGGGCATGGGTTGGTTCGAAGGCCGCGATGGGGTCCTTAGCATTTGCGTCCGGTATGGGGGATACTTCAAGAAGGTGTGAGGTCGTGGTGGCGATAGGTACTTGCTGGGACAACAAGTCGTCATAGGGACAGACCCAGATTACACGTGTTGGTTCGACATCTTGGATGACATCGCAGAAGTTGTTCCATGGCAACCAAAGGATTCGTTGCGGATGAGCTACAAAATTCCTAATTCCCATCCATCCAGGTATGAAACTATCTCATGGTGTGAAATGTTTTTGGCCTACTCGCTTATTATTTAGGTATAGGAACTGTACTCGCATTTTGTCTTCGTTAGGTATGTGAAGTTATCTGATGAGAAGCAGATGATGGAAATGTTTCACCTGCACCAAGATGGGACGCAAGTTGAGTTGGTGGTGGAGTTTGATCAAGATGCAGATGCACTTGATGTCGAGGAAGCGGAAGCGGATGCGAATGCAGGCCCAGATCCAACTCCCACGTCCTTAGGGACTGATGTGAATGAGGCAGTGGAGGCTTTGCAGGGGTTGGGATCGGTTACGCATGAATTCTTGGAGTCAATTCATTGCATTGCTCTTACCGAATGTGCGCAAGGGGATGGAGTGGAGGGATTCACTACTGAAGCCATGGATTTGGAGGATGAAGTTGTGCAAATGGACATTGACCCGAATGAGGCAGTGGAGATGGATGATGATCCCCTATTTGGAGAGCCAGTGGATTCACTTGGGGATGAATCAAGAGAGGATGAATCAAGGGCACCCATCAGTCCCAATGCCATGGAGGCACAGATGATCAGTTCTCAGCATTCGCGTATGAGATCGAAGAGAGTATTGCGCTCCCAAACCCTATGTATCGATGTAAGCGAATCAGAAGATTCTGATTTTGTTGTTGATAGCTCAAGTACCAGTGATGATGATCTCAACGGTCTTGAGTCTGAGAATAGCTACCACTATCTCTTAGATTCAGATTTAGAGGATGTTGAGGACTTCGAAGGTTGAATATCCACCAACGACATGGACATTCCTGACATTGCAGTTGGATCCGAGTTCGATGGACACGATGAATTTAAACATGCATTAAGCACTTATTGTCTGAGGCATGAATTTGATGTGAGATTTATAGAGAGTGAGGCAGTACGGGTGACAACCATATCCAAGGGAGAAGATTGTAAATGGCGAATCCATGCTTCTAGACTCCAAGATAGCATGCGATTCCGAGTCAGGACTCTACATGGCGAGCACAATTGTTCATCTGTCAGTAGGATTGGCAATTCATTGGCTTCACAAGAGTGGATTGCCAAGTACATTGATCCATGGATCAAAGACAACCCAGAAATGACTGTCAACGCCATATCTCGACGACTTGCCGAGCAATTCCAAGTCCGTTTACCTTACATGAGGATATGGAGGGGAAGAAGGATTGCCCTAGATAAGATCCGAGGAAAAGTTGAGGAATCATATGAGAGACTTCCATCTCTCATTTATGAACTGAAGAATCGTAATCCTTCAAGTGTAATTCACTACGAAACTGAGAAGGACGATTCATTTCTACGTGTTTTCATATCGTTGAAAGCACAAAGGGAAGGTTTTATTCAAGGATGTAGACCTTTCATAGGTCTGGATGGGTGCCACCTGAAGGGGAAATACCTAGGAACACTACTCTCAGCGACAGCATTAGATGGATGCAATGCATTATTCCCTGTGGCTTTCGCAGTTGTAGAAAGCGAATCTAATGCCACGTGGAATTGGTTCATGACTCATTTGAACCATGCTATCGAGTTTGGCAATGGTGCTGGGTTGACTTTCATATCAGATGCACAGAAGGGTCTCGAGTTGGCGGTGAACACCCTATTCCCCCAAGTAGAGCACAGGACATGTATGCGACACCTGTATAAAAACTTCAAGAAAAAATTCCCTGGCGAAGAATTAGAGATCATGGTTTGGTTTGCTGCAAGGGCGTTCGATAACAAGCACTATACTCACTGGATATCTGAGATTCAAAAACATAGCATGGGTGCATACCACTGGTTGGCAAATGTACAGGAGAAGTGGAGCCGTCATCAATTTGGTGACTCGGCGAAGTGCCATTATGTCACAAATAATTTGAGTGAATCATTCAACGCATGGATATCACCAGCGCGAAATATGCCCATTTGTGAGCTTATTGATTGGATTAGGCAAAAGTTGATGACAACGATGGATGAGAGACTTCGACGGTCGAAGAATTGAAAAGAAAAAGTTGTGCCATCAGCCTTGTCTTACGTGAGAGGCATCACAAGGGACTTGAAGGGCTTCATTGTTAGAAGAGCTGATGACAGCAATGTGGAAGTAGAAACTCCTTCCGGGAGGTATGTTTTAAACCTTCTAGCCCGCGAATGCTCGTGTCGAAGATGGCAACTGTGTGGGCTTCCATGCACACATGCAGCAACCGCGTTGGGAACCATCAGAGGAATGCGGTGGGAGAACTACGTCGCTGATTACTACAAGGTTGATCGTTATAGGAAAGCCTACACTTGTGCATGCATAGCACCAATGCCCGACAAGTCGCAGTGGTTGATGGTCAATCTGCCATTCAAGGTGCAACCGCCTCACACCACAAGGCCACCAGGACGTCCGCGAAAGAATCGCATTCGGCCAAGGGACGAGAATGATGGCAAATCAAGGCATAAATGCAGCAGGTGTAGCAAGTTCGGGCACCAAGCCCGCACCTGCAAAGAACCACTCAATGCACCATCGCCTCTCGTACGAGCTAACCAAGAGGTACCACTAGGCCCCTCAACGCAAGCTTCAACAAGCAATCAAAATTCATTGGCCAACAGAAGGTATTAATTTCGATTGTCTTGCATTTTATCTACATTAGATCTTTATTTATGAAACATCGTAAACCTAAAACATCTGTATTTTCCTAGTGGAATTGGGTGCAGGTCAAGAGATTCTTGGACAAGAGGAAGAAGGGGCGAAGGCCTACAAAGAAGGGGGCGTGGACGAAAAAGAACAAGAAATTTCGAAGCATTTCCAGATGGACCTCCACTTTCGATGGATCCATAGGTACACCACTTCTCATCATCATTAAATCTTTGTTGTGACAATGTTCAATGTAATCGTTATTTCTCATTGCAGGGAATGTGCAGAAAGGGGAAATGGAAATGGAAGTTTTTTTGGAGACCGTTTGAGCTCATGGATCTACTACATGGACAAGAGAAGCTCAGCTAATACAGAATTTGGGATGTGAACTTCTGGATGGGTGTTTTTTTGGATGCACAACAAACTTCTTATATGTATATTTTTTGGATGGGACAATCCTTTAAGTATTATGTGGTAGATTGTCTGGATGTCGGTTTTTATATATTTAGACGAACAATCCTTACATGTGCTATGTAATTGTTTTTGGATACTTGCATGAGCAATCGCCATTTTGTCATGTATACATGAGATTTCTTTTTTGTTGCGAAATATTATTTGAAAGCAATGTATGTGATTAACATGGATATGAATAGCAAACATATCAATATTGCTTTCAGCCATATCAATATTGCTGAAAGCTTCTTCAATACTAGCTTAACATTCGCATCTGTTGATGGAGGCTTCTTCATAGTGCCGAAAGATTGTGGTTCTTTGCTGCATGGTTCATCCATCCAACGAAAGAAATCGCAAGTCTTCAAGGCGCATGTGTAGAATCGTGCTTCTTTGCTCCATGGTTTGGTGTAGGTCTTCAAAACAGCCTCGACGCCGCAAACGCAACGCATACTAGATGATGATTCAAAGGAACGCGACCGCATTTTCTGCAATTAACGTAGATATCTTCAAACAATAACTTGTAGACACAAAAAAAATCGACTTCTTACAACATAACGAAAAAAAATATTCGCACCTTCTGTTGTGGATTTACCAGCAACCTTCCTCAAAAATAATATTTCTATGGGGCCTCTACAAGTCATTTTATAGGTTTTTGCATGGGAGGGGAGACACCCAACAGATCTATTTCTAGCCGCTGGAGCCCCTCAAACCTGAGGGCATTTTCGTCCATAAACTAACGACAGTCCAGTAAAAAGAAACGTCCACTAACACAGGGTTATGCTATGCAAGAGTTAAGCATTACTCGGGGGTTTTAGCGTAATTCGCTTTTACGCAGGGTTCCTGGGGTAATTACCATATTACTCAGGGTTATGGGTGTAAATATCCCATAAGTAATTAAATGCTCCTCCCTCTTCTTAAAGAGTGTTTGCTATGAAAAGATCATAAGCCGTTACAAAATCCAGAATGACTTTTCCCTCTCCATCTCTTTGTAGGATTCTTTGCAAAATCTATCTAGATCCTCCCAAAAATTTTGTTTAATCCTTTCATCTAAACCAATTTACGGTGCATAAACTGAGATGATATTCAGAATTTCTTCTTCAAGCATCAATTTTAACAAATAACCGATCCCCGAATCTTTACACCTCAACCGCACAATCTTTCAAATCCTTATGAACAACCACTCAAACACCGTTTCTACCCTTATCTTTACCTGAATACCAAAGTTTAAAGCCTATCTTCTCCATCTCCCCTGCTTTCTCTCCAACCAATTTTGTCTCTTGGAGGCATAGTATCTGAATCTTTCTTCTTTCCATCGTATCTACTATCTTCATCGATTTTCTAGTCAAAGTGCTAATATTCCAACTACATATCCACAACTTTCTTTACAACCTCTTTTGGACTAACTTCTTTACTCGCATACGTCCATCATGCGAGAACCCTTGCAAATACTGCATCCAGACGGTGATGCAATAGAACTAGCTTATTTACTCGCATGCGTTCCTCATGCGAGAACCCTTGCAAATTTTGAACTACATCCAGGCAACGATGTAACGACCCTTGCCAATTTTTCATTGCATTTGGGCGATGCAACACGTCGCAAGTAGGGAATGTCCCAACAAAATCTAAATGTTTGTTTAAATCCATGTTGAAAAAGATCCGACTGTCTTGAGGTAACTTCCTAAATAGTATTTTTTTAAAAAAATACTATATAGGAAGCTGTCTCCGACTGTTTTACGCTAGTTGTCGAGTACCTAACACAACCTTCCTCAATTTACTCGGGCTTGGGACCGGCCATGGATGAGTTCAGAGATTGAAGACATGCTTTGAATTTATTCATATCTCCGAGATACAACAAAGTTAGCGGTATCCAAGGCTTATGCAATCGCTAAACCACTGTGAAGTTGATGCACTAGAACCGACACTGTCATCCGAAGCCACAACAACCCACTGAAAATCAACAACATTAACCCACTGAAAATCAACAACATTAGCAAACAATATAAAACGACATTGATCAATACATAATAAGACATTACCATCACACATATCTTCATCATTGAAATCTTGGTGTTTAAGAACCCATGCTTGTAGAGTAAAGACCAGGAGAATTTATACTCAATTCAATCATACGCTTTAAAGAAGTTAACCTCCATAGCATGGCACATGTATTTTTCCTCTTCCAAGCCCCATTATTTCAGATGTCGTAACTACATTTTTCTATCATGTGCCTGTTAAGTACAAACACAATCTTTTGTAGGCTAAAATCGTGAAGTCCAACTCCCATAATATCTTGTAGCCTATTCCCCAAGAGCATAACCACAATCAAATATATAATATATGATAGCATAATGGACATGAAGTCTCCGATCTTTATGCAACATCTTTCTTATGGATTGAACAAATGTGGATCTTGTTAGACTAGCAAAGCCCGAGTTCCCCACTTTAATTCCTAACATGCTCCATAATATTTGAGTCATCACAATCCTAAAATACTTCAAATAAGAAGAATGGAAATCCATCAGTAGGTGGGAATCCATTCATATGTAGATCATATATAGCATCTCACACTTCTCGCTACTTACAGTCCTAGATCGGGTCTCTTACCTATTTCTCTTCCAATCTACTAGCCCCTCGATTGATCCATACGAATGATAGTCCTTTTCCTTCTAATTGAAATTCTTGAAGCTCCTCCGTGGTTCTCCCAACCTAATGATAGTCCCTTTCCTTCTAATTGAAATTCTTGAAATGCTCCTCCGTGGTTCTCCCAACCTACTTATTGCTATGTTCGAGAAATTCCTCAAACTTAGTACACTAGCATTATTAGGTTGCGCTTACATTTTCCTCCTTTAACTAGGTTTGCTTCGACCAATGTCTCCATGCTACTTCCTTCTTTCTTCCCTCCACGATCACTATTTATTGAACTCTTTTCTCTTCTACCTTGATGCTGGTCAATGGCTTGGAGTCCTCCACATAGTTTAACCTCTTCACCTCATCTTTTACATTGACTTTCCTCTACACTCTTAGCAACGTTTCTTTCTATAACTCAGAAGCACACACATGAAAGTAGCAAGTTTGTAAAAGTTTCTAAGGTGGCGGAGCCCTTAAATTGCGAGATGCCTAGAAGTCAGATACCAACTCTCTAAGACCCACAAGCAACCAATTACTCTTGAACCATATGTAAGAGGACTTGTATACTTGTATACACCATCTCCAGACTCTAGATTAATGGTACATGATCCGACTTGGACTTGGGGAGAGTGGCCATATATAGGATACAACAACAACAAAGCCTTTTCCCACATTAAGTAGGGTCGACTACATGGATTCTTTGCCTCTATTCAGATCTATCTTGGATCATTCTCGGGCTTAGATGCAAATAACTAAGATCTCTTCGGATAGTCTTATTCCAACACTTATTGGGCCTTCCTCGCCCTCTCTTAACCGACTCAACATCCCAAAACTTGCACCTTCTAACTGGTGCATTAGCTGACCTCCTTTGCAAATGGTCAAACCACCTTAAGCGATTTTCTCACATCTTATCCTCGATCGAAGCTACGCCAACTTTCTTTCTAATTGCATCATTCCGAATCTGATCTTTACGTGTATGTCCACACATCCACCTTAGCATTTTTATTCCTGCTACATCCATTCTCTATACATGTTTATGGTTCACGTGCCAACATTCGTATCCATAGAGCATAGCAGGTCTCATGGTTGCTTTGTAAAACTTTCCACTAATTTTCAAAGGAATTTTCTTATCACATAGAACAATAGAGGCTCCTCTCCACTTTAGCCAACTTGTATTTATTTTATGATTAACATCGCCATCAAATTTCCCATGATGTTGCAAAATAGATCCCAAATTTCTAAAAGAATCTTTCTTTTAAATGTTATCATCATTAATCTTCACTTCGATTCCTTCACCATTGTTTCCATCAAAAGTGCACTCCATATATTTAGTCTTAGCCCTTGTCACATCCCACGGATCATGATACTCAACAACCATCCTGTAAATACCGCATTCACATTCTGAACACGAACATTTTAACAAACGTATCTATTGCAGGAAAATAAGCAACTAAAGAAGGAAATGCATGAGCATAATTCATTTTATTCACAACATGACATATATGTAAGATATCAATAACACCATATCCCTAATATGTACAAAACTTAAAAAAATCCGTCAGAGTATACGTATAAAAACTATCTCTTAAAGGTACAAAAATATGAGCAAAAAACTACTACAAAAGAACTATCAAGTACACACCTTGTAAGTGCAACTGAAACTGAAATGCTCCAAAACACCAAAATCACACCCTACTGCTGCGACGGGTCTTGCGAACCTGTTGGATCACACAAAAAAGGGTACGTTATGAGCAAAGTTGTCCAATACAAATATACTTAAATGACATGTAAAACAACAGGTAACCTGGTAAAAGTAGCAAGCAGTGAGCCTACATAACTGAAACAAGTGCATGTGAACGTAAGTTTTTTTCTCGGAAGTAAATCCTAAAAATGGAATCTTACCCTCAGATTACTATTAATTTTTAAGTTGATATTTTCTTTTAAATCTTTCCAACACAACTATTAGTAATGGAAATAGTCTGTGGTCTTGACCACGAGGTTCTCACACTATGACTCCAAGATACTTTTTATCTTAGAGTTGGAGGGCCTCCGTAGGCATGCGTGAAGTAGATGCACCCTAGCTAAGTTCCCAACACTTTCCTTTACTAACCTTCTCACTTTCATTTTAGACTATCATTCTTATTTCATTGATAGTTCTCTTATCTTCAAGGAATTAACCACATTTCAACTGTATCAGTCTAATGTCCAACATGATTCTCTTTCAAGTAATCTAACACTAGTACAACGAGACTGATCGAAGCAACTCATTTGATAACCACTACGCGTCAGTAAAAGTCCTCGAGGGTAGGTACAACTCAATTGAGATCTGGGATTATAAGATATGATTTTTAACTCAAACGTAGTCGGACCTACGATCACATTCCGTTTTCTTCGGATACGTGAAAAACCGATAAGAAAACCTCCTTCGCTAACCACATCCTGGAACTCCCCTCATAGAACCAAGACGAGTAACCAATTTGAGTGATTGGCCCTCGTTAGCCGCTCGTGTTAATCCTATGATGTAAAGTGAAGATTAGACTACCAAGCCCACATCTCGGAAGGCGACGTCTCGCGACAACCCGACAAGAACCTTGAGGCGACATCGAGAACTACACGTCACCCAGTCAACACAACTAGGGTCGCGGTCATCTAGTCTTTTACTCTGGGCCCTAAGGGTGCTAGCCCATCCCTTGGCGGTATCGACTCCTCTACATAGGGCGACACAAGAAACTGCACCGTGTGCACAACAACCCTCAACGCGGGAGAAAACCCTGACCGTGGAGACCCCCAAAGCACAAGGCATCCGAGGCAAGATCTCCAACCACAACACAACCATATATCATACATGTTCAAAGTACTCAGATTGGAATAGATTTAACATTGATCAAGGCTTTCACTTAGTTACTCGATTTCATTCCTTATCCAATTGGTATGCAGATCATCTACCATGATTCCCCATTTAATACACTTAGGATTTAGTTGTAAAATGTCTCACTATAGTTAGGTACTTAATTTATTTAGCTTACGCTAAGGTAATGACTCATTACATCGATTAAACCATTTCTATGATCAATCAAAGACGTAGACCGCGAGTCGGTGCTACGATTTGGTGTCCAACGTTTTGTTTCAGGTTTCAAAATAAATTAAATGCGTGGATAGAGTATTCAACATGGAGAAATCTGACTTATATTTCATATTTTTCCAATTATGGACCCTCTCGAAAAACACAGTTGAATGCGATGGGTGGTCCGATTTTGTGTCCGATTTTTCATCTTCAATTTCAAAACAAATTATATGTGTGTATAGATCATGTAACAAGGAATAATCTGATCTAAGTTTCATATTTTTCGGATCATTGGATCTCTAGGAAATCACTGTTGAATGCAGTGGACGGTCCGATTTTGTGTCTGATTTTTCGTCTCCGATTTCTAAACAAATTATATGTGTGTATGGATTATGGAACAAGGAAAAATCTGATCTAAGTTGCATATTTTTCGGATAAGTGGATTTCTCGAAAATCACTGTTGAATGCAATGGGCGGTTCGATTTCGTGTTCGATTTTTCGTCTCTGATTTTGAAATAAATTACATGTATGTATAGATCATGGAATAAGGAAAAAATTGATCTAAGTTTCATATTTTTTGGATCATTGAATCCGTCGAAAAGCATGACGGAAGTCGACGATACGGTCTGAAATTCGACTTTGCATGCACGATCTCAGATGATCCGAACATCGGATCGACGTGAAAACTACGAATATGCGGTGTGCGAAAGACATGCGACCCAACAGAAAGGCGGAAAACCAAAATCCGTACCTTCGGGGTCGTTACCTAGATATCTCCTCTACACTGAAATCTGCGATTTCGAGGTGCTTAGCGTGAAACGCACGCTCGCACGACATGAACCTCATTGTTCTTTCGAAACGACTCCTTCAGATCGTTGATCGGAGGTCGGAAAGGTCACCGATGACTGATGAATCCGCGATTCATCATTGCAATATCTTGATCTTAGCAAAATCCCTGAGTAAAATCCCAAATAAATGTACGTAAAATCAACAAATTAACAAAATGACTCTTGTAAATAAAATTCATTAATTATTGTATATTATATTGTATAAAATAAATTAACACTAAAAGCCGCAAATTAAAGGAGTTTTTCACCTGTAAATAGCCCAAAACTTCATGGATTTTTAATAATTTTATTTCAACTCCTTTTTTTGCTTATTCTTTCTCTATCTTGTTCATAAAAATGTAAATAAAAATACAAAAATACAAAACAAATTTTACCTCAAATAAATGCTCCTAGATCCCAATGGGAAAAAGCCGTAAAGACCAACTTCCAAGCTAAATTCCCGCTCCGTATGAACTCCAAATTCACCAAACTCACTTTTAAAGTTCAAGTTAGAAAGTTATCTATCCAAGGAAGTGGTTTCATTAAAATCGGAGCTCGTTTGCAAAAGTTGGGTTTTGGGACCTAGATGTACATTGTATATCATGTATATATTCATTCTTTCTTGATTTTTTTATTTTACCTTTCTTAATTACTAAAAATACAAAAAAATCATACTTATATTGTATTTTAATTGTTCTATTTTACTTTATTTCTTTGTTGTAAATATCTCTTATTAAAAAGAAAAAAAATCATATTAGAAAAGCAAACAAAAAAAATGTACATGTTGTATGTATTTACTTGTAAATTCACCACTATTTTTTCCCTCTTTATTTTTGTTGTATTTAAAGTAGCATACTTTATATCATTATTTATTTATTTATTTTTTCCCATTCTCTACAATAACTTCCATTTTCCTCCATTAACCACCAAGTCTTCATCTAACCTCCATTCCACTCCACCATTTTTTTTAACCTCCCATTCAACTCCACCATCTTTCTAACTCCCATTCTTCTTCTCTTTATATTCATATGTACATCCTCATTTTTCCCCATCCGCCATTCTTATAGAAAAAGGAGAGAGCTTGGAACGTGGTGTCGGTGACAGCGACGAAGCGTCTTCCTCAAGCGACGACCTCCTTCAGGCGAGATCCGCGGAGCTCCGTTCCGCGTCACGAGTTCCCCATCGAGCTCGTGTAGCTTCTCCAATTTTGTTTCGCCAATTGGATCGAAGCGATGACAGGAGTCCAGCGTAGCTGCTCTGAAAATCCGGCGACATCAGGTAAGTTATCCCTCTCATATCTCTTTTTATTTTATTTTATTTAACATTTTTTTTGTTGTTTAGCCACCACATATCACCTCCACCATACCATTTTTTTTACATCATCCCATCACCATCACAACCATCTCCATCTTCTTCATCATTCTCCTCTATTTTTTTTCTTTCTTCTTTCTTTTGTATATAAACATATTTTGTTTCCTGTTTAAGAAAATAAAAAAAATTAAAAAAAAATCTAAAACAAAAAAATCACAGCATAAAAAAGCAAAAAAATCAAAAAAAAAATTTTGCAGGGCAGCAGCAGCCCACGGCCGTCGCCCCCTGCACCTCCAACCCTCCGCCGACCGTCGACGACCCGCGCCGCCTCGAGCCGGCCGCCGTCACCCCTCCTCCGCGCCTCCTCCCTTACGGCCGCGTGCGGCTACGCGCGGGCCACCGCCGCCGCTGCCCCATCTTTTGGGTTTCACCTGGAACGAAGGAAGAAGGAAGAAGGTCTTATTTCCTTATTTTTTTATTGTAAAAATTTCAAGTCTATCCTTTCATGTTTCTGTAATTACAAACAAGTCCCTACATATATTTGTGTTGCCTAATTTAGTTTCTGTATTTGCACTGATAACCCTATGTTTGTGTGTTAATTTGGACTTCATTTATGCATCTTTTTATTCAATGAAAAATGGTTTGATGTTGAGCAACTAACTCTCTACATTGTGGATATTTATTTATATTTTTTGTGGTCCTTGGGTAATTAATTAAAATTGTTCAACTGAAATTTTGCATAGTTTACCCATTCTGTGCCTTTAAATTTATATCTCGCACATGGCTGCTTTAAAAATTCCCTAAAAATTAGGAATGATGCCTTGATAAGTGCTTAATTTACTGTCCAAATTTCATCCAAAATGGAAATGTCTTGTGCCTGAAATAATTTATAGAGTGAATTTAGTATTTGATTTTTAATTAAATCCACATATATCATTTTAGTAAAATTTCAAGTCTCCTGGATTGCACATGAAAATATCTATTTTAGATAATTTGCTCTCCGACTAATTTGATAACGTGGATTTATTAGAAATTATTTACTCACTGTCACTCTGATTTCACTAAAAAATCCATAAAAAATTTATATATTGTCAAAAAATTCCAAAAATATTACTGTAGCTTTTTTGCATCATGTTTTCTTTCCAGTAAATTTTTCATAATTTTTGCTTACTGTTTGTGTGAGAAATTGCGAAAAAACCCATAAAAAGTGTACATTTTTTTTATTGCATTTTAACCCCTAAAATTCTAAAAAAATGTGTTTTGTGTTCATTACTGGATTAGGATGCTAGGAAAAATATAATTTGGTTGAATTGGATTAATTTAACATTAAAATTAATTTGGCCTTGTTGTATGCTTTCTTAGTGTCGTAATTCAACCGCATCTTGCATTTGCATTTGATTTTTGCATTAAAAAAATAAAAAAATACCGCATTGGATATCTAGACCTAAGTTTTTGAATTAAAACCGAAGTTGTTCCTTTGCCTCCCTGAGTTCGACCCCGGACTTGCCCGGGATATAAATTAAAGCCGAGACACTCTTCACGGAGATCTTCTCTAGATTCTGACCGAATCGCTAAGTACACGTGCTACAACGTGACCGAATTAAACATCATATTCAGTGACTCGTCAATGACAGAGCTCCGGTGAGCTCTAGGGTGGAGCTCCAACGATGAGCTTAGATATAATGGTTAAGCAGTTGAACCACTTAGCCTTATATAGGCTCGGGTACACAGCTTAAGAGCTATAAACCGCTGTATTTTGTACGTAACTTTTGCATATAGTGTTTGTTTTTGATGTTCTTGGGCTCTTGGAAAGGTATCAAAGAATACTACAAGATAGAATCATTATTTGTTTAATTTGGATATTAGATTAAGTTGATAATTGACTTTTAGTATTTTTAGTAGTTCGGGGTTTCACAACCATACTTATACGAAATCCTTTAGTCTCCAATGCATGTCTCCAAACTTCAAGCTTCTCATTTACTCCATCTCTAGTCTCATCAATCAACACAATATCATCAACGAATAACATACACCAAGGTATCTCATCCTGGATGCGACTTATCAACTCGTACATAATCAAAGTAAAAAGGAATGGACTCAAAGCTGAACCTTGATGCAGATCAATGTTGACGTCAAAATAGTCAGTCTTCACAGACTGGATACTTACACAAGATGAAGCACTGCCATACGTATCCTTTATGAGGTTAATGTATATGACATGTACTTATCTCATCTCCAAAACTCTCCACAATCTCTCCTGTGGGACAGGGTCATAAACCTATCCAAATCAATAAAAATCATATGGAGGTTCTTCCTTTTAGCTCTATAAGTCTCCATTGTTCTCCTCAGTAAGTGGAAGCCTTCAATAGTTGAGCGACTTGGCATGAATCCGAAATGATTTCCTTTTACTTTAGAAACTTGCCTCAACCTTCTTTCGATCATACATTCCTAAATTTTCATATAATGACTCATCAGCTTGATACCTTTGTAATTCACACAATTTTGAATGTCTTCTTTGTTCTTATAAAGAGGCACGACACTGCTTCTCCTCCATTCTTTAGACATTTTCTTGCTTCACCAGATAACATTGAATAAATATGTAAGCCAAGTCAAACCATGCTCATTTGTAACTCTCCATACTTCTATAGGAATGTCATTAGGTCATACACCTTTCCCAGGTTTCATAACCTTCAAAGCCTCCTCTACTTCATTCCTTTGTATTCGTCTATAGCTTGTACGCTTCAAGTAAAGTAACTTCCACTACTAGCTAGATCTCCTAAAGTGATCTCTCTATTTCCTCCCCTAATGAAAAGCTTATGGAAATATTGCTTCCATCTGGTCTTTAAATCCTTATGAGTAAGGCCATATATAGGATATCTAGAAATATTACAAACTCTTAATATGGATCTAACACTGCCTTTTCTCAATTCCTTTGTACTACCAAAGAAAAGACACCTACCATCATTGTCAATGAGTAATCCTGGTAAGGTGAACATCGTACACTCATGTGTCGTGGTTGTCTTTCTCGATTGTTCCTCCACCATCACATTCAACTTCGTTATTTTCTTCAAATCCAAAATGACCATCATAGAATCCTTATATCTGAGTGGCATCTGCACCAATTTAAATGCCAGAGAAATGAGGCATTCAACATCCCATTATTTTTTTAAGTAAAAAAAGAGGGAAACACGATATGGTTTCTACCCCAAATTCATTAATAAACTAGAAGAAGATGCAAGAAGACTTACAATACCCAAAACTCAAGAAGATCCTTGGAATGACAAAATACATTATCGCAGTAAAAACATTGTAAGGAAAAGAGTACCATTTCTGGCTAACCAAATTGCCCATAATGTTGCGATAGGATGGATAAAGTCCTCTCTAGAGCGTTGTTTAGACTGATACAACGAGTCCTAAGAAAGAATCCAAATTCTATAGATCCAATCATTCTATATCCAGTTCTAACCAGATAGCGGATGCCTTCTCACAGTGGAAGAAGAGGTGTTAACCGTCTCAATATGTGTTGCACAAATGGGACATCTATTAGAGACCTCTGGAAAAAGTCTGGCACAACGATCGCTCGTCATAATCTTCCTTCGACGTAGGAGCCACATAAAGAAACCGATTCTGTTGGCATCTTTAACTCCCAAACAAAGTTGCAGTTTCAAACTAGAGTGTCTGCCTCGGCTGCAGGGTCTGCTGATAGCTTTGTTGGCTCGTTTTACTGAGAATGAGTTACTCTTCCATACCTAAAGGTCTCGTCCCTCAATCGGTCTGTCAACCTGCCTGATGGATTCAAGGAGGATAAGGAACTCTTCCAGTCGATGATCAGAAAAGTCCGTCAAGAAAGGAGGCATCCATTTGCCATCTAGCCAACAGTTGTAAACCCGCGCTTCCTGATCGACATCTAAAGAAAAGAGGCAGGGGAATCTGGAATAGAATGTTCCTTGACTTGAACAGTTATTGGTCCATAAGACAAAAGATTTACCATCAATCAACATCAGACGAAAGAGCTCCTGAAAGCGAGGCATCACCGAGTTAATACCTTTCTAGAAAGCTGAAGGGTGAAACTGTAGATGCTGAGTCATCGTGTCCCTGACCCCAATGTTATAGATGCTTCGGATGAGACGATAACATAAGTCCTCTCTTCTCCCCCAAATCCTAATGACCAATTTTAAAAGAAGCGCCTCATTCATGGTTTTCAAGCAAGAGATACCAAGGCTGCCTTCCTCTTTTGGCAAGGTGTTAGTCTCCCAATCTACTAGATGCACTCAAGAACCCTCTTGACCCGATTTTTCAAAAAGGAATCTCCGCATGATCATCTCCAGCTTGTGCTTGATACCAGCGAGAAGAAGATAAGATGACATAAAGAATATAAATAATAACTGAGAGATCTGCTTTTACAAGCACCAACTGTCCATCACGTGATAGAATAGCCGCCTTCCAACCACTGAGTCTCTTCTCCATCTTCACACTGTACGCCTTGAGTTGTTTCGGCGTAGCAGTCAAGGCGATGAAACCATGAAGCTTCTCAAACGTACCCCTTAGAGAGGTGTAGAGGGTGTGTAGAGGACACCCATTCTGCTTCGAAGTGAAGATATCATGCTGGAGTTGCAGTATCTTCGATTCATTTTTTGTCGGGGAATACGTGGCGGCGAGAATGTCCCACATAGCCTTTACAGTAGGCTGACTCAGAATATCATTGGCTATCTCCAGTGATACAGTCCCAAATAGCCATACACGCGCATACGCATCGTCTGCCTCCCATGAGGCATTGACCCCAGTCTTGTTGTTAGGTTCATCTTGTGTGAGGATGTGCTTCTTGCTATTACACTAGATTAGGCTCATAAACTGCATGGTCCATAGATCATAATTTGTCCCGTCCATCTTGACAATGAGTGCTGGACCTTTAAAGGCACTCAGGGATGAGATCTTGGCTTTGGAGTTAACTCTGTTGTCTGACATGATGACAACAATGACAAAGACGGGGGTTGTAGACAAGATTAACTACGTCTACACAATCACATAGGAAACCAGTTATGGGTGTAGATTCATACCACTATTCCATCCGTTTGAGGTTTCTCTAGGTAACTAGGATGATTTAGATGGTCAAATCAACCCTAGAAACCCAAGGATCAGACCTCGAAATTGCCGAACAAAGGCCCCTAAGCCACACGACCCATAGGATGGAGATGGAGTCCGCGCATGGGGTGGGGTGGGGTGAGTGGCAGGGATGACTGGAAGCTCTAGGCCACCGTGCCAGCGGCCGACGGTGGCGGCATGTACGGCTGGCAGCCCTAGGCCACTGTACTAGGGGCCAGCGGTGACGACATTGGCCGCTGCTGTTGTGCGAGATGCGACGGTGGCGGTCGACAACGCCCGCTTTTCTCTTAGTGGTGCTCACGTTAGGGTTTTTGGTGGGGAGGGGTATCTAGGGCACATGCTTCGGCCTAGGACCGTTGATCTGATACCATGTGTAAAGGAAAATAGAAGTGTATATTCATCGTAACCCTAGAGCTCTCTTATATGAGAGAAAAGCTCGATGGAAAAATTACATAAAGAAGACACGATAATAACTAATATAAATAAACCTCAGAGAGATACACATATCTCAACAACAACATATGAATTCAGTAGGTCTGTGCTATTTAGGGTTCCCAATCGGTGGGAACCTTGTCTCACACTCTTGACTGGGGCTCTTCTTTCATCTCCCCCTCCTTGATTATGGCTTTTCTTTTTGTACGTTTATTGCCACCTCATGGAAGAAGACCTGGAGGGTCATTGCCTGGAGATGCTACGAGGTGTCGTTGTCTGAGATAGGGTTGTGACGAGGTGCGATGGTACGGATAAAAAATGATGTGCACAAGGTGCACATTGGAGATGATGGCCTGATTCTACAGCTGCTATGGCTGAGAGCGCCTGGAGATGGTTAACGATGGATGGATCACCTAGTATCTTCTTGTAACCAAGAGAAGGCACTACCATCGAGAACTAAGGAAAGGAGAATCCATCCTCGTCGCATGGAGCTTGGGGGTCGGTTGCTGGGGTGTTGTTGCATATCTCGGAACTAGGTGATGGTGCCCTCTTCAGAATATTGATGGACTTGTATGAGAAGGTTGCACCTTGGTTGAGGAGACGCTGCCTAGGTTTTATCTTGGAGGTTACATGCTTGGGAATCATACATGGAGAGAGATTTGAGAGAGGTAGACCAAATGCATCTGAGATGAGTCACGTGCGAGGATCACGCTCCATGGGAAGAGGTCTCCTGTGCATTAGATCTTGCACAGAGAATAGGTGCTGGTTGTTAGAGATCGATGGGCCAACACCTAGTAGGGTGGCACTGAAAGAATTAGGATTTCATTAGAAATCCTAGAACTTGGAACCTCTGCCTGGGGTGCACTGTCATCTTGCAGAATTAGGGTTCCACCAGTAACCCTAGAATTTTCTTGATGACGATCTTCAGAATTGGAACAAGATCTTGAACATGAACATACTAAAAAATCTTTAAGAACAAATCCAAGAATCGAACCTGTGGTGATACCATGTTGAAATAATAATGGGGAAGCATAATTGGTAATTAACGGAATAAAATATAGAACACTCATAATTTGCATGGAACCCTACTTCCTGAGGAGCGGGATGAAACTACGGAGAAGGCCTCAATGAATACATGGGGTGTTGGGTTTCTTATATAACCAAGCATCACAAACAAACCCGAGTCCCATTTATAGATGACGTAGGACTAAACATGAGAACGTAGTAATTGGATCCTGGAGAGATACAATTACCCATCTATTGCATACTCTAACAACCCGAACATGGGAATGACATCTTCACTAAAGGAGCACCCTAACCATTTACCGACCAATCTTCTGGAATTTTATAAACAACCTTCTAGTCGATACAAACATTCAATCCCCATTTACGGTTGTCCTGATATTGTGTTTATGGAGGGGGGATAGAAGAATGCTTCACCTTTGACTCATTGGCCTTTTTAGGCATGCACAACTAAAGACTAGTTCTCCCGCAATGGGAATGAAAGACTAGATTGTGACAAGTTGCCGTAACCGCTCCCTCCCTCACCTCCAGTTGTCCTCTAAACCCCTCCGTCCTTGTCCTCAACCTCGCAAGCCACACAACCATGATCCTCTACATCCCCTACTCGATCCATTTGTCAAGGAGGCTACATTGTTGAGAGGTTTTTTCTCAGTTGGTCCTGTCCAGATGTCATTATTGTTTATTAACAGCAAGAGTGCTATACATCTAGCACTGAAAGGATGGAACACATTGATTCAAAATTTCTTTTTATACACAGAGTGATTAGTCGAGGCAAGTCAATAGAAAAACCCCATACCGAATGATCTTGCAGATACAATGGTCCGTCTCTTATAATTCCAAGTTTACAGCTTGCTTGAATGTGGTTTGTTGGAGTATTTGCTAGTGCACCTATTGAGTTGTAGCAGGGTAAATGGATCCTGGAGAAGATCCATTTACCCCATCCTGTGTTTAGTCCCATACCGCCCAATGGTGGGACTTGGAGGCTCTGGGAAGGCTATATAAGGAGCACCAGACCTCCTGTACTCATCGAGAAAGTGAATAGAAAAACACGCCCCTTTAGAGGGCTTCTCCTGTGGTTTCATTCCGCTCCTCACGGAGTGGGGTTCCACGTTAAAATCCCGCTTGTTCCATATTTTATTTATCTTTTCCATGTTTATGCTTCCGCTTCCGATTTTCTAACATGGTATCAAAGCGGGTTCGATTCTCGAGGATTTCACATTTTTTGTTCGAGATTCGATTAATGATCATTCTTGAAGATCGATTTTTATGAAGATATGATTTTTAGTAAAGTTTGAGTTTAGGGTTTCTTTAGAAACCCTAATCATGAGGTTCGGTCCTACAGGAGGTCTGGCGTTCTACAATCAGTTCTAGGGTTTTCTTCGTGAAACCCTAATCCAGTTCCAGGTTGCCGCATCTCCTACAGGCGGCTTCGATCTCATCATCTCCACGGCAGTGCCCCACGGTGGGCCTCTCCCCCTCCAGATCTCCCGCAGGGGAGATGCTCTCCAGTTCTGCGCGATGCACGCGCTCCTCTCTACACGGTTCTTCCGCAGGAGGCGTGGGATCCTCCAGGCAGCAGTCGCTGCCCTCCCTACATACTCTGATGATTATTACGAAGATTCGACGTCAGATTTCCTGTCTCATATGGCGGCGCGCAGCAAACAAGATGATCCAGAAGCCCAGGCGATGCACCCTCGCGGCCCCCACGCATACTCCACTGGGTCCAGGCGCCACCGCATCCACCCATCTACCTCCGAGCATCAGCAACGACTCCGCATGCATCCAGACGAGCCCTCCAGGCGGCGCTCTCTTCAAGCGATAAACCCAAGTGTTGCCATCGTGCGCGAAGCCCCTCCCTGGCAGTGCTAGGCAACGACGTAACCAACAACCCCAGGCGCTTCCGCTTTCCCAGGCGATGCTGCATCCACAGGCGGCGGCAACCCCCGGCAGAGCCATGCACCTCTGCCACATACATGACGCAGATCCCCACAGACCCATCTTCGATTCTTGCGCGAGTTCAAGCCAAGATCCAAGCGATTTCACAGGTCTCTCTCCTTTGGCGGCGCGAGCCCTCTCCACATGCAGTTCTCATTGGCGGAACCCATCGGCATCCCTCGCGCATCGTGCGCACAGGCGCATCTCCTCAAGCTGGCGGCGCCTTCCTCCTCCCGATGCTGCTACCCGCGCGACGGCGCCCTGCCCTCATCTCCTTTTCAGGCGGCGCTCCCCTCGACCTCCAGATCAGGGGAACCCTAATCCCGATGGGTTAAAAAAAATGGTTCTTGGGTTGAAGAGCCCGACATTTAAAAAAAAAAACTGTGAGCCTGTTAGGCCCGACCAGTTGGGCCGTTGTATGGTTTAAAACCCAAAGTTGGATTGTGGTGATTAAAAAAACAGGATATTTGCGGGCTATTTGCTTGAAAGCCCACAAGAAAAAAAGGAGAGAGAGAAATATTGTTGAAAGGAAAAAGACGCGTACAAAATACAAAAAAAAGTCGTACGCATGGTAAAAAAAAAGAGTTTTCTTTGAAAAAGTCGCATACAAAGAAAAGCCGTATGCAAATTTAAAGAGGATGCAAAAGCCGTAAAAAAAAAGGAACGGCTTACAAAAAAAAAGAGGTGACGGCTTATTAAAAAAAATAATGAAAAGCCAAAAATTTCATGTTTGTTTTCCCCATTATGTTGTCTTCTCCCAACTTTGTCATGTGAGCCATAGGGACTCCAGAGCAGAGGACCATTCCCTTGAGGGCAAGGGTTTTCATGTGGTATCATAGGTACACCAGAGCAGTGCACCATTCTCTGAGCCAGATGGGAGAGACCCAGTTCTCCGACGAGGAGACTTCAGGTGCAGTTTCAGACTCGATGGTCAGATTCCGAGTCTTCAGTTGACTCACACTCCAGCCCGTTCGTCCTCCTCACCTGCACGACATGAGAAGCAACGTCCTCGACTGCAGCATGTGCTCGTTGGGTTGATATTGTCCGTAGTGTTCTGTAGCGTGAGTTGAGTTTCTTTCTGTTTGTTTGTCCAAGCTGAGCATTGCATGCTCCAGCTTGAGGGGGAGTGTTGGAGTATTTGGTAGTGCACCTATTGAGTTGTAGCAGGGTAAATGGATCCTGGAGAAGATCCATTTACCCCATCCTATGTTTAGTCCCATACCGCCCAATGGTGGGACTTGGAGGCTCTGGGAAGTCTATATAAGGAGCACCAGACCTCCTGTACTCATCGAGAAAGTGAATAGAAAAACATGCCCCTTTAGAGGGCTTCTCCCGTGGTTTCATTCCGCTCCTCACGGAGTAGGGTTCCACGTTAAAATCCCGCTTGTTCCATATTTTATTTATCTTTTCCATGTTTATGCTTCCGCTTCCGATTTTCTAACATGGTTTGGTAGCCATGTTTAAATCTGCAAATGAGATTCTGGTGAGTGATACATTCAAAAGGAGTTTACGTCAAAGTGGAAGTTGTTTTGAACATGCTTCGCAGTAAGACCTAATTAAACAGAATACCAGTCTGATAAATAACATAAATGAATGGTTGACAACCATTGGATTTATGGAATTGATTATATTAGTCGAGGATCTGATTGTCTACTTTTTCTGAGGATAAGTATGGCTGTTTTTTGGAATTAAAACCCCTCAAAGCAGTTGCATGGTGGTTGACTTAATCTCGATGGTGATTCCATGTGGCTGTACTCTATCTTCCAAACAGCAAAATACTTTCTTTCTACTGAGGAACTAAACCTATTTAGAAAACCTTGTTGGAAAGTTGAGTGTCGTGGTTTTTGTTATTGTGGTTGGTTATTGCCATTTTACATTTGGCATGCACAGGATGCTACCATTCCTTTATATTTAATTATTATCTCTCTGATCTGCTGAATCGCTTTGGTCAGTAACCATTTTGGTCAGTAACCATTCAAATGTATTTTTTCTTTGTTTTTACATGGTTGTCAGGAGCTATCATTTTTGGGTAAAGAATAACTTTGAGTCAACCACCTTATGGAATTATGTTTCTGACTTGTTGTTTGCAGGTAATCTAAGTCCTGCCCTGGCTCTTGACCTGGTTTCCTCGCAGAATTATGTAATTGTGGATATAAGATCAGAAAAGGACAAAAACAAGGCTGGAGTTCATGATTCTGAAGCATGCCTGTCAACAGAAATTGAAGAGATCACCCCGCAAACAATATTGAGAATAAGGGATTTACGTGGAAAATCCTACGAAGATGGAAAAATCACGGGACACATAGAACCGTAATCTTCCTCATTCGAGATTAGGTTTCCGCCCACTAGACAAATTTGTAATAAAGGGGGATGAGTTCATCAAATAGAGTGATGGGTAAATCGTAAATGATCCCTCATCAAAGATCCATTTACCACCTACACCATAAGCTCAACTCAACACCCCCCTCAAGTTGAGCATATGCATACATGCCCAACTTGCAAAGTTCTCAAAATTTAAAGGGGAGAAACCTTTGGTAAATATATCAACAACTTGTTTGGTTGTCTTGATGCAAAGAAGGTAAAGGTCTCCACTAATCGATTCATTTTCTAATGGAGAGTCTGCACTGTTTGTCTACCTCTACATGTTTTTTTATGTCGTGTAGAACTAGGTTATTGACTAGATTTATGACAATCGTGTTGTCACAAAAGGGCTTCATAAGCACCCCAACATATGTCCATATCTTGTAATATAATCATCAACCAGAGTGACTATAACTCTATTAGCAACTGCCTCTGTACTTGGCCTCAATGCTGGATCTGGTGAGAACATATTGCTTCTTCTTCAGGTAACAAGGTTCACACCTAAATAAATGCTATAACAGAGGTGGATCTGTATAACCCTCAATATCTACATCTGTTATTTTTTTTTCGAAAATTACTCCTGTAGAATAACAAGCACACAACGAGACGATGGTCAACGTGGAATCCCTCCATACCGGAAGGGAAACCACGGGAAGAAAATGTCCTTGTTGCTCACAACTAATAGGGCTTTTGTTTCTTTTGTTTCGTATATCACTTGAAATGGGAGGAGAGTTACATATATGCCCAAGGTAAGACGGCTCCCAAGATCTACTTACCCGTTTACATAACACTTAACACTTCCCCTCAAGTTGAGCATAGAGATCAAACATGCCTACTTGCCAACATTCTTAAACTTGACATTTGATAAACCCATAGTGAAGACATCAACTTGCTCTTCCGTTTTTATATATGATAGGACCAATTCTTTGGAATCGATTCTTTCTCGAATGAAGTGACGATCAATCTCAACATGCTTTGTTCTGTCATGCAACACATGATTGTTGGAGAGACTTAAAGCTGACTTATTATCAAAGAATAGTTTCATACAAGACCTCAAATGTCGAATTTCGGTTTCGTTTCAGTAAGCCCAGAAAAGGAATTTCGGTGGAATTTCGGTGAAATGGCCGGAAATTGGGAAAATGACTTGAAAACTCATTTTTTTTCAAAATTTAGGATTTGTAATGTTGTTTAATCAATAAAAGAGACATAAATGCAAGTTTTTTTGCTTATAATATGATGTTATAATGTTCAGTGCCTTAAAATAATGATTTCGGTCATCATATCGATGATCGTCCAAAGTGAAATTTCATATTTCAGTACACAGTTAAATTTTGGCATTCAATTTTTCTATCAATTCTCAAAAGAATAATAATACTTTTATTTAAAAACAAAATAAGACACACACACAAATACAAATATTTTAACATGTATGCCAAAATAAATGCATAGTAGGGCTTGTGATAGTAAAATGTATGTTATACGAGACACAAACAAATTAATTAACACCAAGAAATTGTGTAGCATTCATAAGCACAATCTACGTCCAGCCTAATAGTAGAAAAATAGTTACAGTCAAAGACTTGGAAGGTTATTAACAACCTACCACACGTACAGACACACATACTCCTTATAGTAGAGAGAAGTAACAAGAGAGTCCTAGAAAAGAACAATCTTCTAGTGTCTTGTGAGTTAAAATGATGCAATGTAATGTATTAATATGTAGGGTCTAGGAAATCCCGGAAAAGATATGCAAGGAAAAGAAGAACTCTGAAGTTTGTTAATATGCAAGGCCTTACCTAATAGTTACAGTCAAGTTGGCCTAGGAAAAGATAACAAGATGGTTATATAAAGATTCTAACTATGAAGATTCTGAACTCTGAAGTTAGCATTCAAGAATGAAAAAAATACATATTTGGCATCTCGAAGTATGTTAAAAAAAGATGTGTTATGAAAAAATATGGTAAACCTTGCTTGGAATTTGGAAACTTGGGGAGCGTCAAATTTTTTTTTGGAAACTTGGCTCTCCAAGACAAGTTAGGTTGTGAATTGTGACTTGTGAAGTTGTGAGATGGAATGAGAACATATACATTATATTTATTGGGTTTAAAGAGGACCCTTAATGGCCTTATTTATTACAACGGTGGTTGGAATAGTGGCTTATATTGCAATGGTGGTTGAAATAGTGACCTATAAATTTCATTTAGTGACCAAACAATACCTATGAATATCAATAAGTGGCCTAGGCATGACATATGGTGACCTAGAACAATTTCAGTCGAAATGGACCGAAATGAACCGAAATTCCACCGAAATCCGAGAAATCTGTGAACAATTTCCACCGAAATGGACCGAAATGGGCCGAAATGATCGAAATTCGGCCGAAATTTCAGCCGAAATCCTGGAAACTGATATAATACATGGTTTCGATATCGGTATCGCCACGAAACCGAATTTCGACCGAATTTTGGTCGAAATTCGCCGAAATTTAAGGCCATGGTTTCATAGGCATATTTAGATCAATCCTATTATCGGTCAAGATAATCTTAAGCCACAACATCTCTGTGACACCCATCGCTACAACTCTGTACTCAGCTTTAGCACTTGACATTGCCCAAACAGATTGTCATTTACTCCTCTAAATCACAAAGTTGCCACCCAGATACACATAATATCCGGTAATAGACCTCCTCGTATCAACACATCCAGCCTAGTTAGAATCAATGTAGCACTAAACCTCGAGCTTAAAATTTCTTGTAAATATAAGTCCTTTTTCAGGACTCGGTTTTATATAACAAAGAATACGATCAACCACCTTCATGTGTAAATCAGTAGGAGCATGCATAAATTGACTCTTCAAATTCACAATATAAGTGATGTCAGGTCTAGTAAGCGTGAGATAGATAAGTTTTCCAACAAGTTTTTGGTATCAACATTTGGAATCTTCATCAAGTTGGTTCCCATCCTTTAAGCTCAGCCTGTGATTTTCCTCAATTGGAGTAATGACATGTTTACATCCTAGTTTTGATTTCCTTTAAAAGATCCAGACTATACTGCCTTTGGCATAGGACAAGCCCATCACTAGATCTTTCCATCTCAATGCCTAAGAAGTATTTTAATTTTCTAAGGTCTTTCAAGTCAAACACCCTTGCAAGTTCACCTTTCAACTGCACAATCTCCTCTTCGTCATCCCCAATAATGATCATGTCATCCATATAGACAAGAAATAAGGAAACTTATTTATTTTCCTCTTAACGAAAATCGTATGGTCTCCATTTCCTTGATGATATCCCAATCTGGACATCTTAAATCTATGCTTCTCAAACCATGCTCTAGGTGATTGTTTTAGGCCATATAATGCATTCTTTAGCTTGCAACACTTTTGTATCCTTTCATACCCATGTGACATATGCATGTAAACTTTTTATGAAGATCTCCATTCAAGAAAGCATTCTTCATGTCCATTTGATGGAGTTTCCATTCCTTAATGACAACAAGAGAAATTACAAAATGTACTGTACTTAATTTTTCTACAGGGGCAAAAGTATCCAAGTAATCAACACCATATTTTTGACTATTTCCCTTTTCTATAAGTCTAGCTTTGTATATCTCTACTTTGCCATCTGGATTGTACTTTATGATGTATACCCACTTTGAACCAACCATGTGTACCCCTTCAGGGATATCTGCAATGTCCTAGGTACAATTCTTCTTTAAGCGCTTCCATTTCTTCTTCCATGGCACAAATCCATTGAGGATCAGAAAATGCTTATGCAATATTCTTGGTAATCAGCTATGTAGACAAAGAAGTTATAAAGCACTTGTAGTTTTTACTGAGTTTAGAATAACCTACATATTTATTTATATTGTATCTAGTGCAATCTGCGTATCTTGAGAGAGGCTTTATTTCTCTGCGCCTACGTCTCTGTACCACCGAGTCCCCTTCACATATGATCAAGTTGTCAACCTTCTCATCTTCATTAATGTCATTGACTTCCTTTTCCAAATCACTTTCTAGATCATATTTAGAATTCCTAGAGGTAGTAGATGAACTTGGATCATCAAAAGATTGAATATGATTGGGATTGCTTTCTCTTTCCTAAGCTTGCAATAGAGTCTCTTGTTGATCTTTCTTACTGTAGTTTATTCTCATGCCAATGAGGAGAATGAAGCTTCCACTGCTCTGTCTTAGTGCCAGTTTGAATGGCGTTTCCCAAAGAACTTACAGAATAATTACATGTATCAAAGAAAAGAATGTCATGGATATTTCCTTCATCATTATTTCCATTCTCCCGTGAAGGGAATGCTCAGAGTAATAAGAGTCATGCTCTATAAAGGTGACATCTTTTGTCACATGTATTTTTTCATCCTTGGGATTGAAGTATTTATAACCCTTATGAGTAGCAGATATCCTAGAAAAATACCTTTGATTGTACTAGCATCAAGTTTCTTCACATCAGGTGTGGAATTGTGGAGATAAGAAACACACCCAAAAATCTTCTGAGGAAGAGTAAACGACTTACTCTCGGGTTGAACAAAACGAGAAAGGAGTTGCCATGTTCAATCGCTTTGAGGGCATTATGTTGATAAGGAATGCACTTGTGAGAACCGCTTCTCTCCAGAATCGTTTAGGAAGGTTTCTTTGAAATAAGACCGCTCTGCTAACTTCCAGAAGATGTCGGTTCTTCCATTATGCAAAACCGTTCTGTTGAGGGGTATAATTGCAAGAAGCCCATGAATAGTTCCTTTAGCATTAAACAGTTCTTGCAGCTCCTTAGACAAATATTCACGAGCATTATTAGAACTGAAACATTTGATCATTTTTCCATGTTGTGTCCTAATAAGATTGAAGAACCTTTTCATAGTGCTGGCTACTTCCCCACGATCACGAAGTAAATAGACAAATGTGCTTCTAGAATGGTCATCAATAAAAGTAATGAAGTACTTGTAACCATTATGAGTGGGAATGTTAGAAGGACCCCAAACATCAGAGTGAACAAGCTCAAACAACTCAGTTGTCTTGCTCAGAAACATGATAAGTTGTACGAATGTGCTTTGCCTTCAAACAAACATGACAAACTAAGTCCATAGAGTTCAAGCCTTCAAATATTACGAGAAACAAGTTTTTAAGATAACCGAACGGAAGATGGCTAAGGCGTTCGTACCGTTGAATGGCTTGACACTTACACTCATTTTTGTTCTTTCTTTCTTGAATTGCAGTTGTTACAGTGGTTGCTACTTTAATTGGTAGATGGTACAAATCATCAGAAACTAACCCGAACCCAATTCTCTTTCCTGTCACCAAGTCTTGCAACATGCAATGATAAGAAGAAAAGACAAGTTCACAGTTTAATTCTTTTGTTATCTTGCTAACATACAAGAGATTTAGAGGCATGTCTGGAACATGAAGTGCATTATGAATAACAAATTTTTCAACAAGTGAAACACTTCCTTTCTCTGCAACTGTAACATGAGATCCATCAGCAAGGCTACATGGTCTTTGCCAGAGGCCAATTTATAGTCTCTAAAGAGTTTTGGGTCACTGGTCATATGATCAGTGGCACCACTATCGATTATCCACTCAAGTTTTGGATCACCAGCCATGAGAGAAGAAACACACCAATACAACCTTGAAATCTCAACAAGACCAACTTTTGATCTCTGCACCAATTCACTTAAGGAATGAACAAGCCAAGAGGCAAAGTGGCACGTCAAAAACAATTACTCAAATGCCAGTACAAGCTAAGAGAACTAACAATAGCAACACTTTGCAACCCAACGAGAAGATATGCACAACAACTGTACGAGAATTGAAGCTCAATATCATTTACAGCGGAATCCAAGCTTCAATCCAACCACAATCGACAAGGGAAGGGAACACTGGAGTTTTCAACTGATCCCAACAACGAGCAAAGGAAAAAAATCTTAGCCAGCATGTAAAAGGACCTTTAGGAGTCATAATATTGTTGAACATCATCAACCTCCTTCAACATTGTACCAGACCTTTGTGGTATTATGTCGAACACTCGGTGGACAACAATACACAATCCAATTTTCTCCTGCAAAAGAGAGGCGGAAAATGTCCCCAAGAAATGTGCTACACGCTCATAAAATCACTCAAGAGCACAAAGCTCACACCCCCAACAACCATGGAACTTTCCTCAGAATACCATTGGAGCTCGGATCGATTCTAGACATTAAAAAACGCCACGACAACATTATCAACATCCTCCTGCGAGTGGATTCAGACCTACACCACAACTCCACAACACCGTGGAGTAGTTGTCGCTACTTAATATGGTGGACCAATAATGAAAAAAACCAACCATAAAAAATTCCAGCACAGTGGAACCAATTTCCAGCACCTCAAGCAGCAGAACATGCAATCCTATGCATCAACGATGCTCTGATACCATATAGAATAACAAGCACACAATGAGAGAGTGGTTAATGTGGAAACCGTCTACACCGAAGGGAAAAACCATGGGGAGAAAATGTCTCTGTTGCTCACAACAACTAGGTTTTTTGTTTCTTATATCACTTGAAATGGGAGGATATATATATATATATATGTGCCCAAGGTAATACGTATCCCCTACAAGATCCACTTACCTGTTTCCATAACACTCAACAACTCCCTTATTGGGATTCTTTTTTATGTACCCATAATTCTGAAGACAACATTCATGTGAACTGTTGAAGGAGCACGCATAAACTAGTTAAGAATATTCACATCACAAGTAATGTCATGTCTAGATGAGGGTCAGATAAACCAGCTTGCCAACAAGTTTTTGATACCTATTCGTTTTGGTTTCTGTGAGTTTCTTACCATTGTTAACACTGAGCCGGTGATTTAATTCAATAGGAGTAGAGGATGGCTTACATCATAGTTTCCCAAATTCCTTAAAAGATCAAGGATATACTTCTTCCAGGTCAGACAAATACTTAACTGCTTCGACTTTCCCAAGTCTTTAAGTTTAAACTCAGAAGCAAGTTTGGTCTTTAGTTTTTGAATCTCCTTATCATCGCCTATAATAATCACATCATCTGCATAAATGAGAAGGATGGAAAATTTCCCATAATCTACTTAACAAACATAGTATGGTCTCCATTCCCTTGTCCTTGTCCCTCTGAAAGCAAGACTACATGGAGGCATTCAAACCCGGCTCTTGGAATTGCTCAAGGCCATAACATGCCTTCTTCAGTTTGCATCATTTACCTTTCTCTTTATATCCAACAACCATCAACATGTAGACTTATTTCATCTCCTCATTACGAAAGTCATTCTTGACATACAACCAACTAATTTTCCATGCTCTTTGAACAACAATAATGATAACAACACAGTTGATATTCATTTTGGCAACATGAGAAAAAAAGTTTCAATGTAATGGACCCCATTTTCTAGCTCTATCCTTTTGCAACTAACCGAACTTTGTATCTGTTGGGAAAATAGAAGCAGTGTTTATTCCATCAGCCCTAGGCTCTCTTATATAGGAGAGTAGCCTATGGGTAAATTACATAAAGCATACGGCAGAAAATAAAAATAACAGAGAAATACAAAGGAAACTAATATATGTTTACACCCTCCCTCAAGATGGAGAATAGATATCAATCATGCTCAGCTTGGACACACACTTCTGAAATGGGCCTCGTAGTAATGCCTTGGTGAATATATCTGCAGTTTGATTCTCTGAACTAACATGGGATGTAGCAATGAATCCCTTCTGAATCATGTCAAGTATGAAGTGACAGTCAACTTCAATGTGCTTGGTTCGCTCATGGAATGCTGGATTGTTTGCAATGAACAAGGCTGCCTGATTGTCACATTCTAAGGTCATAGGAAGTTGTACTTTTATACATAGATATGTAAGCACAACCTTTACCCACATCATTTCTGTGCTAACCTGAGCCATAGCCCTATATTCAGATTCAGCACTAGACCTTGCTACCACAGTTTGTTTCTTGCTCCTCCATGAGATTAGAGAATCTCCAACGTAAACTGCAAACCCAGAGGTGGACTTCCTGTCCTTGGGACAACCTGCATAGTCTGCATCTGCACATGCTGAGATAGAGATCCCCTTGCCTTTCTTGAATAGCAAGCCTGCACCTGGAGATGATTTGAGGTACCTGAGTATCATATGTATAGCATCCATATGAACCTGACGTAGTTGCTCCATGAACTGGCTCACACGACTCACTGCAAAGGATATATAGGGCCTAGTGATCGTGACATACAACAATTTGCCTACCAGTTCTCTGTATCTTCTCCTGTCCACCTCCTCTGTATCATCATCATATAGCTTCATGCTAGGGTCCATTGGTGTTGTAGCAGGCCGGCACCCAAGCATACCTGTTTCACTCAACAAGTCCGTAACATATTTTCTCTGCGACATTACTAGCCCATACGGATTTCTGGCAAACTCCAGCCCCAGAAAATATCTAAGGACTCCAAGGTCCTTGGTGACAAATTCGCTACTCAGCTTTTCTTTCGCCTTCTTTATTACTTGTTCATCATCTCCTGTAATCAAGATGTCATCTACATAAACCATGATTGCAATAATACCTCTTGAAGTCTTCTGTACAAACAATGAATGATCAGCATTAGAGCGTTTGTATTCTTGTTTTCCAAAGAGGTATGAGAGCTTCTGAAACCATGCTCTGGGGCTCTGCTTAAGGCCATAGATAGCCTTATGAAGTCTGCACACCTTGGAACACTCCCCCTCAACAGCAAAATCGGGTGGCTGTTGCTTGTAGACTTCCTCCTGTAAGTCACCATATAAGAACGCATTCTTCACATCCAACTGATATAGCGGCCACTCTCGAGTAATCGCAACTGACAACAAGATCCGTAGGGTAGAATGACGGGCTACTGGCGAGAACGTATCAAGATAATCCACCCCGTATGTCTGTGTAAAGCCACGAGCAACAAGGCGAGCCTTGTATCTGTCAATACTGCCATCTGAATTCTGCTTGACTGTAAATACCCACTTGCAGCTCACTGGGGAAACATCTGCAGGTATAGGAACTAGACTCCAAGTTCCCCTAGATTGAAGCACTGCCATTTCTTCCTCCATTGCTAGACGCCATCTACTATCCTTCAGAGCGTCTTGGTAATTCCGTGGAGTATCTACAGCTGACAAGGCAACCACAAAGTCCCTGAAATCCCTAGATAGTCGTTCAAATGACACAGAAGCTGCTAAAGGATATGTGGCGCAACTCCTCTTCGATTTGCGTATAACAATAGGAACGTCTAAATCAGCTGTGTCCTCATCTGTCCTCTGCAACATATCCTGCTCAGAAACATCATTAGATCCATCAAGAGTAATATCTTCAGGACATACCTTAGGCGAGCTAGATGATGAGTCATGACCATGAGCTGGAGTAGGCCTGTGGGTATAATGAAATGGTAGTGGTGAAACAGGGACAGTAATAGGAGGTGCGGATGATGGTAAAGGAGCTGCTGGTGGTGGTGGTGGTACTGGTGGTGGTGGTGTCACATAGATGGCATCGGTAGTAACTGGAGGTAGCGGCTGATCACCTGAGGATGAAAAGTACATTACAGATTCAAAAATGTTAACATCTGCACTAACAAGATACCGCCTGCGCAATGGATCAAAGCACTTGTACCCCTTTTGAGTTCTGGAGTACCCAACAAATACACACTTGACAACCCTAGGAGAGAGCTTGTCAGTACCGGGAGACAACTGGTGGACAAAGGCAACTGGACCAAATACACGAGGAGTAAGGGAAAACAGATCCTTATCAGGAAAGATAAGGGAGAAAGGAATCTGTTCACCTAGAACAGAGGACGGCATACGATTAATTAGGTAGCATGCTGTGAGAACTGCGTCACCCCAGTAACAATAAGGAGCATGACTCTGTATAAGAAGTGACCTGGTGACATCTAGTAGATGGCGATGTTTCCTTTCAGTGATCCCATTTTGTTGGGAGGTATAGGCACAAGATGTCTGATGGATAATCCCTTGGGATGAGTAGTAATTGGCTAGGACATGAGTACACAATTCCAGGGCATTATCACATCTCACAATTTTAACAGATGTGGAGAAAACATTACGAATCTCATTAAGAAAATGGATAATAATATTCCCTGTTTCAGATTTATTTTTCATCAAAAATACCCATGACACATGAGAGAAGTCATCCACAATAACTATATAAAATTTGTATCCCTGATGATCAGGAACACGACTCGGACCCCAGATATCAATATGAAATAACTCAAACTTGGAGGTACTACTCCGACCCGGACGACTGGGAAAGGTAGACCGGTGATGCTTTCCCAACTGACAAGCCTCACATTGGATGGATGTGTGAGGTAGACCCTGGGGTAACACAGGACACAACTTCTGAAGCGGTAGATGTCCAAAGCGCAGATGCCACAGCAAGGGAGATACGGGTCCAGTAGGTAGGGATGAGGTTCCAGCAAAAGGTATCTGATTGAGGCGATAGAGGCCTCCTTGCTCATAGCCACGACCAATCACGTTGCCCGTAAGGATGTCCTGAAAAACAAGAGAAGATGGATCAAAAATTGCCCGACATTGTAAATCCATTGTAATCTGACTGATTGATAATAAATTCATTGAAAAATCAAGCGCATGTAACACATTCTTGAGCTGCATAGAAGATGTCAGTCTAATCTCCCCCTGACCAGTAATTGGGGAATGTGTACCATTGGCAATGACCACTGTTCGGCCTGGAGGGATCTGAGTGTATCCTGTAAGTAAACTCTGATCGCCACATAGATGATATGTGGCTCCCGAGTCCATAATCCAAGGTAAAGTATCAGATCTACTACTGGTAAATGCAAGTATGCTACCTGATGCACTGGTAGATGCAGAAGAAGATGCAACATCATCAGATTGATTCTCAGTAGTGGGTGCTGGGCCAGATGGGGGAATAATGCCCCTTAGACGGGCAATTAGATCATCAAACCGCTGATCCAAAGAGGCAGCAGATGGAGGCTCTATCTGCTCGGCGACTCGTGCAGATGCAGGAAATCCATGCTTAGAGTAGCATGTGTCTTCATTGTGTCCGACGCGATGGCAGTAGGTACATGTTGGCCGAGTACGACCTCCTCTGCCACGAGGTCCACGTCCACGAGTCTGATGATGAAATTCACGGCCCCTGTTGGCGGCCATGGCTGAAGCATTCTGATTCATGGCCATAGAAGGGACTGTGATGCGGCTCAGTCTGTGAAAGGCTTCCTCCATGGGAGGAATAGTAGAATCGGCCAAGATCTGGGATCGTGCCGCCTCATACTCGGGATCAAGTGCAGCAAGGAAAACGCCCACCATAGTCGCATTCCGGTAGGTCTTCTGTTGCTATGGCGTGGCTGTCAGGGGCATGAAGCTGTATAGCTTCTCGAACATCCCTCGCAGGGATGTTAGAGTGAGTGTAGAGGGCGACCATTATGCTTTATAGTGAATATATCATGCTGGAATTGCAGAATCTTTGTCTCATTCTTCGCTTGAGAGTATGTGGCTGCCAAAATATCCCACATGTCTTTGGCCGTGGGCTGATGAAGAATATCATTGGCAATCTCGATCGCCAAAGTTCCAGATAGCCAGACTTTGGCGTATGTATCATCGGCCTCCCATGAGGCATTGGCTCCAGTCTTCTCAGCAGGCTCTTCTTTGGTAAGAATGTGCTTCTTACTAGTTGACTTCATCATGCTCATGAACTGCATCGCCCACAGTTCATAGTTCGTACCATCCATCTTTACAATAGGCGCTGGACCACGAAAGGCGCCAATAGATGGAATATCCGCCTTGCTTTCTGACATACTGGAAACCGAAGACTGGAGCGATGGACTGAAGATAAGATTTGTCTACACGGACATAGACGGGTTTAGTTGCATGTGTAGACTTCAAGCAACCAAACCCATTTGGTTGACGTTGTGCGCTATAGAGACGTGTAGGATTCAGGGGCACACGCACATGCGCTTTCAGGGTCGCACGCACGTGAGATGAGTCGTGCACAAAGCGCTAAGATGCACGCTGGAGGGCACGAAGGTGCGCGCTGAAAGGGCGCACAGAGTGCTGGAGCGCGCTGGAGCGCACTGGATGGCACAAGGAGCGCGAGGGCGCGCTGGAGGACGTGCTGGAGGATGCGCAAGGGCACGCTTGAGGGCACGCAGGGGTGCGCAGACACAGGAGCGCGCAACGCATGAGAGGCGCAAGCGCGGAGGCGCGAAGTAGGCGCTGGCGGCGGGAAGAGAGGCACGCGGGTGGGGGTAGGGATAGGGTTAGGGTTTCAAGAACTCCGGTCTAGGACCGTCGCTCTGATACCATGTTGGGAAAAATAGAAGCAGTGTTTATTCCATCAGCCCTACGCTCTCTTATATAGTAGAGTAGCCTGTGGGTAAATTACATAAAGCATACTGCAGAAAAGAAAAATAACAGAGAAATACAAAGGAAACTAATATATGTTTACAGTATCCATCAGTAGCTCTTTCAGAAGTATATTTAATGGTGAATACCCACTCAGAGCCAACAAGGTGCACACCCCTAGGGATATTAATTATATCCTAAGTGCCATTCTTCATGTGAGCCTTCATCTCCTCATGCATATCGAGGGCCCATGTAGGATCATATTTAGCCTCAACTACATTCCTTGCAAGAACAATATTAGAATACAGAGATGTTATAAATCATTTATAGGATGTAATCAAGTTAGAGTAAGAATTATGTCGTTTAATGGGGTACTGAGTGCATCTTGCGTATATAGCCCGAAGTTTAATAACACTTTCTGTCTGTGCAATGATTTCATTAAATTGTCCTGACTATATATCCTCTAAATCATTGTTAGTCTCATCAAGAATAATAGGAGTACTATCCAACGCTTCCATACTTGGGGTCATTCGGGGGTCTCTGGTGGACTGAGGTTGTTTTCTTTAGCTTCTCTTTCAAGACATGCTTTCATTAGATTGGATCTCTCCCTGAAAATAATCATTGTAGTCAGTGCCTATTGAAGGATGTCTTTGATGGCGCATGTGTTTTGTCCCTCATTGTTGGGAAAAGAGACTTCGTTATTGATTCAGAAAACCCTAGGCTCTCTTATATAGGGAGAGACCTAAAGGGTAAATTACAGAGAGGTCTATATAAAATAAAGAAATAACGATAAACAACATAAAGAGATAATGAAACTACGAACTATTTCTACACTCCCCCTCAAGGTGGAGCATAGATATCTATCATGCTCAGCTTGGATGAACATTTTTGAAACGGTCCTCTGAGCAGTGGCTTGGTGAATATATCTGCTGTCTGATCTCCCGAGCTCACATGGGCAGTAGATATCAATCCTCTCTGGATCAAGTCCCTCGTGTAATGGCAGTCAACTTCGATATGCTTGGTCCTTTCATGGAAAGCTGGATTGTTGGCAATAAACAATGCTGCCTGATTGTCACACTGGAGCTTCATAGGCAGGGGCACAGCTACATGTAGATCTTCTAGTACAGAGCGAACCCACATCATCTCCGTGCTGGCTTGAGCCATGGCCCTATATTCAGATTCTGCACTGGACCTTGCCACGACAGTTTGTTTCTTGCTTTTCCAAGAAACCAAAGAGCCTCCCATAAACACTGCAAACCCTGAGGTTGATTTTCGGTCCTTAGGACATCCTGCATAGTCTGCATCTGCACACGCTGAGACAGATAAGTCTGTGTCCTTCCTGAATAGTAGCCCTGACCCTGGAGAAGACTTCAGATATCTCAGAATCATGTGTATAGCATCCATGTGAACCTGTCTTGGCTGCTCCATAAATTGGCTCACCCTGCTAACAACAAATGCAATGTCTGGACGAGTAATGGTAATGTAGAGGAGTTTTCCCACCATTTCTCTATATCTCCTCTTATCCACTTCATCTGTATCACCATCATATAGCTTCATGCTGGGGTCCAAAGGAATACTAGATGGTTTGCACCCATCCATGCCAGTCTCAGTCAGGAAGTCTATAATATACTTTCGTTGTGTCATCACCAAGCCTTGTGCATTCCTTGCAAATTCCAACCCCAGAAAATATCTTAGGGTTCCAAGGTCCTTTGTAACGAACTGACTGCCTAGGAATGCCTTTGCCCTCTTTATGCCCTGAACATCATCTCCTGTAACAAGAATATCATCCACATAGACCATAATGACAACCGTACATGCCGATGACTTCTGGACAAACAATGAGTGATCGGCATTTGACCTCTTGAATCCCTGTTGCTCAATCAGGTTAGACAACTTCTGGAACCATGCTCTGGGACTCTGTTTGAGACCATATATCGTCTTGTGAAGTCTACAAACCATGTGCTTCTCCCCCTCAGCAGTAAACCCAGGTGGCTACTGCATGTAGACTTCCTCCTGTAGGTCACCGTACAGAAAGGCATTCTTCACATCCAGTTGACATATGCTCCAATCACGTACCACAGCAACAGATAATAGAATACGAAGTGTAGAGTGCCTCGCCACTGGAGAGAAAGTATCCATGTAATCCACACCGTAGGTTTGTGTAAACCCACGGGCAACCAAGCGTGCTTTGTATCTATCCAACGTGTCATCTGCATGATATTTGACTGTAAAGACCCATTTACAGCTCACAATGGATGCATCAGAAGGTGCAGGAACCAAGGACCAAGTGCCACGAGACTGTAGTGCCCTCATTTCGTCCTCCATTGCTAATCTCCAGCATTCATTCTGTAAGGCGTCCTGGTATGTCCGTGGTATATCCACGAAAGACAAGGCTGTGGCAAATCTCTGAAAATCCCCAGTGAGACGGTGAAAGGAAACCTGTGAAACGAAAGGATACGAGGCACATTGCCTCCTTTGCTTCCGAATAGCAATCGGAACATCAAGATCATCATCTGCTGTACTAGATGGAGTAGTGTCTGCCTGTACTGAAGGATCCTGCACATGTACCAAATCTGACCCGTCAGTAGTAATGCCATCTGAACATACCTGAGGCGTGATGATCGGCTGGAGTGTAGTCTGAGCAGGACCCGACCGACGTTTATAGAACATAGGTAATGGTGATATGATGGGCCGTGGAATGGGTGGAGGTGGAGGAGGTGGTGGGGGTGGTGGAGGTAGTGCTGGCGTGGAGACAGACACAGGGGAAGACTCAGGTGTACTCAATGTAGGTGGTGGAGGAATATATGGTACCATTCTGTCACCTACAGGAGAGAAATACATGACGGACTCAAAGAAAGTGACATCGGCACTCACAAAGTACCTCTTAGTTGTGGGATCATAACACCGGTAGCCCTTCTGAGTTCTGGAATAACCAACAAAGATGCACTTGACTGCTCTAGGAGAGAGTTTGTCAAGTCCGGGAGATAGACGATGCACAAAAGCAACAGTACCAAAGACACGTGGAGTTAGTGAGAATAACTCCTTATCTGGAAAAATAATGGACATAGGTATCTTTTCACCAAGGACTGAGGATGGCATTCGGTTGACCAGATAACAAGCAGTAAGAACAGCATCGCCCCAGAAAGAAATAGGGGCACAACTCTGAATCAACAATGTACGAGTAATATCTAAGAGATGGCGATGCTTCCTTTCTGCGACACCATTTTGTTGTGAGGTATATGCACAAGTGGTTTGGTGAATAATGCCCTTTGATGACAGGAATTGTGAAAGTAAGCGTGTACAAAATTCAAGGGCATTATCGGTCCGAACATATTTGACATTTGCAGAAAAGACATTGAACACTTCATTAATCAAGTTTTTGATCACATTTCCTGCTTCAGATTTATTTTTCAAAAGAAAGACCCATGACACACGAGAGAAATCATCCACTACCACAAGATAAAACCTGTGTCCCTGATGATCGGGAACACGACTTGGACCCCATATATCTATATGTAACAACTCAAAAGGGGAGCTACTGCTCCGACTCAGACGACGTGGGAAGCTCGACCTGTGATGCTTTCCCAACTGACACGCTTCACATTGCAACGAAGAACTAGGAGATATCTGAGGCAGAAGATGGCGCATTTTCTGAAGTGGAAGGTGACCAAATCGGAGATGCCAAATGTACGGAGAGACTGGTCCAGCAGAATGAGTGGAGACGCCAGCATATGAATCCCGGACCAGCCGATATAAACCATTCTGCTCAGAGCCACAGCCAATCACCTTGCCCGTGAGTATGTCCTGAAAAATGAGAGAAGACGGGTCAAATATGGCACGACAATTCAAATCCTTCGTAATCTGACTAATAGATAGCAAATTCATTGAGAACTCAGGAGCATGTAGAACATTCTGTAATTGCAAAGTGGAGGACAGGAAAACCTCCCCCTGTCCAATAAGGGGCGAATGGGTACCATCTGCTATCTGCACTGAACGACCGGGAGGAATGTCCCTGTAGGCCTGTAATCTACCTCTATCTCGGCAGAGATGATGTGTGGCTCCAGAATCAATAATCCAGTCAGATATATCATGAGGTGTAGTAGATCTACCTGAGGAGCTTGCGGCTGCAGAAGAACTGGCAGAGGCAGTGGCAGCAATATCTGAGGAACCACCAGACGAATCACCAGAAGCATGTGGCATAATCTCTCGGAGACGGGCCACAAGTTCGTCAAATCGACTATCTGCAGTAGAAGTCAGTGGAGACTGAGAGTGCTCTGCAATACGTGCTGATGCTGGAAATCCATGCTTCGAATAGCATGTCTCCTCCGAGTGTCCTGTGCGATGACAATAGGAGCATGTCTGACTAAAGCGACCACCCCTCCCCTGGGGTCCACGGCCACGACCACGGCCAGATGGTGGTCCACCTCTCCCACGCGAGACTGCCATCGCTGAAGGAGGTGGAGTAGAAGAGCTGGAGGAGACTGGAATGCGGCTAAGCCGTCTGTAAACATCCTCAACTGGAGGAATAACTGCATCAGCGAGAATCTGAGATCGAGCTGCATCGTACTCAGGGTCAAGGGCCGCAAGTAGAACACCAACCATGGTGGCGTTTCGAAACGCCTTCTGCTGCTCAAGAGTTGCAGTCAGAGGGATGATACTGTATAACTTCTCGAACATCCCTCTTAGGGATGTATAAAGAGAATGGAGAGGTCTGCCGCTCTGCTTCATTGTGAATATGTCGTGCTGAAGCTGCAACATCTTCGTCTCATTTCGCACTTGCGAATATGTGGCGGCAAGAATTTCCCACATTGCCTTAGCAGTGGGCTGATGGAGGACGTCGTTGGCAATCTCCGTCGTTAAGGTGCCGGACAACCAGACCTTTGCATAGGAATCATCAGCCTCCCATGAGGCATAGATCCCAGTCTTCTCTGCGGGCTCATCCTCGGTAAGAATATGTTTCTTACCATTCGACTTCATAAGGCTCATGAACTGCATAGCCCAGAGCTCATAGTTAGACCCGTCCATCTTGACTATTGGCGCAGGACCTTTGAATGCGCCGGTGGAGGGCATATCAACTTTTGATTCTGACATACTGCCGCTTGGAGAAGAACTAGGATATGTAGACGTGATGCTGGATGTCTACAAAAACTGCATCGGATTTGAGTGTGTATGTAGACGTTACGCACTCAAATCCATAGAACGGATGTGGAAGAAACTAGGGCACGCCTAACAAGAGGCTGACAACCCTTTCAGCGGCTAGGAGCCGCTAGAAGACCTTGTGCGTGTTGCTGTTCACGCACCCGGAGGACGTGCGCGGGCAGCAGATGGAGATGCCGCCTATTGGCGGAGGCCGCTGGGGGCTGGGATCCCCTTCGGCGGCTGGCAGGGGCTATTGGCGGAGGCCGCTAGGGGCTGGGATCCAACCAGATGGAGGGCTGGATCCAACCGCGGCGATGGAAGGCTGCCGCTGGAGATGGAGAAGGAGATAGCGGCGGCGATTGAGGGCTGCCGCTGGAGAGAGAAGCGGCGGGAGGGAGGGCGGCGATTCCGAGAAGAGGGAGGCGGGTGGGGAAGGGGCGGCGGGAGGGAGGAGAGCCCTAGGGTGGCTCTGATACCATGTTGGGAAAAGAGACTTCGTTATTGATTCAGAAAACCCTAGGCTCTCTTATATAGGGAGAGACCTAAAGGGTAAATTACAGAGAGGTCTATATAAAATAAAGAAATAACGATAAACAACATAAAGAGATAATGAAACTACGAACTATTTCTATACTCATCGTGTGATGGTGGGAGGTTAATGCCTTGATTGGGCTATAAAAAGATCCCTACACCCCATGTATCCATTGAGAAAGTTGAATACAACATCAACCCTTTGAGATGGTTCTCCCGTGATTTTATCACACTCCTTAGGGAGTAGTGTTTCACGTAAAATCATAGTGTTCTTTTGTATTCTTTTTATCTCGTTCATGCTTTGAGTCGCTTCCGCAATATTATTTTCTATATGGTATCATAGCAAGCCATTCTTGGAGATCATTGATATCAAGATTTCATTATGTTGTGTTTATTCTGTTCAAGATCATTCTTTGCTTTACAAGAAATGATTCAATCAGCAACTACTGTAGTAAAGGGTTGCTGCCAACCCTAATATCAACTGAAGGCGATGCAAGAGAAGTAGTACGCAGAAACACCCATCATTGACGTTAAAGATGCACAACAACATTCTCTCCTATATCAATCCAGTGCTCTTGTTGAAGAAGATCCGAGTAGGAGAGGAGCTCAAAGACTACCACCATTCCAGCAGCCCTCTTGTGAAGAAGAGAAGCCATCATGGGAAATAGTGGCATGCACATCTATAAGATGGGTTCCCGAAACCCTATTTGAAGGAGGGTAACCTCAAGTTTGAGGAGTGCTCGGAGACACAACAAGGCCCTATGCATGCAACTGAATGAAGCTGGTGCGCCACATCATCGACACCAAGAATCGTATGCCTGCAGCTTCAACTACGAGGAATCACAACCAAGGACTATGTCAAGGAGCCCGATCATGTTGTCTCTCTCCCTCGACAGCAATTGTATGCTTTGAGTTGATATTGTCTGTAGTGTCTTGTATTCAGTGAGTAAGTGTTTTCTTTGTGTTTGTCCAAGCTGAGCATTTCATGCTCCAGCTTGAGGGGGAGTGTTAAATATATCTTTAATGGCTCATATACTTAGTCCAATATTGTGTGATGGTGGGAGATTGGTGCCTTGGTGGGGCTATATAAAGAGCCCCACACCCCATGTGTCTATTGAGAAAGTTGAATACAACATCAACCCTTTGAGACGATTCTCCTGTGGTTTCATCCTGCTCCTTAGGTAGTAGGGTTCCACACAAAATTGAAGTGTTCTTTTGTGTTGTTTTTATCTTGTTCCTACTTTGATTCGCTTCTGCAATATTATTTTCTACTGTGTCTTCCAAGATTTGAAGGACTTGAAAGTCCGCTTCACATCCAATCTCCCTCCAAAGAGGAATAATACAAAAGAAAGCCTTGTTTTCAAATAAGGTAGCATCCTTATTGATCGGGAACACAACCAGAGGTGGAATCAAAGCAATGATAAACTTTTGTTTCATAGAGTAACTAAGAAAGAAGTTTTTATTAGAATGAGGGTCCAACTTCTTTACCTATGAATCATTAACATGTAGGAAGCAAACACAGCCAAACACTGAGGCATCATAGAAAAGGTGTTTGACCTGATAAACACCGATAAATAGAGATTCATCATTTACAATGGCTGAGGCATTTTGTTCATTAAGTGAACACCTATAAGAACAATCTCTCCCGAAAATTTCTTTGGAACATTTTGCTGAAGAGAAGAGCTGGAGCAATCTCCAAAATGTACATATTCTTCCTCTCTGCAACCTCCTTTTGTTGAGGACTGTAGGCACATAAGGTTTCATGCAGACTTCCTATCCCAGCAAGTGTTCTTTGAATAGAATGAGGCAAGTATTCTCTAGCATTATTTGAATGAATTTTTTTAATCTTGGCCTTTCCATAAGGGCAACAAAGTCATTGATAATATCTAGAACTTCACTCATGTTCTTCATAATAAAGAAAGTGGTATGTCTTGTCCAATCATCAACATATGTGATGAAGTAATGACATTCCTACCAACTAAGAATATTGGAAGGACCCTAAGCATCAGAACACACTAGGTTCAAAGGCATGGGTTGATGTAATGGTGGAGGCATGTGGTGTACGTTTACTTTAAAAATTGGCGAACCTTAATTGCAAAGTATCCTCAAACATTCCAGAAAGAAAATCCAATACACCAACTTCCATAATAAAGAAAAAATGATAACCAAGGTATTTATGTCAATCGTTTATCTAATACAATGTTCTTCTCGCGTTGAGCTTTCATCACATAAGGGCTTGACCAATGCAGTATGGAAGAGGTTATAGGTGATCTTCAACCAAACCAATTCCAATCTTTTCCCCTTTCTCCACGTCTTTTTAAACACATGACTTTTGGTCAAAAATCAATCTGCAGTACAATTCTTTAGTGAATTTGCCGACTGATAAGAGATTTATCGCAAAGTCAGGAACATGAATTGCATCATAAAGGAGGAATCAAATGATAACATAAATCACCCCTCCCAACAACAATAGTAGAAGACCCATATGCAATAGTAACTTTCTCTCTTCTAGATGATATATTATAATCACGAAACATTCTCGGGTCACTTGTTATATGATTGGATGCACCATTTTCAATAATCCATTGAGAATTGTATGAACAAGTATTGCTTGTTCTTCTTGTATGCAGAGCTTAACTAACATCTGTAGAATGTATAGACCCATCTTTGTAGTGACAGATTTCTTCAAAAGAGATTGCAACTCCTTGATATTTGAACTTCGTTAGGTATGCATGCTTTTCAGTGATACATAACCACATATATTTAGTAATTGCACAAAAGCACTAGCAATATAATCCACCACACATGGATATCAAGCAAAAAAAAACACTTTGTTACACATGAAGGAAATAATCAGAGTAAGGACGCAAACCTAGGCACGTGGACACGAGGAGGCCTCACGTGTGATTTTTAATCTGAAAAGGGCTCTGGTAAATGAATCTCCATGTGAAAGCTCGCAAATAAAAAAACTTCTATTGAGAAGATGAACTGATGCGATATTTATTCCATAGAGCTAGGGTCTCTTATATAGAGAGAAAACCTTATAGAGTACAAGAGTTACATAACCCAAATGGTCACATGGGGTTATGGAACTTGAAGGGTCACAGAGGGTTACGGAACCCAAAGGGTCACGGGGTGTTACGGAACCCGAAGAGTTACAAATATAAATGTAAATATAATAACTCTAACACTCCCCCTCAAGCTAGAGCCGATAAAGCTGCAGCTTGTAACAAAAAGAAAAAGTATACACCACAGCTTCACACGATGCATCATAAGAACATATGTCCGCTGCTGGTAGAAGACCTCGCTCGAGGATATGTCTGCAGCTTTTAGGTCACCGGAACGTATCTCTGTCGTTCCTGTAGAGTGGCTGCGATATCAGGTCACCGAAACGTATCTCTGTCGTGCCTGCAGGTCACCAGAACATATCTCTATCGTGCCTGGAGAAGAATCGTGGTAGAAGAAGTCCAGCACGGAGTAGTAGTCGAGCCGTAAAAGAAGAAGTATACGCCCTGACGAAGAAGTCGATGCTCGGTGATGACGGATAATCTGAGTAGTAATCTGGAGTGTCGGTCTGTCAGTCGTGGTAGGGCAGCAGGCGTCTTGAAGAGTCATTTCTGACTCCTCCTTTCTCCCATACTTGATAGAATAAAGAGTATGGAACATCAAGTTGGGAGAAAAAAGTCGTAGTAAAGCAGGGGCTGTTGGAGAAGGGAGGGGGCTCTAGGCGGTGCTGGCGACGCAAGAGGTGCGGCTGGAGCTGCTGGAGCCTCGAGCGACGCTTTAGGTGCTGCGGAGGAGGCAACTGGTGTTGCCGGGGACTCAGACTGCCTTGCGGGAGACCATCAAATCCACGAGTGACACAGGAGGTCCGGCCCTCTCTCCTTCTCGACGGAGAGAGGGCTGGTGGCGGCGGCGGATTTAAGGTATTAGGCTTCGATCTAGGACCGTCGCTCTGATACCATGTTGAGAAGAGGAACTGATGAGATATTTATTCCATAGAGCTAGGGTCTCTTATATAGAGAGAAAACGCTATAGAGTACAAGAGTTACGGAACCCGCAGGGTCACAGGAGGTTATGGAACTTGAAGGGTCACAGAGGGTTACGGAACCCGAAGGGTCATGGGGTGTTACAGAACCCGAAGAGTTACAAATATAGATGTAAATATAATAACTCTAACAACTTCAATCCAACCACCATAGTCCTCCAAAAATACACATTGTTATTCAACCCCTTTAGCTCACAACAGATGAGCCCCGTTCTTCATGTTTTTTGTTCTTGGGAGCTCAAGTCCTAAGGGGCTAATGATGGTGATGTTCTCTACCGTAGGAGATGGTGATGATGCTGACCCAATGTCAGCACGAGGGAGACAAAGGTTAGTGTCGAGCTGCACCCAGAGCGCAGATGCAGTAAGGGAGAACATCGACTGCACTCAACAACAATGATCTGGCGGGTCTAGGAGACCACAATGGGAGGTGAGGCTCTAGCAATGATGGTAGCCAACGAAAGGATCATGATATAGCCCTTGTTTAGGAGGCGGTGCTTGGTTCCTAGGTGCAAGTTGTGCAACACCTTCAGGTGGAGGCATACACCTCAAGATGGAAAATGCCTGGCTCAACAAATTCGTGAAGGCGCATCACCTAAAGGACAGAAGATGCAACACCTTAAGATCGATGGATGCCTCTAAAATTACACCTGGTGAGGGTGCACCTAGTGACCTACACAGAATGGCGTCTGGAGACATCACTCATACCTGGCGGATGGGACCTCGAGGAGAAGCAACATCCATAATACGAAAACCAAAATCAGAACGAGGAAGAGAAATATATCATATGATTTAAGCCATTTATTCCTTACAAGAGAGGTTGACAAGACCCTGATGAACACGTTGGCTATGCGACCACCCTCCGACGACAATGAAACATGTATAGGAGGTCACAGGTAGTTCCTGGGATGTTGCGTGATGGAAGGAATCTCCAATATTGTGCCTGTGGAAGAGAAGATGATCAAAATTGCAAAGTACATGCCATGAGAAAAACTTCAACTCATGATACTCGATCTCAACGGAAGTACATATGAAGGCTTCAATGAGGCTCTGATATGATGACGGAATCATTCGATAAACAATATAGAGAAGAAGGGTTTTACATGAAAACCCTACGAAGAGGGAAAAACCACGAGGAGCTTTCTTCACTAGAAAAAATTGTAATACATAGGGATTAGTATAATATATAGAGTGGTGGGAAATGCTCCTCATAGAAGATCCATTTATCCACTTACACCGTAAACAAACTCAATAGAAATAAATCAAAAGGTTGTTTTTTTCACTTCTATAATGACTTAACTCTAAACAAGCTTAAACTATATTGTTTATGTAAAATGCTGCAAACAGCTACAACTCAAAGCAACCCAAATTCTATAATGTAATCACTACAATAGATACACATGTTACTCTTAAGAAATGAACTTCCTTGTGAGTTTGATATGCCTAACGATATTTCTTGTTTCGATCCTTAGTTTGGAGGAGGTACCAAGCAAAATCAAAGGTCTTGTTAGAGATGTGAAGAAGGTAGAAGCTGAGATCGCGGCACTTAAAATTTCTTATCTCAAACGAGTTGGCAAGTCTTCCAACATAATTATATTGGACTCGTAAGTATATTAGCCACATCTTTATCTATGTTTTTATAGATGTTTTTCCATTTAATCAACTAATGGTGATCAATATTGATTTTTATAAAGTCTTGAGAAATTTTGGTTTTGTCATGGTGCAGTTATGCGGACTCGGCTAAGATTGTAGCCAAAGTGCTGACTTATCTTGGATTCAAGAATGTTTGGGTAGTCAGTGATGGTTTCTCTGGTGGGAAAGGCTGGGTTCAGAGCCGCTTAAGTTCTGATTCATACAACACAACCTTTGCAGAGATTTTGTCTCCTTCTCGTGTCATTCCTGCTGTTTCTCGCTTTGGCACCACTGGCTCAAGAGCGACACAGAAATTGCTTCCAGGAAACATCGATGTTTGAGAATCTCCTATTGCACAATGTCCTATGAATTAAGAAGAAGGCAGTGATAACGGAGGATTTCCTGATGTCAACCATATCCTATAGTTTATTATGTCATCGGTGACATCTTTCATTTGCATAGATTGCATTTGTCTGTCCTAGTTACATGTAGTTTTCTGCTATACTACAAGAGGGTTGTTTCCGGCTGTCTCCCCACTGTTGGTTGTTTAGAAACCAGGTATTCATGAAATCAGTCTTTGTAAAACATAAGAACTGCATAGTGATATATATACATTACATTCACATTGTTTGTATCTAAAATAAGATTATTCTTGTTACAGTTAAACCTTGTTCCTTGAGTTCAAATCCGAAGCAATTTGGATGTTGCTTGCTTCTTTTGTGAATGTGTTTGCTGCATTTCAGTGCCCCTGCTGTCCATATTACTTGATTTTGATCTTATTCTCTAAAAGTGGAGTATTATAGAGAAGAGGTGATTGTGCCTATAAATTATATGAACCTTTCAAAGGATGCATAATTTAGAAGTAACTTGTGTGAGGACTACAACTGGGTTGAATGGTTATTTTGATATCAGTATCCGTCTGCACTAAGGATCAACCTTTTACCTGGACTACGGATGAATTAATGGATCACATCCAAGGAGAGGTACCTTTCTCCTTGTTCTGTGCAGATGATAATGTTTTGGCAGACTAGACGGGATGATGCCAACAGAAAGCTCTAGTATTGGAGGGGAAATTGTGGTTTCCGACTAATTAGAATAAAGAGCAAATGAAATGCAAGTACAACGATGAGATAATTAGGAATGTGACAGAGATAAGGTCTGGGACAGTATGCATTTTTGTGTTTCTACATGGAGAAATCGATGTAGACATCGCTTATAGAATCAATATAAGGTGGTTAAAGGGGAGGACTTCTGAGTGTTCTCTGTAATAGGAAGATACCGTTGGTATATAACAGGAAGCTGCATAGATTTGCCATACTTCATGGCATCTGGTGTGTCAAATCAAACTATAGGTAGACCTTGCATCTTTCTAAATTTTGCTGATTTTCATTGATAAATAGTGCCTCTTAAATAGAGGTTTCCCAAACGGCATTTGAGATATGTTAAAAGGATAATTTGGAATTGTTATAGGAGATAATTTGACCGACCTCTGCAAGAGATAATTTCAGTTTTATTCAATCAAAATATATCTAAAGATAATTATCAATAACCCCACACTGCCAAAGGAACTATGTGACCGCTGCTAGATTCAACAATAACAATAAAACATTTTCCCATATTAAGTAGGGTCGGCTACATGGATTCTTTGCCTCCATTCAGATTTCTCTTGCACCATTCTCGAGCTCAGATCTAAATAACTAAGATCCATTCGGATAGTCTCATTCCAATACTTCTTGGGCCTTCCTCACCCTCTCTTAGCCGGCTCAACATCCCAAATCTCACATCTCCTAATTGACGCATTAGTCGATTTCCTTTGCAAGTGAGCAAACCATCTTAAGCAGTTTTCTCTCATCTTATTGCAGTCGACCTCCTCTATTGGAGCGAACCAACTTTCCTTTTAATCGCATCATTCTGAATCCGATCTTTTCATGTATGACCGCACATCTACCTTAACATTTTCATTTCCGCTATTGTTATTCTCTGCATATATCTATGGTTCACAGACCAACATGATTTGAGGCACAAAAATTGTAGAATTTTGTTGAAGGCAGTGGTTGAGAGAGGCCTTGTCAGAATGCGTCTACGATTTTTGTGCCTCAAATCATGCGTGCTAATTGATTGCTAAAAATAAATTTAACTTGTAGATGACCCTTGGAGATTTGTTCTTGCACAAATCAACTTTGATATGTTTCGTGCAAGTATGAAATACAGAACTGACAGTTTAGTCTGTTGCACCAACCGTAGTATTGGACAACTCGAGTATTGAAATGCTTCTGACGGTAGGGAATGAAGGCAGATTAGTTCGACAGTGGCATCTGCTAAGGCTTTGTACTTGGATTCGATTGAGGACCTTGAGATGGCTCACTATTTTTTGGAGGACCATGAAACAAGATATCACTATAATAATTAGATAACCACCAGAAGATTTCATGTCAGTTGTGAATCCAGCCAAATCTGTATCAGTGTAGATAGGGTCATATCCGAGTTAGTAGATGGGTGCAACTCAACTGTACACGAGCCTTTAAGGAAGCAAATGACTTACCTGACATTTGTCAACTAATGATTGGTTGGCATGCTTTATTGACAGCGAAGGCGATATCTGGTCTGGTAAGCAAGAAATAATGTAGGCTATCTGTGATTTGTCTGTATAAATGACATATTGAAAAGGGCTTGTTGTCATATATGCTTTGAGGAAATCACTAATGTACTAATGTTGATTTATAAGCAATCAATTGGACCACTAATGATACTCAATCCCAAAAAAATAACTGATGTGTTGTCATGTACTTTAAATTCAGCTTGAAACTTGTTAAATAATTAATATTCGATCATGTTATTGCTTCCGTTGATGATAATGTCATAAACATTTACAAGAGCACAAGCCTAAGTATTAGATGAATGACATATACATATCAACCTTGCACCGTTGCAATCCCAGCATTAAAAGAAAGTTATTTTACTGGTTGGACCATTCATGAGGCTTTAGTTTGACTTGTAAAGTGATTTCTTGAGAGAACATAGTTAGGATAATTTGTATTGATGCCATTTTAAGGCTGGCTTGTAAGAACTGCTTCAGTTAGATGCCTGTAAAGAAATGTATTGCTTATGTCAAGCTTATTAGCATGCCACTTTTGAGTGACAACAATAGAATGATGGCGAGTTTATTAATTAGACCACAACTTTCTTTTTATTCCATTCCTACTTGCTGACAAAACCCCTTTGCAACAAGATGGGTGTTATATCAGTCAATTGTACTATGGGATCAATATTTAATGCAATGTATCCATTTGCAACCCCATCCTTGATCTCCATGGCCATCCACTGAAACCGTCAAAAATTTTACTGCCATAGGATGCAATCAAGCACACTATATGAACCTTGAGCAGGAGCATCATCTAATCAATGGCATCACCTAACAAAAGGCATCGGAACCCATGAGCGTGTGGATCACCCTATCACCCAAACCATGACCGTTGCCAAGATATGGCGTCAACAATAAGGTATACAGAGAAGATATGTTCATAGTCCTATGAATAAATTTGATGCCATCACCTAACTAATTGTGATGCTTGTTTTTGACATGACCATGGTTACACTCTATTTGAGTGCACAAATATCACCTCTCTTATTTGATCATCCTCGATCATAACCACATCCTCTGTCGCAGTTGAGATGAAAATGTTATTGGATGCAGTCTAATTTCATGTGCATAGTTTTGGATAAAGAACTAGTTTTCCATGAGCAATTAATGTAGCAACAATATCATTGTAGTCAACTGCCATAATCGTATTGGATTTAACTCGGGATATAGGTGTCTGACATCAAGTTGGGCTATAATGTATTTTATTTCTTCAGAGACTATAAAGACTTGATCATCACTTGTGTAGTTCCTAAAAGCTATATATGGAGTTATTGTCACCACATATGTGAAGATGCATTGTAAGATTTATCCTTTTGTGACAAGGAAACAAAGAAGGTAGTGTTTGATCTCTTTTAATCCATTCTACGAGAGCATAATCCTTTTGTGACAAGGAAACAAAGAAGGTGGTGTTTGATCTCTTTTAATCCATTCTACGAGAGCATAATCATCTGGTGTTGTTGTGGTCTCGGTTGTGCTCATTTCTGATGAAGCTGAAGTGGTTGGGGTAGTGTAAGTTGCTGAAATGTATGGGCAACAATTTGCTCTATTGATTAATTTTTAAAATCCTCAAAAATATAGAGTAGAGATGAATTGGGTTTTTCATTAAGCTCATTAGGGTGAGTTTAAGAGAGAAAGTCATGAAGGTCGTGATCATTGTCTACCATGCTCCTACCCATAATCGCAAATCAACAATCCAGTATGATAGTCATCCCTCCAACTCTATTGTGGGATCACATCCAATCAAAAGCTACAATCTCAAATTCTTTTTCATCTCTCACCATACCTTATTTTTGTGTGAATCGGTCAATAAAATCATTACCTTTATCCATATCAAGCTGAGTTTGAGTCGAGTTATGCTTAGCATGATAATTTGACTCGATAACTCGATTTAGATGTTAAATTTACTAATATATAAGTTTATATAATGGCGAAGTTGTCTCTCACTTTAAGCAGGGTCTGCTACATTGATTCTTGCTCAGATCCATGTTGAAAGATCTGACTATTTTTACATTGTTTGTCAGCTAACACATCCCCCACAAGGAGGGATTTGAACACTGTACTACCACCAGACTATTGGTGTGGGTACAATATATAAGGTTATATATAAATATAATATGATGATGATGTAAAATGAAAATTATAATTTTATCCAAAATATACAACCTTAGAGATACACTCTCTTTAATTTTCTCCACCTATAAATTGAAAAAACATGAAACCATACTTCTCGACATCCAACCACAAGTTCCAGTCCCTCACTTGACCACCCCTCTATTCCTCACAAGCTCCCTGCCTCTCCATTGCCATCACACCTCTTCCAACCTCAACCCTCGAACCCTCTCATCTATGTCGTGGTGTTGTGGCATGACTCGTGCATCACACCCTTCGCATCACCATCCAATCCCCCCTCCTCTCGTCTTAGAATTGCTACAATAGACCTATGTCCATTCCCAAATCCATTTCCAAAGCCTCCTCTCTTCCCCCTCATTCATTTTCTAATGGTCCGTCTCTAGGCCCTCAAAACACACAACTAATGGATAAAGGTCAAGCTATATAACATTCATTAATGAATTCATGAGACATCTTGAACTCAACGAGTTCTAGTTTTAGTTATCCATCCTAAGCTTAAACTTTATCGAGGCTGAGCTTAAGCAAGTTATCGAGTTGGAATTCGAGTCCAAGTTAGGGATGACTCAACCTGTTAAACTAGATATATACCCCCAAGTTTGGAGGAATAGATATTGCTAGGGTCCATAGATTCATGAGCAATGATTATAACATAGTTCAATAAGGAGATGTTAGGCATGATCGTTGGAGACACTCAACTGATCGCTGGCAATGATGACTATGGCCATGTCTATCTAGACGACGTCGATGACTTGATGTACGCGAGGTATGACGTTGAGGGCTTGCGTGGTGGTTTGGATGGCAAAGATGGTTGGCACATGGTACAGGTTTGACGCTACTAGGAGTTGAAGAGATTACGGTTGCTTGAAGATGACTGGTAGTGAGTCAAGCAACATGACCATCACTGGTGGGGAAAAAATGGTCGCGCATGATGGTGAAGAACCCCCTCAGATACCATGTAAAATGAAACTCTAGGTAGACTTGCATCTCCTCAAATTTTGCTGATTTTGATTAATATATGGTCCCTCTCTTAGATAAAGCTTTCTTAACCATATATGGAATTTATTACACAGATAATTTGGAATTGTTGGAATTGTTACATGTGATTATTTGACAAATTGAATAGCAACTTTACTGTATTTTGCAAAGGAAAATAAAAAAATATTCATCCAAATTTTATTTCAAGATAATCCTTAGTAGGGATGAAAATGGATATGGATATATTTATATATCCGCTTACTATATTCGAAAAAATATCAAATATGAATATCTATATTCGAATATTAATCAAATATGGATTGAATATGGACAGTTGTACAAAATTTCTGAGTATGGATATGGATATGGTAACAACAAAAAGATCCAAATTTAGATTTGAATATCCCAATAGAAAATAATTTATATATATACATATATAAACATATACACATAGGGTTACATGTATATGCTCTCGAAGAGCATATAAGAGCATGCTCCCACCACTCTCTCCTCATTTTTATTTAGTTTCTTCGAAATGAATCCAAGGAGGGATTTACTTAGAATAATAAGTAGAATATGTGTTTCAAATTTTGTGTAAAACAGGCACTCCTACTTATGGAAAGGAAAAAATGAATTGATTATTCATGAGGCCCTAGGTTTCTCTTATATAGAGAGGAGAATTCTGTTAGGAAAATTACATAACAGAGATAGAAAGAAAAGAACACATGAGATAGGGAAAGATAAAATAATTCTCGACACTCCTCACGATCGTGCATTGATGTCAATCATGCTTAGCTTGGAACAACACCTCTGAAATGGCCCTCTGCTAGAGCCATGGTGAAAACATCTACTGTGTATTCACTTGAGCTGACGTAGGAAGTGGAGATAAGTCCTTTCTGAATCATGCCACAGGTGTAGTTATAATCAACCTTAATGCGCTTGGTCCTCTCATGGAAGGCATGATTGTTGGCAATGAAAAGAGCAGCCCGGTTTGTTGTATTGTAGAGGCATGGGAGTGGCGTATCAATAGCTAGGTCAGTTAGGATGGATTTTACCCACATCATCTCAGTGTCCCATTGTGCCATGGCATTGTACTCTGACTTTGCAATAGATCTAGCAACCACAGTTTGCTTCTTGCTCTTCCATGACACCAAAGAGCTCTCTATGAACACTGCAAAAGCTGAAAGTAGATTTCATGTCCTTGGGGCATCCTGCATAATCTGCATCTGTACATGCCGTGATGGCTAAGGGGCTCCCTATGCTAAAGAACAATCCCGTACTTGTAGAGGGCTTCAAATACCTCAGAATCATGTGAACCGCATCCATATTTGCATGTCAAGGTTGCTTCATAAATTGGTTAACTTTGCTTACAACAAACGAAATGCCTGGCCTAGCATTGGTCACATATAGAAGCTTCCCAACGAGCCCCCCGCATCTCCTCTTGTCTACCTCCTATGAATCATCAGCATACAACTTCATGTTGGGATCCATATGAGTGGTGGCAAGTCTTTAATATGCCATGCATGTCTCTGATAGTAGATCAGTAATATACTTCCCTTGGGTTATCACAAGACCCTGTTGGCTCCTGGTGAACTCTATCCCTATGAAGTATCGTAGATCGCAAAGGCCTTTGGTGACAAACTTCTATCCAATGAACTCCTTAGCCGCACTAGTACCCTATACAAAATTTTCTGTAATAATGATATCATCCACATAGACTAATATAACAACTATACCTCTCGGAGTCCTCTGGAAAAATAATGAGTTATCTGCATTTGATCTCATGAACCCCTGCCGCTTCATCAAGTCTGAGAGCTCCTGGAACCATGCTCTGGAATTTTTCTTAAGGCCACAAATAGCCTTATGAATGACACACCTCAAGAGAAAACGTATCCTGATAGTCCACCCCATTGGTCTGGGGAACCCATGAGCCACAAGTTTAGACTTGTAGCGATAAACATGTCCATATACACAATGCTTCACTATAAACATCTATTTGCAACCAACCATAGAAGCCCTTGTAGGAGTAGTAACCAAGCTCTAAGTACCACACGAATGCAACGCGACCACCTCCTCCTGCATAGCAAGATGTCACCGACTGTCTTGCATAGCCTCCTGATCTGTAGGATCTCTAGAGCTAAAAGACCCACGGCAAAACCTCATGAAGCCCACTAAAAGATGCCCCAAGGAAACATGAGCATCGAGAGGATATGTAACAGTCATACGCATCCGCTTTCGGAAAGCAATGGGCAGATCAAGATCATTTGTACCATACGTAGTCTGTAAAGTAGTGTCCTGAGGAGGCACCTGCTCATCCTATAAAGATGCATGTTGCAAGGACAGATCACTAGTACCATCGGTAAAAACAAAAATGCTTACAACATACTTGGGGCGTGCTGGATGAAGGGGAAGGACCATGAGCATGGGTTATAGAAGGTGGCTTGTGAATGTAAACATGTGGCAAAAACTGAGTCAATGTACTAGGAGGTGGTGGAGGAGGAACGTCCACAATAGGAGGTGGTGGAGATGGTGGTGGCATATGAGGGACAACAACTGGAGGTAGTGATGGCGTAGGATAAGGAGGCATGTATACCTTCTCTCCAGAATCAGACAGAGCCAACTTGTCACATGTAAGGGAGAAATACATAACCAACTCAAAGAAGGTGACATGAGCATTGACGTAGTACTTTTGTCAAATATGTCAAAGCACTGGTATCCCTTTTAGGTCCATGAGTATCCCACAAAAACAAACTTGATAGTTTTGGGGGAGAGATTGTCATGAGCGTTATTTAGATAATGAACGGAAGCCACAAAACCTAAGACACGAGGTGTACTATTGCATTATTCGATCGAATGGACCGAATGTTCTTATTCTGTGGGGTGATCGAAAAGAATACTACTATTCGGTCAATATTTGATCCAACTCGAATATTCTTGAATATTCAGCTATTCAACCGACTATTGTAATGAGTTGTTGATTACTTATTTATTTTATTATATTATTTTTTTAAAGATTCCCATTTATCTCGAAAAGAGTGCGTAGAAGAGGAAGGGAGGGTCGGGGTTCAGGAGGTTGGGTGAGATGAATAAGGCCTTCATGGCTAAGTGAGTGTCGCATATTTAGGGGAAGCCGGAGGATCTGGTGTGCAGGCTGTTGAGAAGGATCTATGGGGCGTCGATGTCGTTGGAAGTGGAGTTGGGGCGACTCCCGTCCTCTTTTATGGAGAGGTATTTCGCAGGTGGTTCTCGAGTTGGCTATCAAGATGACGCCTATCTTGGGGAATGGAGGGAGTTTCCGCTTTTGGGAGGATGGTTGGTTTGGGGAGGGGATCCTTGGGGAACGCTACCCAAGATTGATGTAGCTAGCGGAAGACAAGAGGGTGATGGTGCAAGAGGTATGGGATAGGGGGTTTTCTCGCCAAATTTTGTATATGAGCTTTCAGACCAGAGATGTGATGAGTTCTTGGAGCTGCAGGTGCTGCTGGCACAGGGAGAGGTCCCATCGGAGGCAAGGATCATTATGAATGGGGTGATGGGAGGTTCTCGGTTAAGAAGGCGTATGGCTTCTTTGCGAAGGAAGGGGAGGAGGCTATTACGGAGGAGATTGGAGTGGTTCTAAATTTGATATGCAGGAGCAACGAGCAGGGTGCATACTCACATTAAGGTTTTCCTGTGGATATTCAGGCTTGAGAGGATGCTCACGAAGGTGCGCTGGGGGTAGAGGACACTCTTTGCAGTAGATGTGGAGTTGGGAAGGAGGATGCAGACCACTTGTTCTTCTCGTATCTGTCCTCGACTGACGTGTTGGGCAGGGCAAACATCTCTTGGCTTCGCTCTCAAGACTGTGCGAGTTTCTGGAGGCATATCAGATCTACCTGTGGTTATGGACACGAGGATTGTAGGCTTCCGTTTGTTGTACTTTGGGTGATATGGTGTTCACAGAATGCTTTTATCTTTATAGGGGGTGGGTTTTATTCTGAGAATGTAATTGAGCATTGTAGGGCGCTGTGTAGAACCTAGACCATGTAACAAGCTGTATCCTTACTTTGTAATATATATAGTCTTTTTCGAGGTGGTTCCCATCCCGGAACTCCATCCGTGCACTCTTTAAAAAAATCAACTGATACAAGATAGAACATGCGTCCTTGATGATCCGAAACATGATTGGGATCCCAAATGTTGAATTGAACTAACTCAAATTGGATACTGCTACTACGACTCCGACGAGATGGAAAAGTAGATCGGTCCCAAGTTAGAAAGCCTTGCACTGGAAGGTGGACTAAGAAGATGTCTATGAAAGGACATTGCACATCTTTTGTAGAGGGAGCTGACCAAAGCAAAGATGCCACATGTATAGAGAGACTGATCCATGCCAATAGGAATGGATGAAGCATCATCATATAAAGACCGGACCAGTCTGTAAAGACCCTTCTTCTCACGACCACATCCAATCTGCCTTCCCGTGACTATGTCCTGAAACACAAGAAAGATGGGTCAAATAAGTCACGACAATGTAAATTCTTGGTGATTTGACTAACATATGATAAATTCATTGAAAAAGCAGGTGCATGAAGCACATTTTGTAGATGCATAGATGGCGTCAAATAGATCTCCCCTGATCTTATAATAGGGGAATGGGGCACATCTGCAATGACAACTGATCGACCTTGATGAAGGGGTATGTATAATGCAAACTGAGCTCTATCTCCACGTAAATGGTGAGAGGCACTGGATTCCATGATCCACTCTGTCATGGCTATCTGTAATAACTGGTAAGGCCATAAACAGTACCTGATGTACTAGCGAAAGTAACTGAGACTGTACAACATCATACTCGGGATCAAGAGCCATAAAAAAGACGCCAACCATGGTGGTAATCCTATATACCTTATGCTTCTTTGGTGGAGTTGCAAGAGGCATGAAGTTGTGAAGCTTCTTAAGCATACCCCTAAGAGATGTGTATAGGGTACACGTAAAGAGGGTCGTCATTCTGCTTGACCGTGAAGATGTCAGGTTGGAGCTGCGATATCTTTGTCTTATTCATCGCCTGAGAGTACGTGGAAACGAGGATGTCCCGCATCGCCTTAGTTGTGGGTTTTGTAGGATATCAGTGCCTATCTCCACAATCAGGGTACCAGCTAGACAAACACACACGTACACGTCATCTGCCTCTCAAGAGGCATTAGCCATAGTCTTGTCAGTCGACTCCTCTTGAGTTAGAATATGCTTCTTCCTGTTGCGCTACATAAGGCTCATAAACTGCATGACCCAAAACTCGTAGTTGGTCGCATCCATCTTGACAATGGGCGCTAGACCTTTGAAGGCACCCAAAGATGGGATGTCGACCTTGTTCACTAACATTATACCAGAAAGAGATGAAGACTAGGGTTGTAGATAGAAGCAAACACGTTTACACGAACATATATGGAATCGAGTGTATGTGCATACTCATGCCACAACCATTCCCTTTGCATCTGTATTCGTGCTAGGGCTGAAGGTGTGATTTACTGGTATGAAATCACATTTTTCTGGTCAAAATCAGACTACAAACTGTCCTTGGATGACTTCTTAGTCACGCAAGATACATAGCGGCAGAAACAGAGACTCGCAACGACCCTTTATCGGTGGTTGAGAGTGGCCATGGTGGCGATAGAGGTCGCACGCGTAGCGAGGGGAAGCCTCGCACGATGAGGGAAGATCTCGTGCAGCAACACTGGTCTGATGCAATGACACTGGGGCTGAAGTGGCGATATTGTGCGCCGTGCATGGAGGCAGAGGCACTGGAGTAGGTGCACAGCAGGTGGCGGTGCCTCCGTGCGCGGGTGGGGTTTGGGCATGGGGTACGAGAACTTCGGTCTAGGATCGTCGCTCCGATACCATTGGAAAAGAAATAATGAATTGATTATTCATGAGGCCCTAAGATTCTCTTACATAGAGAAGAGAAACCATGTTGGGAAAATTACATAATAAAGATAGAAAAGAAACTGCATGAAATAGAGAATGATAAAATAACTCTCAACACTAACATACCCATCTGAAATGGGTCAACTTCAGCAATCACAGGACCGTGAAATTGGTAGCCATAATGGATGAAATATTCTCAAATGAAGTTAATTTTGAAACATGACACAATGTATATGACCTAAAACCACATAGGTTTCCTTTGGAAAAAACAAAAAATATGAGGGAAATGGGTGGGAGCATGTAAGTTGCATGATCCAAGGGAACACACATATATATTTTCTTCATATACGTACATACATGAATATATAATATTGTGTTTAGTAAACAACTAAGCTAAACCTAAGTCCATGCATGCGCTCTATCTTCGACAACCACTACGTCTCTTTGCCTAGACAACTTTATAGAAATCATAAAAGGAGAAGCCTTAAGTAGATTTCAATCCCTCTACGACTATATTTGTATAGTAGCCCCTCTGTAACTATAACTTCGATCATCGACTATTTATTTTTATTATGGTATGTGTGTATTGTAATGGTATCTGTTTAAAATCACTTCATACTTGATACTTGTTCGACTTAAATTCATAATTTATCTTTATTCAATTCATTAGTTTCATATCTTAAGTTGATTATTATTCATATTCGCTCTTTATTTGATCCAGATTCGTATTCAATGAATATGCCATCCGAACTCGTATCCGATTATTTTAGGATATGGTTCCCTAAATTCATATCCGACTTATATCCGTATTCATATTTGTATTCAATTAATATGAAGTGAATATGGATATGGAAATAGCTATATCCGACCTGTTTTCATTTCTAATCCTTAGTCACACAAAGAGAATGTCTATTGCTGAGAGTGAAAATGCTGGATGGGGTGAATACTAAAAAACGAGTCTAATCTGCATTGAGGGTACCAAGCAGAAAAAATGGATTTGTCATCAAAAGAAGATAAGATGCAGAAGACCTATTTAAGGTGGTATAGGCATGCAACAAGAACATCATCCCTGGCCTTGCTGTGAAGGTGAGAAGTTGGAAGGAGAGCGTTGCAGAGGAAAACGAAGACAACAAATGTTGGAAGGAAATTACTGCAAACTATGCTGCATTATTAGATTTAGTCCAGGTATGATCCAAATTGGATCTGTTTGGAGCAGCACTTGAAGTGAGAAAAGTTGATGGTTGTAGATAATTATCTACCCTTTTATCTTCTGAATCATCTTTTAAATTTGCTTGTCTTCCCACACTCAAGGAAGAGAGGACTGAAAAATTTATGCTTGCCGGTGAACAGATCCAATTTGGATCATACCTGTACTACACATTAAGACCTTTTTCGCGAGTCAATTCCACACACACACATGAACACAATATTTCCAGATAATTTATTTTTCTCCATTCAGATTTTCCAACAAATACACCAAAAAAAACACTAAGAATCCATGATCTATTTCCCCAACAGTGTGTAAACCATTATATCAAAATAAGAACACAAATCTCCCTTCCATACTCCAATCCAGACACTCTTATTTAATCAGATGTCCACCTTCTGGCATTCTCAAAACCATTCCTGCAATTCCTGTAGTCGTCAAACGTCTCCCTGATCTCCTCCGCCGTGTTCATAACAAATGGCCCATACTGTACCACAGGCTCCCCCAGCGGCTTCCCGCCAATTAGAACAAACCTCAGCACAGAGTTACTCCTGTTCCAAACACTCACACCATCTCCACCACCCAGCACCAGTGTATGGTGACCATTCACAGGTTCGGAGCTCCAAGAACCGAACACGCCTTCGCCTTCAAGCACGTAAACAAAGGCATTCCAGTCTTCTGGGATGGCCTGGTCTGCCCTGGCTCCCTGCTGCAGCGTGAAGTCGAGGTACATGGTCGGTGTGCGCGTGTAGACAGGAGACTTCACTCCAAAGGCCTCGCCAGCAATGATCCGCACAGAGGCACCATCCTTTTCCGCGCAGCTTATGTCCTTGCTCTGTAGCTCCTGGTATTTGGGCTCGATCCTGGTGTGCGTATTTCAGGTTAGAAGCTTATTTCATGTTCGATTGTGAAGCTACCGACGACAATTAGAAATAAAGATGAATGGCCACATTTTCTGCTGATTGTCCGAGTTACGAAACATCTGATGCAGACAATTATGCATATGAATTTGCTTACATCTTATCTTTTGCTGCAAGATTGATCCAGAGCTGGAGGCCATGCTGGACGCCTTCTCCAGCGGGCATCTCGGAGTGGACGATTCCCCTCCCAGCAGTCATCCACTACAGATTGATTTGAGATAAGATACACATATGAAAGATTGTTCATTAGCAATCAGTGATAAATAATGGTGAGCGAGGTAGTAGTACCTGCAAATCCCCTGCTCTGATTGTTCCCTTGTGCCCCTTGAAATCTTGGTGAGTGAAGGTTCCCTGACATCAAAAATTACAACTTTTTTCAAACTGAATGAACATCTCAATTGCTGCAACAAAAGATAGATATCGAGAAGCAGAAACTTACTTGTAGCATGTATGTGACGGTCTCAAATCCTGCAAAAGAAAAACCGCAGTTAGATTTGAAGCAAAATGCGTCAAGATCCAATTTATGATAAATTAAAGCAAGAATTCCCTTTTGAAAGTCTAGTCAATGCGTACCACGATGTGGGTGGTCTGGAAATCCAGCAGGAGCAGAAACTGCAATAAAGGATCATCCATCAACAATCCATCATCGATATTAAAAATAAAATCACAAGAACTGAAAGTCACGATTAGGACAAGTGACAACCTACCGGAGAACTCATCCAACATGAGGAACGGATCCAACTGCTTCAACTCCGGCCTGAAAAAAACGCGAGATGACCCACATCAGCGAAAGTGTTCAAGATCGGAATTTCATCGATTGGGCAGCAAGGGATAATCATTGTAAGAGCCTCTCACCTTCCAATGCTCCTCCTGACAGTGGCTCCGTCTCCTTCGGATTGGGGCTTCGAAAGGACCTTCTTGACGACCTGCCTGGCGTTCTTGAAGGGGGAGGTGCCGTGTTGATCCGCGGATTCCGGTGCGCTGGACATGGCTGATGTGATGCGTATGCTCCTCTTGGTGATGCTGTTTGCCGTTCTGTAGATCGAGGTGGGTCTGGAGAGCGTCGACGGATTTATAGAGGGGAGGAGCCTGCGTGTTGCCATCATCACGTTCATAAGCAGGGGATTTTTCTACAATTTTCTCGTTTCCCTCCCTTTCTTGGGATTATTATTGTTGAGGGGATCACCATGATCGGCAGTTTTCTTTATTAAGAATCAACGTGGCCGTGTCGGGATTTGATTTGGATATTCTTGGAAAATCGTGCGTATTTTTCAGAATAAGAAGGAAAAAACCGAGATGCGGAAAAAGCAGGTGCGGAAATCTAGAGAGGTGACGTCAGGACATCGTCAGCATGACGTGGTATAGCACGTGGTGTGCACGTGCATCAGGGGGAAGGAATTTCGACTTTTTATTAGTATTAGTAAAAAAGGATGTTACAATGATCAAATTACACAATGGAGACTATGATATCGTTGTGGAGGAGATCTTTCTTTCTGATCTCTCTTCCACGTCCAATAAGCTAGCGAAATCCATCGGCAGATCGGTTTCAGCCACGATCGTCTGAATAGTTATCTTCCGATTCCGGGAGCGTCGCTACCGTCGTTACATAGATGTATAGGATTGCAGCCCCTACTATAGGAGTTGGCCTTTGCTTTGGGACGGCAACCTTGCGGATCTTGATTACATGGAAATCTATCAGGCTTCATGGCGTCATTTTTTATTTCTTTATCGGCAGCATAGACAAAGGAGAAGAGCGCGAAGGTAGCCAAGACAAGGAGCGCAATGGCACATGTTTTGCGGGTTGACATCGTCGAGGAATCTACTAGCTTATCCAAGTAAATGAGATACATGGTTCATCGATTCCTCCGAGCCTTTTGTAGGTGTAAATCATGCTTAAATTTAGTGATGTTGAAGTTAGGTAGGTAGGTTAGTTTGGAACTAATGGTATGCATTGTCTTTGCATTTAGTGGCTGAGAATGTGTGTTCCTAAAAAAAGTAGACCTCGTAACATAGAATTTGAGTAGTTTAGATAATCGAGAGGAAATCATTCATCTTTTGGTTTGATATCGAGTTCAACTAGTTTTCTAGTAGTTTTGAAACTCTTATGGCAACTGAGACGGCAACAAGTGGTCATGAGGAGCACATGTAGTAGAGGCATGAGTCTCAAACCCTTGGACATATGAACCTTTGTGTGCCTTAACTCTCAAGTCCTTTGCTTTACTCCATGGGCCTTGGCTAGGCAGATATTCAGGGCAAGTCGGTTGAGCTCGATCGGAGATAAACACACCAAGATTAACGACCTTAGATAAGTGTCTAGAGGTGGTCTTATTGAAATCCCTAAGGTACCGTTTGGCAAGGGTGTTAAACTCCCCTTTGGAGAGTTTACCCCCCCTTAACCCACCCCTCTCTCTCTCTCATGTGGGCCCCACTTTATTCCTTTTTTATAAAATTAAATAAATTGATTTTACATCATCAATCCTATCAAAAAATAATATATTATACCTTCATATCATATAAAAATTATAAACTACTCCACTTCTACTCACTTTTCCAAACATCAATACAATCACATCACAATAACTACTCACTTTTTCAAACTTCAATACAATCATATCACCTCAAACCCACTTCTAACCCACCCAAGTTTAATCCTCTATCCAAATACCAAAATCTAAAAACGGGTTACCCTCTACCAGTTTAACCCGCCTTAACCCGCTAACCAAACGCACCCTAAAAGAGCGCATGAGAAAGAACTTACATAGGTGATGTATCTTTTCTAGTAAGTGTTAATTTCAAAGAATTAACAAGTTAAGTATAGTATAATGGAATCACCCTGTCAAAATAAATAAGAACATGAAGCAATGCCCTAAGTATGTTTATTTAACTTGGGCGGGACTTATGGTCGAATTCAAGGAGATATAATTTAAACAAGCTACCTTAGTGGGGTGTAGAGGAGAGAGTAAGTCAAATAAGAGGGGCTTCTAAGTTAATTCACAAGTAGTCCAAATGACCTATAAGATAAGGGCACTATAGATAAATTATCTCAAAGTAATTTTTTAATAGTTTTTTCACTTTTATATTTCAGTTTTTAGCGTATATTTTTGCATTTTTTATATTTTTGTATTTTAATTATTTTTTTTGAAAAAAGATACCAAATTTTATAAACAACTTTGAATATTATTTTTTAGGCTTTTAATATGGTAAAAATGAGAGAAATAGCTAAAAATGAAGAGAAAATATTTTTTGGTATTTGATTTTTGATAGACGTTTTGGAAATTTTTTTATGGTTTTTAGATTTTAGGGATTTTCATAAAAATAAATAAGTGATAGAATAAATATAATGTTAAATATAGGGGAAGAGAAGAATAGAGATAAAATAGGAAAATGTCGTAGTAGTGCCTAAGATTATTTTAACTCGGAGAATTTAAAATCACATAAAATGAGCATTTTTTCGAATCTAAGGTTTGTAAAGATACACAATATATTTTTCAGTTATATTTTTGTATAAGAGACAAAATTAATATGAATTTCCTTATGAAAAGGGTTGTCTTTCATTTTGAATTTTGTTAAATATAAAACTAAAATATTTTTGCAAAAATAAAATTTGGGAATAAAATAATAATAATGTAATATATTGCACATAGGGATTTAAAGTACTACAAAATGAAACTGAGAAAACTTTAAAAAAACTAAAACTAAGGGGAATTTGTAAAAAAACAATGTGGTTCAATTTTACAGAGGAGGAAAATGTTTTATTGTATAAATGTGGGGACCTAGCACAAATTTTCCCAACATAAAAAGCTACCCTTGAAAGTCTAAAACATTATTTGGGCAAAATATCATTTTTCACAATAATACAATACAATAAATAAAAGCAATGACCAAATATATCAACTAAAGTCTCAAACATTTAGGCTATTTAATACAAGTCCACCAAGTTTTAAAGCACCACAACATTCTACGAAATGGATTATTGGTGAATTTTCAAGTTGAGGGACTAAAGTAATCTAAAAATAAAGCAGCATTAAATAACATACAAATACACATTTAGATGCAAGAATGAGGTATATTTAGCAAACTAATGCACAATATATCATACATACTGCTGGCGGTTAATGTTGATAGTTGACTGGTGATTGTTGAGATATTATGGACTTGGGATTCTAACTTGATCAACATTAGACTTATTTCATCTCTATTTGTCGAAGGACAAAGTCCACCAATTAAAGAACCACCATATGTAATCCCTTGTCACACCATACCTTACCCGAAACAAAATATATAAATCATGGTGTGGTTCAATATTAGGAGTAGCAAAATAAGTAATCAAATCAAGTTTACAAGATGATGGATCTCTATTTCATAATCTTTATTCTCTCATTTTGACCTTAAATCCAAAGCTAAATGCATGTATATATCATCTATTTGTACAAATTAACATCCATTTATTGACTAATAAATATTTCATCAATAAATAACCATTTGACACCTATTTTACCTTTTAATTTTTATACCTCATATAATAAAACCATCAACAAGAAACTTACACATAAAAATATAAAGAAAAATACAGAATTTATTTCACACAAAAATAATACATAGTGCACCCGAGATGCATAGAACAAAAAGTCACAAACAAAATCTCCCAAACCAAGATCTCCTCCATACATACTCAAAATTGATCAAACTCATTGTATTGTTCATAAAATGTAATTATCTTTTTAATGAAGGTGATTTCATTAAAAGTGTAGTTAAGATGCAAAAGTTGGCTTTTGGGTCCCTATTGTACTGTATACATGTATATAGTATTCAATATATCCATTCTTTGCATTTTTATTGTTCTTATATCTTTAAATACTTGTAAATATTATTCAAAATACATATGAATAATAAACATAAAATAAAAAAGTGAATAATATATTAAAATAAACAAAAAGTATCAAAATATATATGTATACTATACTTACAATATACATATACATATTTATTGAAATATATAAATAAAACTAGAAAAATAAAAAGAAAATATGTAAATATGTATTTAAATATATTGTAAATATATAAAATATGTTTATGTATTAGTAAAATATAGAATAAAAATTAAAAATAAAATACTTAAAATACAGGTGAGTATACCTATGTTTATACATGTACAAATAAATCACCTTGTAAAAATAAATAAAAATCATAATAAAATACCACATGGAATAATAAACACTTTTTGTGTTTTGATTTTAATTTATTTAATTCATTTACTATTTTATTTCTAATTATTTACTCTTTTTAGCTATGTTTTGTCTTCTAGCGTGTGACGTGGACAAATGAGGCGCGAATATTTGTTGACCTCGGGTCAATTGTACCCGTGCCTAGGTCTATTTCCTCTTAGAGCAAGAGGTTCTATCCTTTGCCAAATTTTCTTGCTTGATCCATGCTTTGGATGACCTTGAGCCCTTCATCGATTATGTTCATCTCATCCTCCTCCTTCACGCCATGTCATGGGATCGACGGTAGATACACCCCCAAATATGTAATCCTTCGTTCTATGTCGCCCTCTCACCTATGCATAAAGTATTGCTCATGATTTCAATTTGATTTTTGGTCCTCTTTGTCGAGTGAACCCTCATATCATTGCACGATCGGGTTGAGGTTGGTGACATCAACTTCCTCGAGCGATCTATAGATCCCATGAGGTGGTGAACGGAGCGATCCCCATCGCTGAAGCTATAGCTCCGACGATGGCCTCTTCTCCTTGGACCCTAGTCCATGTTCGAGTTGTTTTTACCTCTTTCTAAGTAATTTTACTTCTTGTCTTCTGTTTCTCATATTTCATTTTGCATTTTCCTATCTTTTGTAGCGTAATTTTTAGATTTAAGGTGCGCCTGGGCTCTAGATCTCTGCCCATCGTCTTGCCTGTATACGCCTTGTTCCAACACCACCTCATTAGCTCCCCCTACCATTTCTCCATCTCCTCAATCATCCAACTCACCTCGATAACCCCAGATTGAGTTCATCCATGCTCCTTCCTCCGCCTTCATAGGAGCGCTTCCATTCCACCACACCATCACTAGATCCTTCGCCAATAAGAGCTAGGACCCTTTGCCAAATCTGCCTCCTTTCATTCTACACAAGAATCGGGTCTTGAAGGACACCATCCGAGGGGTTTCATACCCAAGAACTCACTCCCCAGGAACCTGAGCTACATCAAGCTGCTAGGACCTCATCGATGGGTCCTGGACCTTCTTGAAGGCACCAATCATCGCGGATTGATTGTAGGAACTCTCTAGACACTTAAGCATCCTGGGAGAGGCCTTCAAGCGTGGGGAATCGATGAACGAGGGTGACACATTCGGTTTTCTTCCTTGTTCTTGGGGAAAGAGGCATAACTGTCTGATGGAGCGCCCACTCCAGATTGTACAAGCGTCATCCGATCCGGGGACCCAACCACCGTCAGATTATGACCCTGATCTAATCAAATGCGTCAATCCACTAAGCAATACTAGTCAATCCCAACCGCCCGATCGAGTTAGTAAACCATGTGGCATTTGCAGGGCCGCTGGATGGCGTACAAATAAGGGGTAATTTTCACTTGTACACCACAGATTTTCTTATTTTCTTTTCAGCATTGTAAATATAACTTGTAGTGTAAATAATTATGCAAAAATTACAAATGGACCCTTGCATTTGTTGTAAATTACAAGTAGGTTCTTTGTCAGGCCACCTTACATGGCCCCCACATGAAGCTCTTGGTGTTTTTGCATTAAAGCCCTGTCGGATTTTAATATTTAAGTTTATATCATAAACTTGTATATATAGTGTAAACCTTTTGGGATATTTGCATGCCTACCATTGTAATTTTTTTATTACAAAAAAATCCCTGCCAACTTGTATTTGTATTTCTTGCATATTTATTTCTATTAATAGATCCAGTGCCTTAAAAATTTTGAGAAAAATATGGTAGATGTCGAATCTGATGCTTATTCATGCTCTTATTTTTATTTAGGATTTTATTGTATTTTCCCGTTTATTAAAATCAAATAAGTTATTTGTTCCATGTTTACATATTAAAATCCATAAATTAGAGAACTGCCTCTAAAAATTTCTAAAAAATCATATAGTTTAGATTATTATATATTCTGACTTCAAACCAAAAATCACAAAAAATATAAAAAGAAAACATTAAAAATCACAAAGTCTTAAAAACTTATAAAAATTAGTAAAAATTAATTAAAAATCCAAAAAAATAATTTTTATTTCAATTTTCATTGTATTATATAATATATATTAAAACAATTTTTGGGAATTTTTGGACTTATTATCTATTTTTAATATCAAAAATAATTCGGTCTATATATTATATTCATTTTTTCTATATATTTAATACTTTGAAAATACATAAAAATTAGCAAAAATATATACAAAAAATTAGATTAAATTATTAAAAAATATAAAATATTTTATTTGTAATTTTTGACTATATATATAAATATTGAACCCTATGTATACTATATATACCTTATATTACCTATATATTTATTATTATTACTCAGAATCACCTATTATATATTTAAAGTATTTAAAAAATAAAAAGGGTTGTTCCTTTCATTTATTTATTTATTCATATTTATTCATTATATATACTTATATGTTATTTATGATATCTTATATTATTATTACTATATATAAACATATAATATATCTTAAAAATAAAAGGAAACTAAAAATTAGCAAAACTAAACCTAAAATAAAATTAAAACATTAAAATATATAAAAATAAATAAATATAATTTAAAAGGCACAAAAATTTAAAAAGCCAAAAAAAGTTCACAAATAATTATCATTAGTTTTTAGTCTCCATTGGATCACCTTTTCTTCTCATGTCTGCCCTCGGTGCAGGTTTGGAGTAATGTTGAGCTTCCTTAGATAACGGTGGAGAATCGGTCTAACTTCTGGAACTGCATCAGATCAGAATGTGGGAAGGATGTGCGGAGGCCTCATATCCTCTCGCCATCCTTTAGCGATATGGTGTGATAGGAATGATGCGTTGTTTACGGGGGGCGTGTTTTGTGTAAGGGAACATTGTAGGGCGTTATGTGTGTTTTGGAATCGTATGGTGTAGAGTAATCTCTGTAACCTAATTACCTATATATATTTATAATTTTCACATTGTGGGTCCCAAATTGGAACTCCACCCCTTCTTCATAAAAAAATCTAGTATGAATCTTTTTGTTACATTTTATAGTTTTATTTATTTATTACAAACATGTTAAATGGTTTTAAAACTATAAATTCATATTTTACAATTTAATATTTACTTTTGATAACTTCTTGTTCATTTTTAGAATTACTAAGCTCGGATTTTATACTTTCATGTTCATTTTCTACAACTACGCGATTTTCACTACAAAATCTAGGTGTGTATATATAGTGACATTTATTTTAATGTGTCACTATATCCTTTGTTGTTAAATACAGAGTGATGAATGATATTCATTGCTAAATGATTTTATATAATATAAATTAGTGAGGAAAGTCATATTCGTTACTATATTATTGGTTATGCTAGATATATCAACGTTTTTCTATTTTTTATTTTTCAGAATTTGAACAAATCATTGTCAATTTTTAGTTCCGAATTTAAGGATGATCGACTCAAATTTTGAAAAATAGCAATAAATAAGCATTGCTATATAGAGCACTACTAGTGATATAGTAATGGATACGATTTTCCACTAACTTCTAGTAAAAAAATATTTACAATTATTTTTTTACTGCTAGGTCACCCTCTCCCTTGCGTTCCACTACAAGAAAAGTGACCTAATGCAATAAATAAGTTATATTCGTTGACATATCTTCCTTAGTTAAATATATAACGGCAAATGTTATTTGTGTATTTCTTGCAATGAATCATATAATAACACTTATTCGCTAACTTTTCTTCTAATCATATAATAAACCTCGGAATGTTGCGCAAGATCCAACCAAGATCCAAAAGGAGGGGAGAGGCTGGAGCTGATGTTGCGCAAGATCCAACCAAGGAATCTTTGAAGTTGAATGTGGCTAGGGTGGCGGGGGTAATCCCAGTCATCGGGAGGACATAAGTTTGCGAATGAAGATGGCAAACTGGAATGTACGGGGGTTAGGGAACCCCGAGAAAAGAGGGGCTGTGGGATCTCTACTGAATGAATGGCTAGTGGATGTCTTTTTCCTGCAGGAGACGAAGCTCAATGATTGCACTGACTTGCTGTGGAAGTCTCTCGGATTGAAGCGAGTTAACAATTTCTCAGTGCTTAATGCTGAGGGCAGTGCTGGTGGTGTTGCTATTGGTTGGGACGGGGACTTGTTCGAATCTATGTCCATGATGAGAGGCATATTCATGCTTACGGTGGAGCTTCTCGTCAAGCGTTCGAGCTCCAGATTAATCGTATCTTGTGTCTATGGAACGAATGACCAAGCGCGTCGTGGGGGGCCTTTGGGCAGTGCTGCGTGATACTAGAGTAGCTTTCCCTGATACTGCCTGGATCGTGGCCGGAGATTTCAATGTCACGTTATTCTCTTCTGATAGACCTGGGCTGGGGGGGGTCAGGACCCGGGTTCGGAAGCTTTTATGGAATTGGTTGGAGATCTACAATTGGAGGTTATGGACGCATTCGACATCAAGTATACTTGGAGAAATTCTGGGTCTCGATCAAGGATTGATCATTTCTTGGTTTCGCCTGAGCTGTTGCAGTTGTTTCCTCTGTGTGGTGTGTCCTCGAGGCCAAGATCCAGATCCGACCACTCGCCTCTCATTTGGGAAGGTGTGGGGGATGTCCCACGTACATTTTTCAGATTTGAAAGGGCTTGGTTGCTCGAAGATGGATTTCGGGACTTAGTGTCCAATCACTGGCGATCGATACAGGGAGAGGGCTCGGCAGCTTCCCGTCTGTCGCAGAAATTGGTGAGCTGCGGAAGAGGTTGAGCGAGTTCAAGAAAGAGGTGAGGGAGAATAGGAGGGCAACCGGAGCATTGGCAGAGGAGGGGATTGCTAGGCTGGATAAGGTAGAGGACTCTCGTGACTTGCGGGAGGAAGAACTGAAAGAGAGAAGGGAGTACTTGAGGGCAGTGGTTTCGGAAGACAAGAAGAGGGCGGTGGAGTGGAAACAAAGATCAAGGCAGAGGTGGGTTAGAGAAGGTGGTGCAAATACTAAATTTTTTCACGCGATGGGCTAGCGGGAGGAGAAGGAGAAACCTGATCCGAGCTGTGGTGGTGGGAGACTCGAGAGTGGAAGGGGAGAAGGAGATTAGAGCTGCATTGGTGAATTACTTTCGCAGTGTCTCGAGAAGGGTGTCGTCAAGGTCGTGGAGGTGGTCGGGAGAAGGAGCCCATAGGCTCTCGGCTGACAAAAGTGAGCACCTTGTTAGACCTTTCTCGAAGGACGAAGTAAAGTGGGCTATTTCCGCTTTAAATGGGGAAGGGGCACCTGGACCGGATGGTTTTCCCGTATTTTTCTTCAGCGAGTTCTGGGAGGTGGTGGGCGATGATGTGTATGCGATCTTGGAGGAGTTTAGCAGGTGCAATGCAGGCTTCAACAAAATCAACAAAGCTCTTATTTTTCTTCTGCAGAAGAAGGAGGCGTCAGAACGTATTGAGGATTACCACCCCATCGCCATATCTAATGCTATCTATCTGATTATTGCTAAGGTTCTGGCAGAGAGACTCAGCATAGTTCTTGATGATTTGGTTTCTCCCGTGCAGTCTGCCTTCATTCCAGGAAGACAAATTGGTGATAGCTTGGTGATGGCCTCTGAGATGATTGCAGATTGGCAATGTCGACATGTGAAAGGGGTGCTGTGGAAGGTGGATTTCTCCAAGGCATATGACAGTGTGGATTGGCGTTTCCTGTGGTCTGTCCTGGCTAAGAGGGGCTTTCCAGACTTGTGGATTTCATGGATGAAAAGGTGTGTTACCACCGCGTCTTATTCAGTTCTAGTGAACGGTCGTCCAGAGGGGAGGTTTCTTCCAGCCGCAGCGGGGGGTCCGTCAGGGATGCCCTTTGGCACCACTACTCTTTGTGTTGGCGGTGGATGTTTTGCCTCGTATGGTGAATCGGTGGTGGAACATGGTTTCACTACTGGATATTCTCGTGGGAACATCTCCATTCCAGTTCTACAATATGTAGATGATACTATATTTTTTATCGAAGGCGGGCAACTGAGGTGAGGGGCATGTCGATGGTTTTAGAGATCTTTGGGGAGCTCTCTGGTCTTAGCATCAATAGGGAAAAGTCAAGTTTGATCCATTTGGCAGTTGGAGGGAGGTGGATGCCTGTAGTTTGGAGTTGGGATGCTCCTGCAGTCCGAGATCAATTAGGTACTTGGGGCTACCGTTGGGACAGGGTCGTCTCCTAATTTCGGACTGGCTCCCAGTGGTGGAGAAGCTGAAAGGAAGTTGGCGGGTTGGAAGGGCTCATTACTCTCACGCGGTGGTCGTATGGTTTTAGTGAAGGGCAGTCCTAGCGGCAATTCCAGTCTTCTTTATGTCTACAAGAGTTCTTCCAGTGGGGGTTCGCAACCGGTTGGAGAAGATTATGAGGAGGTTTTTTTGAGGCAAGGATGGTGGGGTTGGACATGCCTTACATCTAGCAGATTGGGAGACGGTTACTTTACCCAAGGAGGATGGGGGTCTCGGTGTGCCACGTTTTGGGGCTGATGAACCGTGCACTTTTGCTGAAATGAGCTGCAAGAATTTGGGGTAACAGCGAGGACATTTGTTGTAGGCTCATACGTCATATCTACGGGGTCAATGCGCACTCTGTTAGTAGCTTGTGTAGAGTGCGGTTTGAGTCATCACTTTGGAAGGGAATGCGTGAGATTCTCCCTGAGCTTCCAAATTTCTTCCATCCGCGCTTGGGTGATGGCTGCAGTTTCTTCTTTTGGACTGATAATTGGATGAGAGATGGACCTCTGGCTTCCCGATTCCCACGCTTATTTGCTTTGGCAAGGGATAAAGATGCTCGAGTGACTGATTATTGGGAAAACGCTATATGGGCACCCACATTCACAGGAGGCTTCTCTGAACGACGTGTGCATGATTCTCTTCTCTTGATGGAGTCCCTATCTAGGACTGAGAGTCCCACAACTGGTAGGGACCATTGGGTGTGGAAAGAGGGGGAATTCACTGTTAAGAAGAGCTACACACTTTTGATCAGGGGAACTGTAATTCTCCAAGAGGACCTCATTAAGGCTTGTAGGATGTTTTGGGAGTTGAAAATTCCGTCACGCGTTATTGTATTCTTATGGCTCTTGAGGCATGGGAGGCTTCTCACAAAAGAGAGACGGGCTCGCCTTTTTCACATAGAGGACAACATTTGTATTCTTTGCAGATCGATGATTGAGTCCATTGAGCACTTGTTTCTTGGATGTGAGAAGACAAGAATTTTCTGGCAGATGTTGAATATCACATGGCTTGATCATACCAGCATGTCGTCTTTCTGGGAGTCCCTCCTCAACTCTCGTTACCGTCCAAGGTTGGAGAGATTATTGCCGTTTGCGGGATTATGGGCGTTATGGCTCGCTAGGAATGATGTAATTTTCCGTGCTGAGAGGTTCTATGTTGAGAATGTAGTCCATCACGCTAGGACTCTCCTCGAGTCCTGGTTGTTGTAATCTCTTTTCGCTTTTTAAATTTAATGGGGCGGACACCTTCGCGTGTTTCCCCCTTTTCTGGCTCAAAAAAAAACTTTTCTTCTAATCATTGCTAAATTTAGTAAGGATTAATGTGAATTTTGACGAATAAAAATAATTCAACAGTAGAATTGTCGTTACATGGACCTTTAACAACGAGTTTGACATGTGTTGCTAACTACAAGTAGAAAAATAATTTGACAACGAATAATATTAGTTGTTATATCTTTAACATCAGAAGATATACTAACAAATATTTTATTTAGTTGTTGCCTTATATCCAGTTTCTTGTAGTGGAAGTCAAGTATCTCGCAAATAAAGCCCAACCACATCTTGGCTCAAGGGCCTACGTACCTCCCCAACCACCCTCGATCCCTCGCTCACCGCTAGACGTGGAGGCTGAACTACTGCACGACCGTGACACACATGCGAGGCGATCTCGAGGAGGCCGACACCATTAAATGGCTAGGGTTGCTTGCTAATGACGATCGACGCTATAGATGGACTAGAGGTGCAGGTGATGAAGATATCCGAAGATCATTCTGATCATGAGAAAAAAGTTGAGACGTCAATAAACCATTGGATGAATCAACAATGTAACTACCACGCATGCAAACCATCACGAAAAAAATCACGCAAAAAAATCACGACAGATAGCTAACGTGGAATTCCCTTCGGCTCCGACATCTTTCATTGAGAATTCCAAAAGATATCCAACACCTAAAAATAATATTCTAACCTCATTCAACGTCCAATATAAGAAGATTATAATGAGACTTAACCAAATATGGATTCTCAAACCCGAATCTGTTCTGGAATACCAAATCAACACAATGAATCCAATTGTTCAAACATGATTTCTCTTGAGAAAAAAACATAAACATGTATTCTTTGAGCCTGGAAATATAAGTTCACGCGGTCTCTATTCTTTGAGCATTTGCTAGAACATGTATGCCAGACTTCCCGCAGGAGTCTTCGTCTTTGTAATTTCTATGCTTAGATACGGTCTGACACCTTTTTTTTTTGCTTAAAAAACATCGTGGATATAAAAACCAAAACCAAAAACAAACATGCAAATTGGTGCACATTTGGACACAACTTAATCGTCCTCGTCATGCCTTCAATCATCACTAACCAATCCTGCAATTATTTATGGGGTTGCAACCCCTGCTACAGGGGTTAGCTTCTTGTCCGGGGCGGCATCCGTGCAGCTTGTAGCCACACAACCTGCCGTCACTCCTCATCGCACCGTAACTGACAAAGGCATCATCTTCTTCGAGCAGTGAGGGTGGTAACGCTATCGTAGATCCATGGGTGGTGCCAGTGTGCAGGGTTGTCTGGTCTAGAGTGGCGGCGACGTCCGAAGTGGCGACGAGGACGACGACGAGTAGGAAGCAGGCCGGCATGGCACATCTGGAAGCCATGATCCCACCCGATTGCAACTCTAAGGCTTTGTTTGGTAGGGGAATAAGCCTTGGAATAAGGGACCAATTCTCCTCCCGATACGATTCCCAGTGGTACGTCTATTCCCCATTATTCCATCTTATTTCACTCTTATTCCTATCTTTATCCCATCTTACCTACTTTTATTTCTCCTTATTCTCCTTATTTCTATCCTCCAACCGAACAAAGAATATACACTTATTCTCCTTATTCCCCATCTTTATTCATGCTTATTCCCGAAACCGAACGGGCCCGCTTTGGCTTGGAGGGCTGCCCTCCATTTTTTATATGGGCTTGACACCATGCATTGGCTTAGAAAAAAAGATGGTCTTGTTCGCCTCATCAGAATTTGCGGTCAGCGTGGATTTAGGATCTCATGCTCAAAACAGCGGATAGCTTTATTTCTACTGTTGTTGCCATCTAGTTGGAATTTAAACATTTTTTTGCTAAGCAAACTTCGTATTGAAATTAACCAAAAACCTGTAGATACATAAAAGGCCTTAACGGCAAAACGATGGAAGCATGGTCAAAGAGTAAAAATTTAAGCAAAAATTGAGATGTAAGTGGAATAGGAAACCAAAGTCCAGAAGCCCAGCAGTGGCAAGGTAAGCATCAAAGAACCCCAAGATGGCTAGGTTAGCGCCTCATTGAACAATTTGGAAACAGACCATATCAGATCCTGTGGTGAGGTAGTCCGCCCCGCAGACCAGCGGTTGTTGCGTTCGCTCCAAATAGCCCAGGTGGTTGCTGCGAGAACAGTTGCGGTCTTCAGCTTCTTGTCGAGGCAAGATATCTTTGTGCAGTTGTCCAGCAATGATTGGAGGCTGTTAGCTCCCAAGTTTGGTATGTTGAGGCCAGCGGTTACACCCGCCCAGACAGTCGCCGAATAGATGCACTCAAAGAAGAGATGTGTTGACGTTTCACCGGTGAGATTGTAAAGATAGCAAACACCATCAGTAATTAGACCATGCCTGGAGAGCCTATCCAGCGTTGGCAAGCGGTCCAAGAGAGCCCGACAGACAACGCATGCGTGTTTTGGAACTACCTTTGAGTTCCACAAAATGGCAGCCAAGGGACACAATCGGCTCGTTTTCTCACCATATCGAAAGCATCTTTGAACGATAGGGGGCGGGGTAGTGGCGGTTGAATATGGATACCAGGACCAGAGGGTAACAACAAGTGTCGAGCATCCAATATGTGTTTCCAAACCAAGGAGTCCCCGCAAGCTTTGTTGCAGCTCATGACGTCGCCACCCCTCAAGTATCTGTTGCGCATGTAGGTAACCCAAACAGAGCTATCATCAGAGATAATTCTTCCACACCAAACAGCAACCATGGCATCCCTAATGGAGCAGAGAGAGCGAAGGCCCAAGCCCCCCTCCTTTTTTGGGAGACAGACCACGTCCCACTTAACGTGATGTGTCCCGAAGCCCCAGAGAAAATTAGCCGAAAGAGAATCCACTTTTTTGGCCATGTCCAGAGAAATAAGCAAACCCGAAGTCCAGTAGAGATAGACACCAGAAATGACAGATGCTAGGAGTTGGAGGCGGCCGGCAAGCGATAAGGACCTTGCCTTCCAGCCGCTCAGCAAGGTCCTTACCCTATCCATAAGAGCATGGGCGGTCGCCTTCCTCCCCTTCGCGGGGGACAGCGGAATGCCTAGATATTTCGTTGGAAGAGGCTGCGTAAGAAATCCAATCTCGAGGCATAAACTGAAGTCCGTAATGGAGGGGACGGGAAGGATGAGCTTGCTTTTCCTCATATTCATAGAAAGACCTGACATACCCTCAAAATCTTTCAAAATTCTTTTAACTGTAGATATGGCAGCACATGATTTCCTGCAGAAAAAGATAAGATCATCCGCGTAAATAAGATGTGAGGGCACAATCGCCCTTCCCATGCGAATAGGTAGGAAGGAGCCATCAAGTAGAGCCTTCTCGGTCAGCAAGGAGACCGAGTCCATAGCGATAACAAAAAGTAGGGGGCTGAGAGGGTCTCCTTGACGAAGGCCTCTCGAGCACGGGAAGTAGCCGTGGGGTGCGCCATCAATGAGTACAGAGAAAGTTGGTGAGGCAATGCATTTAGAGATCCAACTAATCCACGTAGCATCGAAGCCTCTGAGAGTCAAGCTATCCAGCAGAAACTTGTGATCAAGAGTGTCAAAGGCTTGCAATAAAACAAAGCCACAGTGATGAATCTATTTGAAGATGATCCGTTGGTGTGTCTTTCTGATTTGAAATATATAACATTTGGGTAAATTATTAATTGCAAAATTATTTCTGATTCTTGAATTTTATATCCAAGCAATGAATTATATTATAACAGCTTTCATTGACTTTCTCAAAGGAATTTTTTTCCTAATCGTACTTCAACGGATATTATTTGCTGTTTACTCATTTAAATTCATAACGAATAACCATAATCATAGCTATATTACACGCAACGAATGATATAGCAACAGTTATTCGTTGACTTTATCTTTTAATCCTTGCTAAATTTGAAAATAATTAATATGAATTTTGGTTAGTAAGTTAATGGAAAAATCGTTATTATATAAACTTTTAACAATGAATATGACGTTCGATGTAAGTACATAATATGATTTGACAACAAATAATATTCATTATTATAGTTTAACATCGTAAGATATGAATGAATATTTAAATTATTTGTTATCTTATGTTCACTTTTTGTAGTGCTTGTATCTTGCAAATTCATGTAATCAGAGACAACTTGCAATGAATAATATTTTCTGTTATATATTACATGGGACATGCAATACTTGCAATTGGCTAATATTGTTATCTGACATAATCCTCGATCTATTTTTTCCAAATATAAAAAGTCACGGAAAATATTTTTAACTAATCATTTAATCCCGGATATGAAGCAGAAATTTCTCAAAATCATTTTTTTTCAAGTGATCATATCTTATTTAGCACAACAAAATAATAATCCAAATGAACTTAATTACGTACCTCAGCTAAGAAATAATTAGCGCAGGCTCCTCATTTCCTCAGTCTATCTTTTTGTTCAAATTTTAATGAGAGAATACTCACAAAAACTACATATGTAGACATTTACATGATTTGCAGAACTGCTTGCTGACGTGAGAGGCATACAGAGACCGGAGGTGGATCCTCTGCAGTAACGCAGAGATCTGCTGTAAATCCAACCGTGCCCCAACAGCTCGATTTTGATCGAGCGGCGGTTCACACAAAATCTGGACTTTTTTGAAGCCGTACCGTGTCAACCGTTCTATCAAGATCGAGCGGCTAGGGCACGATTGAGATTTACTGCAGATGATCCGTGCTCTACAGTGACCGCATCTTCATTTCTAGTTGGCCGCTTCCTCCATCAGGAAATTCATCTGATATAGACGACATGCTCTTGTGAAACATGATTGCTGAGATTTTATAATGTTTTGTAGAATCTCTTATCTCTACGAATCTATGAAATTCCGAAAAAAATCTAGAACAGTCTGTTTCAAAACGCAGAAGTTCATAAACAAATCACCAGAATGCAAATATAGTTTTACAGCAAGATTCTCCGATTTGAAAGACTAGAACCAGATGAAAAACAAACAAATAAATAAAAGTGGTTCGCTTATTCAGATCGAAGACTGTGCATCCCAGGCATGAATTGAAAATTGAGAGAAAATTTATTTTATAATAGAAAGAAGAAAGACTAAACCCTAGAGATATAAAGAGAAATGCACGCAAAAGAAGCAAGAACAGGTATGGGCAACTGGATGCAGAGGTTTATCGATCCATTCCAGCTTTGGTTGCTCCCCTCTCTCTGTCTCTCGTACACAAACTTGATGCCAATGCGAGGAAGGGATCGATAACCCTCAGCATCCAGCAATAATTACCAGAGCTCTTTCACACTCCAATGATCAGAAAATTAATTAAAACCCACTCGCTTATCGCTGCTAGAATCAAAAGAGATGAGTGGGAAAAGATTTTACTTCGGCTCGAGGTTACACAGGTCCCTCTGCATGTTCTTCTGGGACGTGATTTCAGGGCGTATTAAAATGCATGCAGGTAATTAGAGGCAGCAGTCGGAGAGATGTGGGAGAGCACGGAAGAATCCACCGTTTGTTGCAGAACCAAAGAGGGTCACGCAACTGTTTTGATCACGACGTTGATAATGGAGGAGACGATTACCAATTCTCTCGTGTTTGATTTAGACGTGGGCTTCTTCGTCCTCCTCTTCTTTTTGGAACCTGCATGTTGCACTGACGCCACTGTCAGGAACATATCCCCCTCCATATCCAGTGTCTGGATCGTCTGCTGTGGTGCTGTACCGCACCGCTCGAGCTTGATCGAGCGGTTGTGGTGCGGTACAGCACCGCTCGAGCTTGATCGAACGGTTGTGGTGCGGTAAAGCACCACAGCAGGGATCCCGCGCCCCCATATCCAACATATGAAGAAATTTCTTTTTATTTATTGAAATAAACTAATATAAGTAATTGAGATATACATGTGTTTAAGCTTCTGCTGAACTTTCCAATGGGTTTTCTGTTTAAAAATCTCGGTCTCTTGCTTGGTTCTAATTTCACATGTGATAAACAATTGTTATGATGATGTAGCATCACTGCAACAGAATAAATTTATTTACAGTGGCGTTATGTTTGAAATCTATTGCTAAATCATCCGTTGTTATCGTTTTGAATATTTTTTGTATTTGGAATTAACGACGGGTGTCACATTTATCAGTTGCTATCTTTCATAATATCAATTAATCATTGCTTATTTTTTAATTCAAAATTGAGTGACAGTTAAATTGTGAAAAATAATAAAGGATAAGTGTTGCTTCTTGAACCATCGCTAATGATATAACAATTGATATGATATTTGTTGTTATTTGTCATTTGTCGTTGATTTCTAGTATAAACATCGATTTCATAATCAATACCAATGAACTTTAATGGAAAAAAATAGCTCGTTGCGACCTATTCGGACATTAACATCACCTATACTTGTTGTGAAGGCTAGATCGTTATAGTTTCGTTGCAAGTGAGTCTCCCTTGCCTTGTGTGGCAAGATATTATTTCAATATAATTTGTGATGATAATTCTAGTGCAAACGTTTCAACGACGAAATTTTCGCTAGCAAAGAGATAATTCTAGGCTTAATTGTTTTACTCAAGGTGGATGCTGCCCCGATTGACATTCTGGATAGCAAAGCTTTCCCACTTCATGTGTCCAACTCCAAAAAGCGTACTCCATTGGCTCTGCAGAAACGCTCGGGCTAGTGATAGAATTTGGAGCAGGTACCACTTTTTGGTGTGGATTTAAGACAATCTAAACTCTATCTTGCACCTGTGACTTTGGTTTCTTTTTGTGATGGTACATTGGAATTTTATTTTTGCCCCGCATCTGTGCATATCCAAGGAAACCTCTCTCTATCCCATTATGATGTAATCTTGTCTATCCCGTGATGCTGTAATCTTGATTTTCTTCTGTAATGATGAGTTAACTGATCTTTTTTTCAAAAAAAATAACTTAATTATCACAAAAAAGTTTTGTTGTAGTAATTTAACCAACAGATGATACAATGACATATTTAAAATATGCATCATTTTTTATTTCATTTTGTCGTAGTAGAGATTTCTAATAATAATAATAATGTGATTGAGTTCTTCTTTTACGGAATATATATACTTGCGAGAATAGTATTTAATTTACAACATGAGCATTGGGTTAGATGCTTGAGTGAGAGTTGAGTTTACCTAATAATGTTGATGTCAGCATTGAGTTCAAGCATTTGGATAGACAATGACATCTGGATAGATCCGTCACGAGCACCATCTAAATATGCTCATGTGAACTTACCTATTTCGCCAAAAACAAATGTTGATGTAGTTTTCAACAAGTGGCTCTTAGCATCCTGAATAACCATTTTTCATTTTGGTACATTATCAAGTTTAGAATATGCCTCAATGATGTAGCTTCTCTTGCAGATGTAAGTTATCAAGATGGACATCTAATTCGAGCACTAAGGAATCATGAGGACTAGTTTGATTCATTGGAAGGATAAGGAAAGAAAGATCATCGATGTCGATGCACAACACGTAGTGGAGGATTCATTAAATTGCATAGTTTGGTCTCCAAAAATATGACATCCTTGTGACAATCCATATGATAGTATCGAGAGGCACAACAAATTGAAATTTTCCTATTTAACCGGGTCGTATAAAGGTTAGTAGATCATTTGTCATAAAGAGGATAGACTTCAAAGAATGAGACAGAGTTCTTGTAGAGTGGAATCATGCAGTACTAGACACGAGACAGATCTTTGAGAGAATAAGGCTTTCTTTGAGTAGGCCGATTCATTTGGGGTCTTATGGATTCGTTCTTTTTCCTATTCAAATATAAACTCCTTGTTTTTTCTGTTTTCACAACGAGAACTTGGTGGGTGAATCCATGCCAAAGACGAAAAAGTCGACGGGGAATCGGATACCTTTCTTCACCAACCAACCTACCAACTCTAGAACAATGGGTTTCGACTTTAGTTTACTAATCTCAATCAGGCAGTGAACAAGTTAATGGAAGATCCCTCATCTAATAAGGTGCGATTAGTATACATATGAGGGAAGCTGAGCCAGGTGTGGTGTAGTCAATTGACCGCACCTGCCTCCCCCACTGTTCCATCGATTCTAAGATCGATGACGGATGAACATCTAGCCCTAATCCTAGATCGTTTGTGACGATCCTTCGCTGTAAGGAGAATTACAACAGATGTGTTGTAATCCTCCCTGATTTTTTTATGATTTTGAGTCCAAAATCTAACATTATAGATTGAATCTTATATTAATGCTCTATGTATCCTCCAAATTTCGCTCAAATTCGAGTTTATTTGCTATTTTATCTTAATGATTTAAGATTCAGATCTTTTTTAAATAGAATTTATGTAGCTTAGATCTTGACCGAATGCTTGACCATAAAAATAAGGAAGTAAATAAATTTGGATTTGAACGAAATTCAGAAGATATGTAAAGCATTAATCTAATATTGAATCGATAAAGTTAGATTTTGGATCAAAATCACAAAAAAAATTAGAGAGGATTACAGCAAGGCCTCTTTACAGCAGATATCCTCTTCCCCCGTATCGTCCCCCCGCACATGCCTCTCCACCGCAGCCCTCGCCTCCCCAAAACCCCCTCCCCTCCCCTCCCCTCCCGCCCTCACCCTCCCCCCGCGTGCTCCCCATCGCCGCCCCTCTCCTCCTCCCAACTCTCTCCCCCACGCGTGCGTGAAGCTGCCGCCGTCGAGGAGGCACTGCTCCCTTGGACAGGCCTCTCCCCCACATCGCTCTCGACTCGCCGACGCCGCGGTCTTTTTCTCCTGTTTGAGTGCTACTGCTTACAGGTCGTCTTACAAATTTAATCATAAGCAGTTTATGTTTTTGGATTCTCTACAGATCATCCTTAGTCTACCTATAATTCCCCCCTTACAACGACGTCATCATTCTTCTTGCAGTTTATGGATTCTGCGCTCAGTCTCATGAATCTGTTGTTTCAAGACCGGTGAGATCGCAGATTTTGTTCTCTTTATTCAAGTTGATGGTGAAGTTCCGGCATATATTTACATAAATGGAGGTGTTGGATGATATGTTCGCCAGTGCACACCATTTGATTCCATTCTGCAAACCAATGAAAGAAGAACAGCAGAGAACAATGGTTAGTTTTAGTTCTTGAATTATATTAGCAGAGTGAATGAAATATCATGAACACTGTCTTGTTCTATTGAACACTATCTTGTTCTACTGGAAGTAGATGGCAATGCATGTTTAATATCTAAATCTATGTTATGAATTATAGAGGTTAGCCTCAGAATCCTATATTGAAGTACAGTTTTTATGCACACATGGCCTCTTTAAGAAAACAAAATATGTAATTGTCCGTAATAAAATAAATAGGTCTACGTAGATTAACTAAGAATTTAAGTCTAGTGTGGTACATGAAGTATTGAACTTCTGCAAATTTCAAAGGAGACAGAATTGGATGAGATTCAGAGCAAAAGGTTAATCAGGTCAACTCATGATCCCATGAGTGATGCAAAATTGAAATTACATAATCAGATTATCCAAATCCAGCCTTATAGATGTGATTCATCATCTGAAACTACTATTTTTGGACCTTGCAGTTTTGTTAAATCAGGTTTATCTAAAAAAATCAGGTTTTTTTTAAAGAATCCATCCCATAGGGAGAAGATCTTACGACTCAAAAGATACATCATTTTCTACATGATTATGAAATGAGTCAAATGGAACTGACCCTTAATTAAGTAGAAAGATGATCATCCCTACCCCTTTTAGATGCAAGTTAAAAGTACTGTCTTACTTGAGAATTTGTGGATTGCTGAAGACTTACAAGAGAAACAAGTGATCCAACTTTCATCCGAATCAAGCTTCTCCAATTTCGGCCATCTGGACATGATAAATTTTGATGATACTTGTACCATGCAAAATAGACACCATTGGTGGAGGGAGTAATAGTCTCCGATTGGAGGGAATAATGGTCTCCGATTGAGTTGAATGAACATGTTTAGATTGGGTGATATCGAATTTTTTCCTTACCAAATAAGCTAAACAATTAACTTAGAAATATTTCTTCTACCTCTAAAGCTGTTTTCTTTTTGATTAAAAAAAGGTCCCCTAACAGTACAAGTCTATAGAATGTCAATCCCATGACAACTTCTACACACCAATTCTACAGCAAAAACAGAACATTGCAGTAATCCTTGCATGATACTTAATCAGAATCAGGGGATGATACTTATCATGACCAGCCTCCAGGGATGACGAAGATAAGATGCATTGCAAGAGAAGTCAAGAGATTTCTCACGTGTAAATGACTTGTATAGATGTTTAACTAAAAGAACTAAAATGCTGGATTTGACATTTTATAGCTCGATCCTCTTTTCTGTTTTTACAGGATCATCTGTTCCATGAAAGTTCAGGTGTAATGAGTGTCATCTGATCTTTATTTGATCTTCAAGCTTTAAGAAGATCTTTACTTGATCTTCAAATTTTCATTGCTGACATAAGTCTACATATATCTTTATAATTACAGGATGTGATAACTGCAATATATGCATAAAGAATGTGTTATTTGATAATTCTTTCGAGAGAATCGAGTAGTAAAGTGCAGTCTGCTGTGGGAAACTCTTTGCAGGAACACTTGCTGTAGCACCAAGCACTGTGGCTACCTTTTTATTAGCTATCGAGCAGCAGTTGGATATGATTTCTGAAGGTTCTGTAGATATATTTACTTTGGTGGACAAAATAGATTTACTTGTTCTATCAATGCTTTACTATTCTTCATAATATTGCATTGTAGTCATTATTTTTAGAAATCAGAAGGTTCTATAATTATTCATTGTTTCATGGGTTGCAGTTGAAGTGCTTGAATTATTTCGGTCTAGCATGTGGCTAATCATGCTTGATGTGTGAGTTTGGGTAAAACATGTAAAAAATTTGACGTCGACATTTGAGATTTTGGATTATTTTCGTTGGTTTAACCTTAATCACATAGGTACCTTTGCTTGATAAAGAAGTTATAGATTGAAATAGATGTTTAGACCAAAGAGATGGAGCAAAAAATTAATTGTGTTCGAAACAAGATTTCGATTGTATTATTATACATGTACAACCTGTTTTATAGAATGCATTCTTTCCTAACAAATAACCTAATTGGATCAACCAAAACAATGACCACAAATATGGTATTTCTCATCTACATCACTTGGATATTAATCCCACCGTCCCATGAAAAGTGTAATCCAAAGGACAATTCCAATCTACTCACCATTGGAAATATGAAGCTAATCTCCAAATGTCTATTCCATTGCTGCAAAATCAAAAAGGATGTCCTCCATCAGGAATTCTTCAAGCATATCATTGTGATGTGTTTTAAACTCAAACATCAGCCATGAGAGTACACAACAATTGAAAAGCCATCTTAAACAACCCGGTTCTTGAGCTCAGTATCCCAACTCTTGAATAAAATAATCTCAGCAAAACATCAACAACCAACAATGCATTCGTATCAAATTTTTTAGCTCCAGTATCAAAGCCATCTTTCTTGCTCTTTGACAGCAAACCCAGAATTATAATGCAACAAGGTATTGCATGATCGTTCCAGTTCAGGTTAAAAACTGGAAACAATTTAATGTTAAAAACTTAACTTTGCCAAATAAATCAACTTTTCTTTGTGGTTTAAACCATCCCTTTTCAACGCAGACATAATTTGCAAATTATTGGTCATTGAGCAGAAAGGAAAATCCAAAAACCAATCGAAGTGTAAACTAGTTGTACATACTTCAATAATACGTATGCAGAGCCCCAAGCCAGAACATCAAACTACCCATGATTAGAAATAGAAATAAAAAAATTTAAAGATACATTTAACAATCATTTTTAGATGAGACACTCCAGGCTAGAAAGCATAAAAAACGCCCTTACACTTTCCAATACATGCAACAAGAATTGCAATATAGAGAACATTTGAAAAAATCAACCAAACTAATGTCTAGTTCCTACAATAAAATCAGAATGATTTGCAAAGAACTACATCCACGAGATACAATTTAAGGAGAGATGAGCTGATTTAACTATAACCATAAATTGTAAATTGACGGGTGAGTTGCTTGACTTTTCATCTATGCATTGATTTAACTATTGTAAATTGCAATATGTGGTAGTGGACGTTAATGTACAACCAATCTCAGTATATCTTAGAACAAAAATATAGTAAAAGTAATGGATCGGTAATGGATAACATTTCGTGTCCTGAGAGATGGACAGTTGTGAAGGAAAAGCTAAAGAGACAAAGATGAGGAATTGGAATCTTGTTACCGGATTGGCGGCATATAGCGAGCAGAGTTTAATTAAAAGGTCTAAAAAAGGACTCAGTTGCGGTGTAGTAGAAAGGAAATGTAAGGAAGAGCATCAGATTCTATCGTTTGATTCTGTGGTGGAGAAGCAACTTTGATTCCAATCTTTGTCATGCATTACATAATCTAAATCTCTTTCGTTGTACATTCCATGCCCGCCAGTAAATGACATATATGATGGTTTCTTTTCCACGCACAGATTATTAGATACCCACCATAAGTAAATGCGGACCTTTCATACATGACAAGATAGATGGCGTCGAAGAAGGTTTTGAGGTGCTTGAAGAGAAAAGAAATGGGTTTGGGTCGGCACAAGCATAGGCTCTTGGAGTTGGAGATCTTGTAGCTCTGGAGGAGGGCCTTGTAGGTGAAGAGGAGGGATTCTGTGGAGGACATGGAAGGGGAGGTGGCAGATTGAGGGTCAAGTGGGCTTTGTGATATGATTTAAATTGAAACATTCTAAAAATAGAAAATTGGGAGTGGTATTTAAGGAGAGATGGGCTGATTTAACTATAACCATAATTGTAAGTAGACGGGTGAGATGCTTGACTTTTCATCTATGCATGAAAGGGTCACCTTATTAAAAGTTTTCCCTACACATATTGTAACGTTCCGGGGTTAAGTCCTCGGTCCGTTATCGAGGTAAACTGACCCTAACAACTTGTTGGGTTCGGATCCAAATGAACCCGTTGACAACTACCCAAAATACTTAAGCCCAAGTTGTTAAGTAGTAGTCCCCACCACTTATAAACCACACTCACTCTTCGTGAGTTTTAGATGTGGTACTATATTTGGGGGTATCGGTATTACAATCTCCCCCACTTATATTCGCAACGTCATCGTTGCGGCATGGTCCATCACTTATTCCCAGTGACAGTGGCGGTTGCACGCTCCGGGTAACCATTTCCTCCTATCTCTTTGTAGGGGTGGCTCCACCTCTCGAGTAGCTCTTTCCACTATCAGAGGGAACCCGGTATGATACCATTTGTAACATCCGGGGTTAAGTCCCCGGTCCGTTATCGAGGAAAACTGACCCTAACAACTTGTTGGGTTCGGGCCGAAATGGACCCGTTGACAACCACCCAAAATACTTAAGCCCAAGTTGTTAAGTAGTAGTCCCCATCACTTATAAACCACACTCACTCTTCGTGAGTTTTAAATGGGGTACTATATTTGGGGGTATGCGTGTTACACATATAAGCACTAAGGTGTATGTAACTTGACATGTATCGGTGCTACAAATGTCCAGCTTTTTATTTTTTAGAAATGAAAACTTAGGGGATTTACTTAGAATGATAAGTGGAGTGTGTATTTCAAAATTTATGTGAAATAAGCATTCATGTTCATCTGAAACTGGAATGGCTCAATTTCAGCAATTCGGATATCGTTAAAATTTGACAGTTTTGATAGATGTGTTAGAAGTCTCTAAGTTGAATTGTGAATGACATCATGATGATATATGATTATCTAAATCCCGCATAGTTTCATCTCAAAAAATATCAATAAGGTATATATATGTACATATATACATACACGTATAAATGTATGTATGTACACACATATATTTGTCTTAATCATATGTATACATAAGCATATGTAGGCGTGTAAGACAGGAGCGCAAGTGTACCTCCGTGTTCCTATTCAAAATGTAAGCATCGCACGTATCTTGTCTGCTAATTAGTATAAACTCATTGTTGTACATACATGAATTTCGAAGTTTTAATTAGCTTGATATTATATCGGCACATTATTTTTTATCGCTAAATGGCTAAATAATCAACAAATACGTCCACTACCACATAGAAATTCAAATATGGAAGACCCAGTATTTTGGGGCAGGATACAAATTACTTTCGCCTTAATTCTTCTGTGAAGATTACTTTTTTTTGAAGAAAAGATCAAATTCATTCATCTGATGCATCATCCAGCAAAAAAGTATAGTAGTTCCGTACAAGCAGTCACAGCAAGGGCTCGCACAGACGCGAGGCTAAAATAGATACATAGAAACTTATTTCACAAAAAAAGGCATCAAATCAAACATCAAGACTGAGAGGTGCAACATCCGAAGAAAGAGCCCTCCAAACTTTAAGGTGATCAGTGATTGCTGCCATCTTTGGCTTCAATGAAATCCCTGCTGAGCGAGAATGACCGCCTGAGTTTGGGAGAGACCCAAGAGCAAGAACTCACGCAACCTTTAGCCTTACATAATCAGGGGGCGTTCGGATGGTGGGGTAAATTCCCCTAACCCACTCTTTTCTTTTCTATGTGGGTCCGATATTTTATCTTTTTTAATAAATTAATTAAATCAATTCTCTTTCATCCACTTCATCAAAACTTAATATATTAAATCATCATATCATATAAAAATTATAAACTACTCAACTTCTACTCACTTTTCCAAACTTCAATACAATTACATCACAATAACTACTCACTTTTCCAAGTTTTAATGCAATCATATGACAACAAACCCACTTCAAATCCACCCCTATTTTAACCTCTATCCCAATACCAAAACACAAAAATGGGTTACCCTCTAACAGTTTATCCGTCCTAACCCGCGTACCAAACTCACCCTTCCTAGTTCGCCGATTGTCGAGGACTTGAGATCTTGGCATGCAAGAAATCCAACATCTGGAAAAAAACATTCCGAAGATTTTGCCCCTAACAAAAATATGTTAAAGGGCAGGGGAATTTACAACAAAATCAAAAACAAACTCCAGAAAGAGCTTCTAAATAAGGCGAGAAGATCTTGAAGTCCTCCAAAATACACTGAACAGTTTCTCGTGCAGGTGCACTCGATGTGATGGTCAGTGCATGTTTCGTTCTCTCTAGATTAACCAGGATGTCACATCGATATCAATCCTTATCCTAGAGTCTATCTACGCATCCATTCTGTGTATCATCTTAACCTAATCAATAGAATCCAAGATACAATCAGCATTCCTTGATACAAGAAGATTTGGCACAGCGCATGCTCCTCCCCAGGCTTCAGCAGAGTAACTAATCACCTCTTGATTAAAGGGGATGATCACCGATCAAGCATCCACTGTCCAGGCATAATCAAAACGCATCTTAGAGTTTCTTTCCAAATTGTTTATTTTATACAAGGGATACACATGTAACCTATTGATGCGGTCGTTAACTTCATCAGTGGAAATGGAAACAATCAGATCTAATTAATTCCACAGTTAAGTATCAGAATTCTACAAAATATTCCTTGACATTTGCATTCAGTGCATGAAGCGTCAGACCACACAACAAACAGCACATATATGTCAATTAGGGCAAACTTGCACCATCAGGAACGACTGTACCATCAACTGTACATTGCAGAGGCTGACTTCATCTGTCATCACAATCCTACAACCACAGTTAAAATATTAGGAACATCAACTGCAATGTTTCAGAGATCAACTTTACGATCTGTCGCCATAATCCTACAAAGACAGTAAAAAATATTTGTTTGAACACGATGCATCTGAACAGTTGCATGTATTTAGATAGACATGAAGGCATATTACAGACACTGATGTATCATCACTGCTCATCTTTTTTGTGTGGACAGAATAGAAAGATGAGTTTTCCGCAACCAGTTGACATGTGAGGAATACATCAATCCCCAGTGCATTACTATGACACCCACTACAGGTCCATTAAAAAAAGAGAGAAAAATGCTCACCTCATATATTGCTATAATGCTATCCGTAAGAAAGAGCCAGAATTGTGAAAGTCAACTATTAAATGCATGGTGAAAATCCAAATCCAGAAATCATGGAACAGTGAAATGAGACATCTTATTCTGTGCACGATGCTGACGGGAGCACAGCGGCATCAATTCCCATCAAGGGCTTCAGTGATCAAAGGGGAGGAAAGGTGGAGGGAGCACTACCACTCTTTTGCAGATGAACCTTTATCACTGACACACATCTAGAAAGCATCATTCATCATTCCAGAGATCTTTGCTCCCTTCTCTTCCAACCTAATATTTTATAGATTAGAGCTCCACTCAAACCCACATCAAAGGAAAAAGGGAGAGGGAAATGCCCTCTCTTGCTTTGTGTTTTGTCCATATAATAATGCCACTTTTGATTGGGGAAGATGGGGCCTTGAGGAAAGGTACATGGGTTCTTTCTATAAAGATCACCTCTACTTTCTTAACATCATTCAAGTGACGAACCCTAATGGTCGATATATATAGTGGATCAACTGCAATTTTGGAATATTTTTATTACATATTTTTGACATGAATGGATCTAAACATATTCCACCTTTTGTACATTAGATTTTCTTTTAACTATGGGGTCTGGATTGCAGTCCCTTTTGTTGGGGATATAAGGATAATGCGGAAACAAACAACCCAGGATCTGTATCCCCCTAAACTGTCCTGCAGCAAAGATGGCACACACAAGAAATGTTCCCCACACGGGAACTCAATAGCAACAATGATAGCAACCACAAGCAAGCAAGCAAGCACCACACGAGACAAAGATTTTTACGTGGAAACCCTTCTCAATGTGAGCAAGGGAAAAACCATGGGGCAAGACCGGCAACCAATCACTACGGTCAAGAATATCAAAGTTCTTCCCGGTTTTGTTGCCCACAAAACCGAGGTACACGCACACACAACGGATAGTTCTTCAACAAGGAACAAATTATCCCTAGGTATCTAACTATACCAATATTGTGCTCTAAAATAAGGAGGACAAAGTAACTCCCCTTGTGGGCTCCCGGATGGAGACCCAAACCGATGTACGGCTTCTTGAGGTCGCCACGGACGCAACCTCGCTTCAGCTCCTCTCGAGCTCGCTCCAACGACTCCTCCCTTCAACCCAAAACACCCAGCTGTTGCTGCCCTCGAGCACGGATGCTCGGCTTCTCTCTTGATCTCCCGATCGCGTGGAGGAAGTCGGAGAAGGGGGTCCGAAACCCCTTGCTGCTGCTGTTGCTGGAAATGGGAGAGAGCACCCAAGCTAGGGCTTCTCCTCTCTCGAAACGGCTGTGCGTGGAAGGAACGATGGGGCTGTCTGTTCTCTGGAATCGGCTGGGGATTTGGGGCTTCCCAAATGATGGAAATCTTTCATAGATACCCCTGCAAGGGGGTCAAATTACAAGCCCCCAAGTTGGGGCTGGAAACTTGCAAGTATACCCAACAACCTCCCCCTCCAGCCCCAACGGGGAGGTGTTGTCCTGTGATGGAGATCAACAAGAGGTGACACCGCTCAGCTCTCTACAGAGTTGAAGCTTGTCACGAGTGACTGCCTTTGTCAACATGTTTGAGGGGTTCTCATCGGTGTGAATCTTCTTCAACATGAGCTGCTTCTGTTCAATTGCATCCCTCAGCCAATGATATCTCACATCAATGTGTTTTGTGCGAGCATGGTGCATGGTACTCTTGCTCAAGTCTATAGCGCTCTGGCTATCACAAAACACAACCGGCTCATTGTCATTCAATCCAAACTCACTAAGAAAGCGTTGTAGCCACAACACTTCTTTCCCAGCTTCTACTGCTGCAATGTATTCTGCCTCAGTAGTTGAGAGAGCAACACATTTCTGTAGTTTGGATTGCCATTTCTCCCCCTGCAAAAGTGAAAATGTAGCCTGAGGTGGACTTTCTCTGGTCCATATCTCTTGCCATATCTGCATCAGTGTATCCACACGGTTTGGGATCTGACCTCCCAAAAGCAAGATACATACTTGAGGTCCCTCTCAAGTATCTCAAGATCTTCTTCACTGCCTCCCAATGGTCCTTGCCTGGGTTGGACATGAACCTGCTCACCACGCCCACTGCATGGGCTATGTCTGGTCTAGTGCAAACCATGGCGTACATGAGGCTCCCAACTGCTGACTGGTATGGGATCTTGGACATCTCTGCTTTCTCCTCAGAAGTAGAAGGACATGACTCTTTGTTCTGCTTGAAATGAGAGCATGCGCTTCTTCCTGTCCCTTGTAATCTGCATCCCAAGGATGTGACTAGCCTTGCCCAAATCTTTCATCTCAAACTCTTTGGAGAGTTCCTTCTTGAGCTTTGCAATGAGATTGGAATCATGACCTACAATCAACATGTCATCCACATATATCAAAAGAATGACGAACCTGTCATTGGGAAGACGACGAACATATACGCATGGGTCGGCTGTAGTCCTCTTGAAGCCCTGCTTTCCCATGAAAGCATCAAACTTCAAGTACCACTGTCTTGGAGCTTGCTTCAAGCCATAGAGACTCTTCCTCAACCTGCATACCATATGCTCTTTCCCTCTCTCTTGAAAACCCTGTGGCTGTTCCATGTAGATCTCTTCCTTCAAATCACCATGAAGAAATGTCGTCTTCACATCCATCTGCTCTAGCTCAAGGTCCATGCTAGCAACAAGTCCTAGCACCATTCTCACTGAGTTCATCTTCACCACTGGGGAGAAGATCTCATCATAATCCACTCCTTCCTTCTGGCTGAACCCTTTCACTACCAATCTGGCCTTGTGCTTCACCTGCTTGCCGCTGTCATCTGACTTCAGCTTGTACACCCACTTGCTCTTCAAGGCCCTCTTCTCTTTAGGAAGCTCAACAAGGTCAAAAGTGTGATTCTTCTTGAGAGATAGCATCTCTTCATTCATTGCATTCTGCCAATGACCCTTGTCCTTATGCTCTTGTGCCTCCTCAAAGGTGTATGGCTCACCTGCAACTGTGAGCATCACATACCTAGAAGTGGGGTAACGGGATGATGGATGGCGTGTCCTCTCAGATCTCCTGACCTGAGGCTCTGCTGCATCTGCATGTGGATGAGGTTGCTCCCCCTGCCCTAGGTCCCCTGAACCTGCATCAACGGGGTCTGCTTCTGGCTCATGCTGCTCTAGCTGCCCATCCTCTCCACCTGTACCCTGTACTGGAGAGGGCTCTGTGTCCTCATCATTGTCATCATCCATGGAGATCTCATCTCCATCACCACTCTCAGTGGTGTCCTCAGCTAACGTCCGATTCTCATAGAAAATCACATCCCTGTGCCTGGTGACTGTCTTCTTTCTTGGATCCCAAAGACGGTATCCAAACTCCTGATCTCCAAAGCTAAGAAAAATACAAGGCACTGCCTTGTCATCCAACTTCTTCCGCTGCTCCTTGGGTACCAATGCATATGCTTTGCATCCAAACACCCTCAAATGAGCATATGAGGGGCCTTTCCCTGTCCAAACACGTTCTGGAATCTGAAAGCCCAAAGGAACTGATGGAGATCGGTTAACCAAGTAACAAGCGGTACGAACCGCCTCAGCCCAAAAGGTCTTGGGCAACTTCGCTGTCTTCAGCATACAGCGGACTCTCTCAACAATGGTCCTGTTCATCCTCTCAGCTAGACCATTGTGCTGGGGTGTACCTAGCTCTGTCCTCTCATGCTTGATGCCGTGCTCTGCACAATAGCCCTGAAAGCTATGGGAGGTGTACTCTCCCCCATTGTCTGTGCGTAGACACTTCAACAATTTTCCTGTCTCACGCTCAACCATGGCATGGAACTTCTTGAAGGAATCAAACACTTGATCCTTCGATCTCAGCACATACACCCACACCTTGCTAGATGCATCATCAATGAAGGTGACAAAATACCTGTTGCCTCCCAAAGAGGCTGTGTCCATAGGACCACAAACGTCAGAATGAATCAACTGTAGAAGGTCTCCCTTCACCTTGGATCTGGCTCTGTACGGTGCACTCATGCTCTTCCCAACCTCACATGCATCACAAGGAGACAAAGTGATGTCATTGTGGTAGGGGATCAACTCTCTCTTGCTAAGAAGCTGCAAGCCCTTCTGGCTCATGTGGCCAAGCCGACGGTGCCAAAAATCTGAGTTATCTGCTTCATTAGCATGCAAACTGCCATCCATGACCTTCACTCTAGTCATATAGAGTGTCTGACACAAGCTGCCCCTGGCCATGATGAGAGAACCCTTGCTAATCTTGCATCTGCTGTCGCCGAACTTCAGATGGTAGCCTTCACTATCTAGCTGTGAACCAGATATAAGGCTAAGCCGCACATCATGAACATGCCTCACATTCTGAAGAGTCATTGAGCACCCAACATCCGTCTGGATCGAGATGGTGCCCATGCCAATGATCTTAGAGTAACTCTCGTTACCCATCAAGACTCTCCCATAATCACCCCTGGTGTAGGTGGTGAAGAACTCCCTGTGTGGAGTCGCGTGATAGGAGGCGGCCGTGTCAACGACCCACTCCAAATCACTCCCTGCATGTAAGCACTGGTCCTGGATGGTGAGAATCACCTCGTCTGCACTCTCATCTGCAACAACTGCAGCTACATTGCCATCTTCCCTTTTCTCATCTTTCTTGGCTTCAGCTTGTTCTTTCTTCCAAACCCTGCAGTCTCTCTTCCAGTGACCTGGCTTCTGGCAATGGTGACACTTTCCTCTGCCCTTGGACTTGTCTCTGGATTTCTGCCTCTCCTGCGACTGCCCTCTGCTACTGGATCTTCCTCTCCTCTCAACTGCATACACATGTGAAGAGGAGGATGCCTCTCCCGAAGAGCGGTGTCTAATCTCCTCATTGAGGAGACTGCCCTTGACCATAGCCATGGTCAATTTGTTGTCCTTCGCAGAGTTTTTGCTCACGGTGACTACAAGAGTCTCCCAACTGTCTGGCAGTGAGCCCAAAAGAAGAAGTGACTGCAACTCGTCATCAAGTGTCAAACCCATGGATGTCAACTGGTTGATTATGCTTTGGAAGTCATTCAAGTGCTCCGCCACCTTGGTCCCGTCTTTGTACTTCAAGTTCACAAGCTTTCTAATCAAGAAAGCCTTGTTGGTAGCGGTCTTCTGGTCATAGAGCTCGGACAGCTTGTCCCAAAGCTCCTTCGCATTCGTCTCCTCGGCAACATGATGAAAGACCGACATGTCAAGCCACTTCCGAATGGTGCCAATGGCCTTTCGGTTCAACTTTGTCCACTCGCCCGGGGACATATTCTCTGGCTTGGCGCTCTCACCCTCCACGGGATCGTGGAGGTCCTTGCAATAAAGAATGTCTTCCATCTTCGCCTTCCAAATCTGCCAATTGCTGCTTGTGAGCTTAATCATTGTGCCTTCCTCATCTTTGCCCATTGCTCAAACCTGAGCTCTGATACCACTTGTTGGGGATATAAGGATAATGCGGAAACAAACAACCCAGGATCTGTATCCCCCTAAACTGTCCTGCAGCAAAGATGGCACACACAAGAAATGTTCCCCACACGGGAACTCAATAGCAACAATGATAGCAACCACAAGCAAGCAAGCAAGCACCACACGAGACAAAGATTTTTACGTGGAAACCCTTCTCAATGTGAGCAAGGGAAAAACCACGGGGCAAGACCGGCAACCAATCACTACGGTCAAGAGTATCAAAGTTCTTCCCGGTTTTGTTGCCCACAAAACCGAGGTACAAGCACACACAACGGATAGTTCTTCAACAAGGAACAAACTATCCCTAGGTATCTAACTATACCAATATTATGCTCTAAAACAAGGAGGACAAAGTAACTCCCCTTGTGGGCTCCCGGATGGAGACCCAAACCGATGTACGGCTTCTTGAGGTCGCCACGGACGCAACCTCGCTTCAGCTCCTCTCGAGCTCGCTCCAACGACTCCTCCCTTCAACCCAAAACACCAAGCTGTTGCTGCCCTCGAGCACGGATGCTCGGCTTCTCACTTGCTCTCCCGATCGCGTGGAGGAAGTCAGAGAAGGGGGTCCGAAACCCCTTGCTGCTGCTGTTGCTGGAAATGGGAGAGAGCACCCAAGCTAGGGCTTCTCCTCTCTCGAAACGGCTGTGCGTGGAAGGAACGATGGGGCTGTCTGTTCTCTGGAATCTGCTGGGGATTTGGGGCTTCCCAAATGATGGAAATCTTTCATAGATACCCCTGCAAGGGGGTCAAATTACAAGCCCCCAAGTTGGGGCTGGAAACTTGCAAGTATACCCAACACCTTTTGGAGGGCACAACCTTTTGCTTCTTCTGTATATGCACATCGCAATATCTAGATTTAATTTTAGAGTAAAGTATATACAAGTTCCTAGATTTAATAGTTCATGTCAAAAAGGGTCTTCACAACAAAATCATGAAATTTTAGTAATTAATATTTCTGTGTTCTAACACCTTGCTAATAATGTTAAGTTTTCCATTAAAATGATAAAATTAGCCTTAAGGATATGGCTCAAGGTAGTACTGTAATGTTTTGATAGATGTTTCCTAATTAGATAATGTTTTGATATGGTTCAAGTTTCTTTAGACAGATGTTCTTGGACTAGTTCAAGATCAAAAGGCAACACTAACATAACTTCACAAGTTCAAGATCAAAAGAGATTGACTAAGTTGAGTAGAAGGCTTAACAAGTGCTCAGTAGTGAACTAAGGTGCACAAAATTAAGATTGGGAAGAGAAAGTCTCACACTAGATCTCTCAAGATTAGGAAAAATAAAGAACATAATTGGGTTATCGTACACGTAAAATTTATGATTTTTTAGTCTTATTGGTAACTTCAAATATATATATATATAGTAATAAAATATGCACACCTCGGAATGTTTCCTTTAAAAGTATTTTTATTCTATATTAAAAAGTGAGTAATTATATAGTCTAGAAACTAGATCAGAAACTTTACCGAGGATAACCGGTCATGATAATTTGTTGGTCTTGAGCCAAATTGAGCTCATTAACAACAACCTAAATTATTTAAGCTCAAGTTATGAAGTAGTTTCTTCATAATTTGTAAGCCACTCTCAAACTTTGTGATTATTAAATTGGAACGAGGTGTTACAACCTCCCCTACTTATATGAGTGGAGGGCTACTACTTGACAACTTGGGTTCATGCATTTTAGATGGTTGTCAACCAGTCCAATTGTGGTTGAATCTAATAAGTTGTAAGGGTCAATATTCCTTGATAATAGCTCGAGGTTAGGCTTGAGATGTTACAAATGGTATCAAAGAATATTCCCTCTAATAACAAAAAATGACCACAAGAGAGATGAAGTTGTCGTTATAAAAAAATGAGGAAAATGATGTCCAAATGCTGCAACCACCACTATTACTTGAAATAAGTGATGAACTATATATATACGATGATGTTGGAAATATAAATGGCGGGAGTACCTGAAACATAGTCCCACATCCAATACTCACAAAGTTTGAGAGTTGGCTATAAGAGTATATGAATACTACTTGGCAATTTGAACTTTAGCATTTTGGATGGTTATCAAGGTTCTTTCATTTAGATCCAAACTCCAAAATTGTTAGGATCAATCAAACCCAAAATCTTACAAGTAATATCAGTTGCTCCTCGTTATTTCACTAAGATATTATTATTTTTTATATTGTAAATGGACATTGAAATGCTATTTTATATTTACCAACATTTAATCAAGATCTATTTTTTTATATCAAATCTTACCAAATAAATTGATGAAAATTTTTACTTTTGCAAAGATAACATAGAACTATCAAGTATCAAGGTAAGACGCATCGGATTAAAAAATCTTTTGTAGAAGACATTATACATCATATTTGTGAATTTTATCCTATTTATTCTTTTTTAGATATAACATACAAAATATTAATCTTTCCAATCATCTTCAAGAAGAATGCATGCATGCCATACATTACAACAAATTTGATTTAAGGTAATGAATAATTTAAAAACATATGTTGTCATATCTTTTGTAGTTTAATATATAATAACGAATATTATTCGTTATTTTATTATTTAAATTATCAAAGAATGTCTTATATTCCTAGTAATTAATCATATGACAATGATTATTCATTAACATTTTCCACCAATCGTTGTTAATTTAACAACAATCAATAAAAGTTTTAACGAAAAAGTCAATGGATAAATCTTCGTTATATGAACTATTCGCAACAAATATGACATTCATTACTAATTACAAGAACTAAAACTAATTTGAAAATGAATAATACCCGTTGTTATCTTTAGCATTGGAAAATACAACGATGAATATTCATATTATTCATTATATAATTTTTTCATTGTAATAACAGCGAAAAATGTAGAAGAAGTCAATACAATATAAATTTCATCGTGGTAGCTATGCATATCAAACTTTTCTCACATATATGGATTTTCAAATATGAGATGTTATTCTTGCTAACGCATAACATCAGGAATGATTTCAGGGATTTTTTAAAAGAGTAAATTATATAACAGTTCCTAAGCTATATAAATTATATAATTGTTCCTAAGCTATACACCCAATTTTATATTTATATCCAAACTTTGAAAATTATAACGTGATATCAGATCTTTAAGATTTGTTTCAATGTAATTTGGAGCTGATGCGATTAAAGACCTGTAAGATAACAAGATAACTCGATTTCTTTACTCTCACATCACATTGAAAGAAATCTTAAAGATCGAATACATCATTGTTGCCTTTTAAAATCAAGTACAACATTGAAATCCCGTGTACTCTTTTGGAACTTTTACATAATTTACGTTTAAAACTAAACAAGTAGTTATGAAAGAGATGGAAATCTTGCGAATAATTTATTTTATTAGCAAGGAAATACCAAGACGAAAATTTATTCTTGGAAACTTGGAAAAGTAAAATTAATTCTCAAGGAAATATCCACGTAGAAAGTACAATGTTTAGTAACAAATGGAAAGTAAGGAAAAGTTAAACAAGAGCTTTGTTGAATTAAAGTTGACTTGATAAAACATATTAAATTGGGATGGAACCAATCAATAAGTTTTCGAGTATCTTTCAAGGGGTGTGTGTTATTTTGGCTGCACATTGGTGGTTGGGATCTCACATCCTTCCACATGTAAAGATAAGGTGACATGTGAAGCAATTTGGCGATCAGACTAATTTTATTCGTTCACGGCTTATCAATGTCCAAAGTCATCCCATTGATATCTATCAAAAACCTTCCTAATCACTTATGCTCTGTCAATACTTTCTTAAAAGTGAATTACATAAAAGAGTAAATTACATAAAAGCATATGCACTATATATATAGGGGCCCTTTCAAATAGGACGCAGTCCTTCCTGAGTTCAGGAAGGCCAGCCCTTTTTGTATAAATCACGAACACTTTCGTAGAATACGTATACAATTTGTATTATAGGTGCACGTTATAAATACAAAGTCGCATACAAAACTGCGCACTATAATACAAACATTAAAACTTCACATTATAATACAAATCTGTATATGTATTATACTAAAGTCATCCTGTTTTATACAAAAAAGAGGCTGGCCTTCCTTAGGGATGGAAGGACCAAGTCCTATTTGAAAGAAATCCTATAGCCATCCCTTTTTTGTATAAATCACGAACACTTTAGTAGAATACGTATACAATTTGTATTATAGGTGCACGTTATAAATACAAAGTCGCATACAAAACTGCGCATTATAATACAAACATTAAAACTTCACATTATAATACAAATCTGTATATGTATTATACTAAAGTTATCCTGTTTTATACAAAAAAGAGGCTGGCCTTCCTTAGGGATGGAAGGACCAAGTCCTATTTGAAAGAAATCCTATATATATATATATATGAGTGATCATGTGAGAGCAAAAAATAAGAGCATGAGAGCAGTGCTTTTGGACCATTAGATTTTGTCTTCTCTCTCCTGGTTGAGTCTAGTGTTACAAAATCATTGCTCTTATGCTCTCACATGTTTTGGCACTCATAAGTTCAAGGTCAACCATATATATATATATATATGTATATATATGTGTGTGTATATATATAGGGTTTGGGGATCCTAAACTCAGGTGTAGGTAACTTTCCTACACCCACCGTATTTTTTCTTAGTTTTTTTATTTTTTTGAAACGGATCCTCGGGGAATTTACTTAAAATATTAAGTTAATATATGTTTCAAATTTCGTATAAAATAGGTGTTCCTAACATGTCCATCGGAAGGGGTCGATTTCAACAAATTTAAGACCGTTAAAATTTGACTGACTTGATGGATAGGTTAGAAGTTTCAAAATAAGTTGAAATTTGAATGACACGATGATGATATATTATGATCTAAATATCCTAAAGATCCATTTCAAAAAAAATTAAAAAAATTAGAGAAAATGGGGTAGAAGCAGGAAAGTTACCTACATCTGGGTTTAGGCTCCCTTTTCCTGTGTGTGTGTGTGTCCCATTTCAATAATTTACTTGGACTTTTAAGGTAACAACGTGGTAGTTGATTTTTAGATTAGTATATGGTCCAAGATTACTGAATTTTACACTACATCATAATTAGTCTAAGGCAACGAATAATTTAAATATTCGTTGTCATATCTTTCGATGTCAAATGTATGACAAAAAATAGTGTTCTTTGCAAAGTTAATTTTTGTTCTTGTAATTAATAGTGAATGTTTTATAATTATTCATACAACGACAATTTATTCGTTGATAATACATATTCAAATTATTATTCTACATATTTTACTTAAAGTTCCGGCACCACATTGAACATGGATGTCCTTTTCACGGACGTTGGGTAATTTACTCAAACTCAATTAGTTTTCATGTATTAGAATGTAAACTAATGTGCTTGTGCTTTTAGGAAATAGAAGGATTTTTTTTTGCTTCTTTTAGGTCGTGATGTTAATTACGGCTTTAAATATAGAGTTGAAGCCATTGAGATGATGGGAGCAAATCAAATTTACGATTCAATTGAGAAAAAATTTCTTTGTAAAAAATGTACCAATCAATTTTCTCAAAGCTTTGACCCACATTCATTGTCAAATATAATATATATATATATATAGATATTAATGTGACTGCAAAATAAACTTATTGTAGCTATATAATGTTTAGTTTTCGACAACAAAATATATGTCGCCACAAACTGAACAAATATCGTGGCAACGAATTTTTTGTTTTAAAATAAGCCGAATATAAATCAAATTAGCCTAAAATACTAGGTATAAATACTTTCATCTAATATAATATTAATAAATTGTAACATAATAAAATTAAATATGAAACTATACCAATATTTCAAAAAAAATACGTTGTAGCAACAACGCATGTCATCCAATTTTATAATTGTGGCAACAAAAACTTTAGCTTGCAATTGTTTAACCATCATACAAAAATCATTGCGAAAAATATAGTAACTTCATGATTATAATAACAATGTGTATGCTGCAACTAGTCTGATGTCAAATGAATTTGTCGCTAAAATATCTCAATTTATGACAATCAAAAGTTTGTTGCCAAAAGAATTTCTGTAGTTTTTTTGCCACAACTCATAAATACTATACAATTTATTGTAGTGTGTATGCTTAAGAACAACTACATAAAATCATGATGGAAATCTTATTAGAAACATTAACTATAACCATGCATAATGCTAAAATCATTTTAAAAAAAAGTGGCTTTATATTCACAAAAATATGCAACTTTTTTTACCTTCCAACAATATTAGTATGTCAATATTGAGATTTATCGCAGAGAATAAACCTAATAATTGAATGGTAAATCCAAAATTATGGAAACAAAGAATGCTACGTCCCAAATTAGCTAATGGGATTGGAATAAACTCGTATTTTCCACAGTATATAATAAAAACTTGGAATGTCAAAGGGAGTCCATCGCAATCAGATGATAATATGGCTTAGTAAACTTCAAATTGGTGCCGTATAGGTTATAAACTCCATTAGAAAATGGCATACAATGAAAGGTGGACGTACGAGTTTTGATTTAATGATCCTTTTCTTCTGTCTCTAATATTTTTTTATTAAAAAAATATTTAGAAAGGATCAATGCATTGACCTCCTCGTGAAAGGTATTGGCGATGGGACAGCATGAGTAAATGAAAATTGACAAGCACAATGGACAGAGGCACCCCTCACTTGGACATCAAAGGTGTTGGTAGAGTAATTTAGAGAATTCTACACCATGATTCTTAGTATCTAATCTAACTATATCACAATCTATTTAGTCTTGTAATTGCATCGCGATCATTATAGTTAATCTTAGTCTTAATTAGCATGCAAGTTCTTGTCTAATAATTCTACACCAGAAGCTGATGAGCTTTTGAAAAGGGTCCAAAAAATCATGAGCAGTGACGTTATGATTCCTAAATTTATGGATGTAGTGTTTGGAAGGATTAATTTTAGAATTCAAAAAGGACTAGCGGGACAGCTTGTTGCCCGCTTGTCTCCTATTTTGATGTTATAGTTATATTGTTATTTGTTTCCATTGATTAAAAAGAAGACTTTTCAATGATAAAATGACTTGTGTGACTGATTTACCATTATAGGCAAAAAATAGATTTATTTCTTACCATTGTTTTTTAGTAGAATTGAAGTGAGAGCAAGCGAGAAGACATTCTTGTTCTAACGACGACCGAAGCTTTGGATGGATGGCTTTTTGCATAGTTTGTCGAATAAAGTTCTTCGGTTCTCTATTATAGCTGCAGAGGGTTTATATGTATTAGAACATTGTTTGGTTCCAAGATGTGGGCATGCTACATTTAAACTTAATGTGTCCTTTGATGTCTAAAAATACTTTGCTTGCTTAAAAAAAGTTCTTGCTGCAAGACTTAGCCAGCTTAAAGGATCCTGGTTGAATTCACCAGGGTTGTGGTTAAATGGCAATCAATCGAAGCATTTGATCATGTTATGGATGGCCAATAGTTTATTTAAAATGGCTCTATCAAGAATATTCTTCAATGGATGAGTAATTCGTTTATCATTCACAAAAAATACGATTCAAATTCTATGTATTTAGAAAAAAATATATTGAGTTTTGGGAGCATTCCCTGAATATTTTTGCATTATATTCCTCCTTTATTTTAGAGGGTAAACTCATATAAAGTAAATTACACAAAAGTCCTTCAACTATATACTCGATTTCAATGGCATACCTAGACTTTAAAAGATAACAATGCGGTACCTGAGATTTATTATTTGTTTCATTGTGGTATTGCTTTGTTGTGATTTAAGGTTAAAATGGCAAAATGATAAACTAAATTTCAATAGTCAAGGATCACATTAAGGTAATTCTTAAAGATTGGGTACCACATTGTTACCTTTTAAAATTCAAATATGATATTGCAATCGGGTGTATAGCTCGAGAATAATTAAAAAGTGTTCAACATGAAAGATGTATTTTTTTCAAGATCCACAACTTTCATGTACAACTTAAAGTCAAAATTCATCATGTATATATAGTTAATATTTTTGTAAGTATTTTTAATAAATAAAAACACTTCTTTTATTTCCTTTGTTGTATTTTTGGTATTTTTATCTTAAATAATACACATATTAATATATATATATATAATGTTAAGTTATTTTATGGATTTGATATTATGAAAAACATAAAATAATAAACACTATATACATATATGTATAACACAAAAACATGTTATTTATACACATTGATTATGGTTAATTATTTACAGAGTGTCAATTATTAATTAGAGTTAATTATTGATTAATACAATTATAAAACTCAAGATAGATGGATAAAATGTGTTATTATGATGATGAATCTGATATTCATCAACAGTGCTCCATGGTCCTCGAGTTGTTCTTTTGAATCATTGTTAGCTCTTATCAAAGCCATAGAGATAGTATCCATGAATAACTGATGTTGGTATCCACCAAGAGAAGGACACGAAACTATGTGTCCATTATCGGAGTTTCACTCCTGGGCTTGTTTGGTTGGCAGGTTACCCGTTGGTAACCTGGCATACCTCATGTTCTATCCCTACATTCCTCGGTTGGAATTAGTTGCATGGACTGTATATATTCTTTATTATAATATTTTTAACATGTTTAAATAAAAAAGTAATATAAAAATATTATAGTTGTTAAAAAAATTAATATAACACATAATTAATGTCATATCACATCACATTTATCATTCTAACCCTCTCCATCTCTCACAACCATCCAAACAGCTACTATTCACTGGAGGATACCCCAACCCAACACGACCTAGTTACCAAACATGCCCATAGAGAAACTGATGAATCCACATTTCATCATCTTTATTTTATCATTTTGGCCTTAAAAATCCTGGCAAATGCATGTAAATACCCTTAATTCATACATTTTAGCATCCATGCAAGTGTGTATAAATAGTATATAAAATACAGTTTTTAAAGCTAAAATTATAGAATAAAGAAAAGAAAAGAAAAAGAATAAAATATTGTAAATATTTTATGATCCAAAACTCCGAAACCTAGGCATATAGATGACTAAGTCGACAAGGAATAAAGTAGGGGGAGATACGGGCCAGATACCAATAAAGATTTCCTTTTATTTTATTCATTCTTTATTCATTTTGGGACCTATTTTTTGTTCCACTTTTTTTATACTCCAAATAAAGAAACTTTGTAGATGAAAGTTGTAGATAATTAAATATAGAAAAATACAAAATTGATTTCACTCAAAAATAATGTACAAATAAAAAGTTATGATCTGAATAAAATTCCAGAATCCTAAATTACCAGACCCGAATCTCCCTAGTAAAAGCCGAAAATGCATCAAACTCACCTTTAATTGTATATAATTTTAAATAAGCTATTTAATGAAGGTAGTTTCGCATTTGGCGGAGCTACGGTTTGAAAGTTGAGTTTTGGAACCCTATTGTATACTTGTACAGATTAAAATAATCAATTTATTATTTATTCATTATTTTCATAATTTTATATTTTTATAATTTTGTAAATATTATTTACAATATATATGTATATTAAAATCAGAATTAAAACACAAAGAAAATACAAAAATAAAATACATGTATATAATACATAGGTATAATACCAATACACATACCTATATTATTAACACTTTTATTTTATTAAGTGTACAAATTACTTCAGAAAAATAAAACAAAAATATATTTTAGTGTATAAAAATATTTTATAAATTTATAAAATAATAAACAAAAATAAATAAATTAAATTAAATAATAAAATATATAGACAAATATACCTATATAGGCCTAAAAAGGTAACTTGTAATTATAAACCTCATAAAAATAAATAAAAATCATAATAAAATACTACATAAAATAATAAACATTTTTATTTAATAATAAAAAATTAATAACTTCGTTTTCTATTTTTAAATGATTTTTTAAATCTTTTTTAGGAGGTTTTTCCTGGTTGGTTCACGTGGACCAACCAGGTGGTCTAGACCGTTGACCGGCGGGTCAACTATCTGACCCCCTTCCTGTATCCCTGTCAGAGTTGAGTTTTGTCTCATCTTCGCGGATTTTTCAAGGACCCGTCTTGCATCTTTTGGTGTCGACCCCTTCATGACTTTTGATCCTCGATTATCCATCTTTCACGCCCTAGCTTTCCTAGGGTCGAGGAGCATTGATTCGAGCGATCTCCCTCGGTCTTTGGAACGCCAGCACCACTCCGTCAACCCTATTTATTCGCCCCTCCGACTTTCGAGTCATCTTTGAACCCTTTTTGGCTAGCAACCCTCCTCCCATTGGCGTGCCTCGTGTTGCTGGAGGTGACAGCTCCACAACCATACCTTCAAGCGAGTCGAGGAGGCCTTGAAGCGGCTCCACCACCTCCGGCAAGCTCGCCGTTGAGGTACCTTTCCCCCTCAGGTATGCCACCTTCGAGGGTTAGTCTTTTCTTCTCGTTTCCTTGCGCATTATATTTCCCGTAGCTTTAGGATTCAATTCCCCCAAGTGTCATCGAGTTTCATCCAACGAATCATCCTCCACGAGTACCTCGCCGGAGTGCACCTCCGGCCATCACCTCGCACCGCCGTTTTTCGCCCCCTTTTTGCCACCGCGGGGTCCAGACATTTTGCCCTGGACCCTCTCACCCCTTTTTGCAGGTCCACGCGCATTGAAGAAGCACCTGGAGCTCGTTTTGAGCTTCGCCGGAGGTTCCAGGAGCTACCCAGCTCCGCCGCCTCCTCTAGCACACTCCGGTCCACGTTGGAGTCTTTTGGAGCGACCCGAAGGAATAGGAAGACCCCTGGAGTGTCACCGGCCACTTTTGAAGCTCAAAGGACGTCGGAGCGTCGAGATCTGGAGCGGGGAAGCTCGCCTCGCCGGCGTTGCTTCCTCGTTCTTCGTCGAAGGCTCTCCACCGTTGGATCGGGCCGCCACTCCAGATCGAGCAGCCACCGTTGGATCTCCGTTCGCATCAACCATCTGATCAGCCGTGGGGATCTAATCATGACCGTTAGCTGCGAACCATCATCGGGCGCTCCTGTGGCGCCACGTGTCAAGTGATATTACATCCGCCGTCCGATGCGCCAGGCGTTGGGTATTTTACACAGAACCCCTCGCCATTTTGTTTATTTAATAATTAATATTTAAACTTTCATCTGTAGCATAAAAAGTTTGTAATATTTGCATTTAGACCCTTGCACATTCATTATTTGCATTTAGGTCCAATCCGTGTCACCTCACGTGACCTGTGCACATGGGGTGGTGGGTATTTTACAGAGGACCCCTCTAGGTTTTTGTTATTTCATTTAAGTCCATGAACTTATTTATCACGTGTAATATTTTTGGAGAAATTGCAAGTACACCCGTCAGTTTTTGATAATTACACAAAGGTCCTTCCCAAGCGTGTGTCAGGCACGTGCGGGGTTGGGATTTTTGCAAGCGTGCCCCTGTGGGTTTGCGTATTTGTGTTTGGTCCTGGAAATTAGTTTATTAATTGTAAATTTTGTGGAAAATTGCACGTTGGCCCCTGAACTTCTGGATATTTGCATTTTTACCACTGCCAACAGTATATTTCCTCTTTGTTGTTTCTATTTATTTCATACATCTATAAAATTCCAAAAATCACCTAAAATCAAGTTAAGTTCATGTTGCTTTGTACTTCCACGCTATTTTTAGTTTGCATTTTTATTGCATTTCCATATTTATAAAAATCCAAAAATATGCATTTTTGCTACTATTAGTATTAGAAAATACCAAAAAAACTAGTAAAACACTTTTAAAAATCTCAAAAAAATTACCTTCGGTGTATTACAGTGTCTTTTAACTTCTAACCAAAAATCACTAAAAAATTCAAAGTAAAACCCCTGAAAATTAGAAAACCCTTAAAAATTTCATAAAAATCTTAAAAATTCCAGAAAAATCCTAAAAACATAATTTTGTCCTTTGAATTTTCTCTGAATTATTAGCTTTCATTTAAAATTAATTTGGAGGAGTTTTGTTACTGTTTGATATTTTATTTCTCCATTTTTGCTTAATCCCTTTATTTTCTACCCTATTTTTAGCATTTTTGACTTTAAAAATACCAAAAAAATTAGGAAAAACTAGAAAAATAACAAAAAATAGAAAAACATAAAAAGCCCAAAAATATTTTATTTCCTGATTTTTTATTATTTTTACTTATTTTTATAAATACCTTATCTTTCTCTTTTCTTATATTGTGTATATATTTTATTTAAAGAAAAAGAAAATATAAAAAATATAAAAAGAAAATATAAAATCAGAAATTAAAAATCTAAATACAAAAAAATAAAATTAAAAATAAAAAATATTCAAAAATTAAAAACCCACAAAAATAACATATTGTAGACAAATTATCACAATCACAATTTTGAAACATTTTACCCTGTTCTATCTTGCTTGCTCCCTGAGTTCGACACTCTACACATACTTGCACCTATACACACTTATTGTAGAGTTATAATAAATCTTAACTCCACATTTACTTTTCATTGTTTGATTCATGTTGTGGGTTTATTTGTTGACTTAGCCGGGAATTATCGAGGGTCGCCACAGCGACTTTGTCTCTGCCTTGTGTTAGACATTTAGACCCTTGTACATCTCGGTTAATCATAAACCACAGGTTGAGACCATCAGATAGGAGAGGTCAAGACAACACGTGTATGTAGACCCACCATTTCATAGACAAATGCCTTATGCGCAGAAGGCATGTGAGGGTCATTCTGCAGAAGCGTTTGTTGCATTTTTGGCGTTTTACACCACTTAGTCCCTAGTGGAAGGATTATGTCATAACACTCAAAACTTTCCTTCATTTTTCTTTTAGTTCTTGTCAATCTTTTTTTATTTAATATTTTTTTATTTTTATTACATTTTAATCCTAAATCTTGTAAGACAATATTTAATTCATTTCTAATCATTTTTGTATGATTCAAAATTTGTTGATCTTGTATTAATAATCCCAACTTTGAATTTGATCTTACATTTATTGAGTACTGCTAGAATTTGTTGAGTGATGCTAGAATTAACTGCACTAATTTTGTGGAAATCAAGTTTTTGTATCAAAATTCATTTTTGCCTTATAGGTAGCGCATTTGGACTTGGTAAAAATCATATTAGGACCCATCACTCAAAAAAAAACACTCTCCCATTTTTGTAAAATGTGACATATTTATTGCTTTAACAATACCCTTACCTTTTAGGAAATTTAATTTTGTCAAGCACATAGTTTAATATTATGAAATTCCTTTGGGGCATATATTTTTATTTATATTTTATCACCTCAAATTTTAATTTACAAATTTATTACCATTTTCTATTTGTTAAAAGTTAAAAATAAAAATAACTTGTTTTGAGTCTAAAATCATTTTTATTTTATTTCTTGTCTAAAATTGCTAAAAAAATCAAAGCATGTGTGCCTCGTGTAGGCTTGTAACTCCTCGAAACAAATATATGAATTCCTTACATTTTCCATAAAGACCTAAAAACATTGAAATTTCATTGTTACTATTGTTGAACCGAGAAATCGCAGAGATCGTGTTGACTCACAAGGCGAATCAACAGTCGCTGATTTGACCTCCAACGAAATCCCGATTCAAACAACAATTAACCCACAACAAGTAAATCAAGCAATGAAAGTAAATGTGCGGAGTTAAAATTTATTATAACTCTACAACAAAGATGTGTATAGTGCAAGTATTGTAGAGGTCGAACACAGGGAGCAGACAGGTAGAACGGGGCAAAGATTGCTCAAAAAATGTGTGTGTTGTGATTAAGTGCCTATGATGCTAATTTTTTTGTGGGTTTTTAATTTTATATTTTTTTATTTGATTTTTAATTTTATATTTTTGTATTTTGTTTTTTTAATTTACTGATTTTATATTTTCTTTTTATATTTTATATATTTTTTATATTCTTTTTCAATATTGGAAAACAAGAACAATGTAATAAAAAGGAGAAAGAGGTATTTATAAAAATAGATAAAAATGTTCAAAAATTAGAAAATAAAGTCTTTTTGGTCTTTTTATATTTTTTACTATTTTTGTGATTTTTGGGTGATTTTTAGGATGTTTTTGGTATTTTTAATTATCGAAATAAAGAAAATAGTGAAGAAAACACAAAGCTGAAACTAAAATGGAGAAATAAAATATTAAACAGTAACAAAAATTCTCCAAATTAATTTTCACTTAAAGATAATAAAACCAAGAAAGTTTAGGAAAAGAAAACACTATTTTTGGATTTTTTAATGATTTTATAAATTTTTATGAAGGTTTTTAGAGTTTTGCAATTTTTAGGAGTTTGGTTTTATATTTTTTTATGATTTTTGGTCTGAAATTAAAACATACTAAAAGGAACGAAATATATTTTTTTGGGATTTTTTAAAGAGTTTTTATATTTTTTAGTGATTTTCTAATGCAAACAGTGCTGAAAATGGCTATTTTTGAATTTTTATAAATAATAAAATGCAATAATTATGAAAAATAAAAATATGACATAAATCTATGATGCAACAGGAAGTTTAATGCAATTTTTGTGGATTTTTAGATGACTTATAGATGCATGCATAAAATACAAACAACGAAAAGAAAAACCATGTGCGCAGGGGCGTTTACGTAATATGCAAGAAATGCGAGGGCCTGCGTGTAATATTTCCAGGAAATAAAGATCTAAGTTAAACTTTGCTGGACTAAAATTAATAACAAAAGCCACAGGGGCTAGGCTGCAAAAACGCCAAGGCTCACGTGCAAAGCACGTGAGCTGGCGGGGACCTACTCGCAATAAATCAAAGTGCAGGGGTCTGAATAAAGTTATGACAAAAGTTTTAAACATGCAGATGAAAGATTTAATATTACAACGCAAATGCAAAAATGCGGGGGTAATGTCTGCAAAATACCCCAGCTGCTGCGGGCGTCGACGGTTCAGATCAGCCACTTAACACGTGTCAACACAACGTCGCGCGATACCTCTTCGCGTCCCAACGGCCTGGATTAGATGATACGCTGGTGATCGAACGGCCGTTGGTGACCTGATCGAACGGATGCAGGCGTGGCTCCAAGAACGGGCGGCGATCCGACGGCGTTAGAGGGGGGTGGAAGATCAGGGCTGCTCGCCGGCCAAGGCGAGCTTCCTCCGGCCTAGCCGCGCCCCTCCGACGTGCAGTAAGGTCCCAAAAGCGCCGATCTTCTTCCTGGAAGCTTCCTGGGTTGTCCAAGGGCGCCAAGACGACCAGAGGGGCACCGGAGCTCGCCCTCAAGGGCGGAGGAGCGAGCACGCCCCAAGTGCCTCCGCGTCGTCACAAAATAGCCCCTGGCGAGCTGTATGTGCACCTACCTGCAAGAAAAGAATGACGAGAAGCGCGGGCAAACTGCCGCGCTCCTCCAGAGAGCAAGACGAGGTGAAGTAGCAGGGTGGGGGCTCGCCGGAGCAAACCCCGGCGAGATGGAAGGCAGCGAGTTCGATTGGATGTGAGGCAAAACGAATGTGATCAATCTAATCCTGGGGGTATGCTGAAACTAAAAGAGCGAAAAAAAAACAAAGAAGATGGACCTCGATGGCAGGGAATGCCAGAGATGAAGACCTCACGGCGGTGGCCGGAGATGGAGGTTGTGGAGCGCCTCCCGGCCGCTAACCTCCCCTCCGAAGAGCTGGAGGACTTGCTGTCACCAAGTCCGGTCCAGAGCACCTTCCAGAGAGGGAAGAAGGCAGTCAAAGAGAGTTCAAATTCGAATGGAGGGGTTTGGGGGGTTTTTGAAAGTTGGTCGAGGAGGCACTTTCAACGAGGTATCACGGGCGCGTCTTTGATCCATTCCCCAAGATAACAAGTAGGCGTGATAGCTGGATGGTAGGACTACAAATCTCGTGAAGAGGTCGACCTGATTCGATGAAAGGATCGGCCTCCAAAAATCCTCGAAGTCCAAGAAATATCATTCTGACAGGCAGCAGACCTCGGTCAGAGAGTTGACCGAGGTCAACCAAGGGAGAAGTCTGGTTGGTCCACGTGGACCAACCAGAAAAAACCTTGGAAAAAAAGATTTCTAAATTCAATAAAAAATAGGAAATGATTTTATTAATTTTTAATTATAAAATGAAAAGTGTTTGTAATTTTATGTAGTATTTTATTCTTATTTTTAATTATTTTTATGAGGTATATTTTTACAAGTTTGCATTTATACCCTTATAGGTATCTATATCTATGTTCTTAAGTATTCTATTTTTATTTAGGTATTTTTAATTTATTTTATTTTGGTTTTTATTTTCTAAAATTATAAAATACTTTTATAGACACAAATATATGTTTATTTTATTTTTCTGATATGTTTTGTATATTTAATAAAATACAAATGTATTTTGTATAGGTATATACATAAGTAATGTACCTATGTATTGAATATATACACATATTTTTATTTGAGTTTTAATGATGTTTTTATTCTGATTTTAATACACATAATTATTATAAGTATTATTTACAACATTATAAAAATATAAAATTATAAGAATAATAAATAATTAATAAATTGAATATTTTAATATGTACAAGTATACAATGAGGGTCCAAAAGTCAACTTTCAAACCGTAGCTTCGCCAAATGCGAAACCACCACCATTAATTAGATTATTTTCTTCTATATACAATTAAAGGTGAGTACGCTGCATTTGGAGTTTTTATTTGTGAGATATGGGTCTGGGAAGTTGGCATTCTGGATTTTTATTCAGACCATAACTTTTTATCTGTACATTATTTTTCTGTGAAATCAATTTTGTATTTTTCTTTATTAATTTATCTACAACTTTCATGTACAAAGTTTCTTTATTTGATGTATAAAAAGTGGAACCAAAAATAGGTCCCAAAATGAATAAAGAATGAATTAAAAATTATAGGTATTTATCTATATTTTGGCCCTTATCTCCCCCTACTTTATTCCTTGTCGACCTATTCATCAAGATGCCTAGGTCTCGGGGTTTCGGGTCATAAAATATTTACAATATTTTATTCTTTTTCTTTTCTTTTCTTTATTCTATAATTTTGGCTTTAAAAACCGCATTTTATACAATATTTACACACATATGCATGAATGCTAAAATGCCGATATTACGCCTATATACACGCATTTACTAGGGTTTTTAAGGCCAAAATGATAGAATAAAGATGATGAAACGTAGATTCATCAACTATGAAAAGTTACAAAACCCGAAACCATAAACACAAGTGCCTTTTTAGTGTCTCTCCATGTCTCCAATACCCCATTGTATTTTTATGATCATTTCCAATTTTTACATAATCTTCTATCTACCGGCTAACTACTTAGTCTTATTTTCCTTTTTTTATAAAATTTCTAAAAAACATTAAAATTCACTCAAAAAAGATGTAATTTCTAATTTAAAAATTCAAAAATAATTTCCACCTTATTTTTCTAGCTATTCATCTATATTATCTTGTTCACAAAATCGTAAAACACAAATAAAAAATATAAAACCTTTAAAAATTAATTGAAAATATTAAATATAGAAAGCAAATATAAAAATAATAAATTAAAAACAAAATCAATATTTAAAAATTTAAAAATTATAAATCACATAAAACAAAAAATTACCACAAAAGCCATAAAAATACCAAACTTGGATCGGCATTGTTCAATATACCTACATATTTAGTCACTTCTCTTTATAGACATTTAAGTCTGCATCGTTCAGTTCGACCTTAGGCCATTGCTTATGTAAATCCACATTCCTTCACTTCAACATCTTTTGTTTTGGCTACGATTTTCCTCATACTACACAAATAGACAAGAACATGTTCTTATCTCTCTGGGCATGAAATTTCTAACGAAGATTAAGGGCAATTAGAATAGTGGATATCTATATTTCCGATTTGTTTCGAGACGTGTGATGGGTTTGGTTTCTTATGAAACTCTATAATATATTGAGATGGGAGGAAGAGGAGGAGGACGAGAGGGTGCCACTTAGGGTAGTTAATTGAACTGAACATGTTCGTATTCGATTAGAGTTCGTTTGATAATAGTTCGAAATGTTCATTCATTTCTAAACGAACTGAACATGAACTTTAGTTTTTAATTCGATAGCATAACATATGTTTGTTCGATAAAAGCACGATATACGTATATGTATGTGCAACTTCGCATTTCACCACGTGATATATTTTGGGTTAAAGAAATTATTTTACTTATTAAGCTTTGTACCACTTTAATTCGAATAATTTCTTATTTTTACAACATATCGAATGTTATTATCGAACCCCAATTTCGAACTTGTTAATATAAACAAGTTTGAGTTAAGTTATATCGTCAACGAACTATTATCAAATCGAACTCGAACTTTCATTTTCTAAACGAACTCGAACATATCATATCGAACATTTATCGAACCAAACTCGGACTCGAACTTTTGAACTTTCTTATCGAACCGAACTCGAACATAGGTTCGTTCGTTATGGTGTAGTTCGATTAGCAGCCCTAGTGACACTAGAGTCGTGAGATTGGATGCTTGCAAGTGTCGACATATAGTTTACAAGCTTCACTAACATTGTTAACGAGGGTTGCTGGTGAAGGTGGAACTGATGTTGGGTGTGAACCACACAAGGGCATAACCATTGATCTCAGGGGGGATGATGCTACCATGGAGGTGGATAGCGGCAGTGACAAGGGGATACTAGATGATAATGAGGAATGAGTGATATCACTTGCAAATATGAAGTATTAAGGGTGTAAATTTGTTAACAGACTTCATCAGCTTTGAACAAAGAAGAGATCACAGAAGATAACTCAAGGGCATGTCATGCGAAGATTAGTCACTTTACAGAGGTGTCACTATACTTCATGCGAAGACTAGTCACGGAAGATAACCCAAGCATGGAGTAGAGATTGTTTAGAAGGATTTGATTACTACGCTCTCTACATATCATAATTTTGAAGATTTAGCATCAGTTTTAACATGTGATATAAATCAGGTTATAAAAAATAACCACATGAAAAATAATATATGAAAATTAATCTGATGTGAGCAATTATTTATTTTACGTTGGAAATCCCAAGGCCGAACTCGGGGAGGTAATATGATGGTTTAGAATTAATTTTTAATATAATTATGGTGTTAGGTTTTCAAAAGAAGAATATTTTTATGGGTTTTAGATTTTGTAATTTTTTGGATTTTTTAATAAAAGATACTGTGAACTTGAAGCAATATGATGAATGCTTTTTTGTAATTTTTAAAGTAAGAAATAAATGTAATTAGATATTTAGAATATTTAATGAATTATGAATGCAATGCAATGCGAATTATGCACGAAAATTAGCAGGGCAATTAATGTGTGGATCTTAATTTAATTCCCAAGCCCAATGAATTTCACAAAACAGTTGAGCAATTATTTCGCAAATTAATTCTCAAGCCATCCCCCAATTTCCCACAATTTTATGAGTGGTAAAGTAACATCAAAGAGAAATATCTCAAAATGAATGAATTATTCCTTTTGATTTATTGATGATTAAAAATATCTCAAAATATGCAATTAAGTGTTCTACATGATAGATAATAACATAAGCTTCAAAATGTCATAAAGAACACAAAACTTAGACCACATACGTTCAACTAACAGAGGTACATGCATGTTTGCGTTTGAGGAAACGTTTGAATTACGTGGATATGTTATAATTTTTTGTCCGTGTGATATCTGATTTTGCTAACTCTCATTGATAAAAAAATATTTCCGATGCATGCTATTGTGTCTATTAAAAGAGCCATAGATTCATAAACTTTCACAATGACCATGTGTGTGCATGTGGGTGTGTTGGGGGGGGGGGGGGGGGGGCTCCACTGCACACCATCAAAAACCTTCACTACCCCCTCATTCATCCATCTTAACAATGATCATTTCTATCATGTTATCTTCTCATTCTCCAAAATATTGGTACCACTTATTGCTTCACCACAACAATGTCTCTTTAATAAATTTCTACTTATCCCTGAGCTAATCTCCCCTCCCTCGCAACACAAGGATATTTCATTCAAGAGTAATCACAAATGATGCGAGCTTGATAGATTATTGTTAAATTACATGTGCGAGATAGAAGAAAATTTGATTGATAAATTATTCAATCGACATAGAGACAACATTATTATTCACCAAGGATAAATGTTCAAAGCCTTGCCAAATGGAACTATGGGTGTTCATTGAACAACTAAGATATTGGGAATGGAATCAATTCCTGCTCACTCGGATCGGATTTTGGAGAACCTAAGGGCCCGTTTGGTTGTCAGGGTACATCGGGGTACCCTGACATACCCCTCGCTCCAACTCTGCATTTCTGGGTTGGAATTGCTTGTATCGACCCTACACTTTCTTAGGTATAATATCTTTTAACCATGTTCAAATAAACTTATTAACATGAAAAACATATAATAATCATTTAAAAAATTAATATAACACGTAATCAATGTCACACCACATCACAATTATCATTCCAACCCATCTAACCCTCCAAGTAACTACTAACGACTTGAGGATACCCCAACCTAGTCCAACCCAGTAACCAATTAAATCGACAAAAAAGGAGGGCATCCCCGTAAAATTCTTAAACCTTCGTTGAGGATCTCCTCGTGTGCTCCATGTGGCCTCTCAAAAGTTGACTTCAAGAAACCACCTCCTCTCCAAACTGAGTAATCTCTACCGTCCGATCCCACTCCTCCGTGCTTCCAACTCCTTCTTTATCGTCCGATCTTCTTCTGGACCCTTATAAAAAGCCCTCCCCCTCCGGACCACTCAACTTTAGCTCATCGACCCAAAACACGCACCTCGCCGGAGCCGACCTCCTCCGTTTCCTCCCCAAGAACCCTAACCCTATTCCTCCATTTCCAGGACACGTTGCGGTGCTCGATCGACATCGATATCGATACCCGATTCTGTAGTCGGAAGCTCCGATCCCCATCTTTTGCAGTGGATGATGGGATTTTCGTTGACGCCGATGAAGACCTCTTCGAGACTTCTATGGAGCACGAGCTTCTTCCGCCACAAGGTCGTCTCTTTCTAGCATCCCTTCCTGATCCACATCGTCTAACCCGTAGTTACTGATCGAAAAACGAGAGAGGAGCTCGAGATGAACGCGAATCCGGGGCGTTTAGTGTTTGAATCGGGTGCTGGGCGTGGAAATATGCTCGTGTTCGGCGGATCCGGCGTGGCTGCTCAGATTTTGGAAGGTAAGGGGAGTTCTCGTGTTATTTTTTTTTTTAAGTTTTACCTATTGGAATAAACCGCAAAGCTCTTTTCTTTTTGTAGATTTGGGGCGTTTAGTTGGGTTTTAAATTTTTTGGTTTTTCGTGTGTGGGAAGGTGGGGGCGGTGGGTCTGTGTACGGGGGAGTGAAGCGGAGGGGATTCTATGGCTTAGCGGAGGAGCTGATGGTGGAAGATGAGTATTATGACGATCAGATGCTGCCTGAGAAGAAGCGCAGACTCACTCAAGATCAGGTATTGATCAGTGGCTTTTCTGAAAGTTCAAAAAATCGAGTAAATGCCGTTTTGGGTAGTTTGAATTTGTATTCATTTTAACTTGTTTGGTTTGTCACTTTTATTGATGGGAAATCATGCTGGGATTTTCGTTTGTAGTTTGGTGATGGAAATTAGGAAAGTAGAACTTTTAGTATAGCCATCGAGATATGGAAGATGCTTGAATCGACCTGTTGCTAAACTGGGCTGTTGCTAGCTGTTTGTATTCCATTATTGTTCCTTGTTAGTGCTTTGTGTTCGATTTTGAACAAAATTTCCATTATAGATTTGATGGTATTAGAAGTAACATGATATTTCATTTTAGGAGATATTGAACGCTTGTTCTTGTTCGTTTGATTTGCTCATTTTGCTATTGGACCTGCAAAGATGTTGAAAAAAACATAGATCAGCAGCTCTATTTGGTTTTTGTTTATGGACCTTTAATTTAAGTCAGGCCCTGGCAGATGGGCTCGGGCTAGTTGACTTGAGATTCAAAGGCATCTTGAAAAGATCGATTTCTTATTGCTTTTGTTTTTATATATCATGGATTTTTTACCTCGTGCACTTTAAACAGTAAAAGTCCCCTTTACCACATTTTCTGGGTATCTTTTAATGTTATAAATTGTTTTTATTGTGGTTCTACGAAATTGACTTCCTCGTTATCAATACCATGTCTTGCAGTTAAATAAAATATTAAATGCAACTTGCATCATGAAAGTGCAGGGCACATGTATCACTTATTCTGATATGACATTGGATAGGGCTGATCATAAATCTGTGATGTATTTTTTTCGATGCCATTGGACTTTAACTAATGCGTATGCAATTGATGGGTTATTAAAAAAACTTTTTTTTGAAGCCATTATTAAAAAAAACTTAAGCTTGTAGTTTATAAGGTTAATACGAATAAAGTCTATGCTTAAGCACTTAGTCATGATATTTGATTGGGTAGTGAAGTTTTTTGTTTACACCTATTTTTTACACTAGGGTGTGTTTGGTACAGGGGTTAGGACGGGTTAAACTGGTAGAAGGTAACCCGTTTTTATGTTTTGGTGTTTGGATAGTGGGTTAAACTGGGGGTGGGTTAGAAGTGGGTTTGTTGTGATATGATTGTATTGAAGTTTGAAAAAAGTGTGTAGTTATTGTGATATAATTGTATTAAAGTTTGGAAAAGTGAGTAGAAGTGGAGTAATTTATAATTTTATATGATATGATGGTATAATGTATTATTTTTTGATGAAATTGATGAAAGAAAATTGAGTTATTTACTATATTAAAAAAGATAAAAGTGGGACCCATGTAGGAGAGAGAGAGGGTTAAGGGGGATAAAAGGATCTTTACTTACCCCAAGATCTTAAGATCAGAATCCTTTTAGCTTGTTTGGATCAAGTGATCCTACTAAAATATCTACTTTTCATAACTGATTGTCTTGTCTCAACTCCTCGATCACCTCTGTGTGGGTGAACATATGGAGAGTCGCCAGAGTGCTCATAATCACCAAAAGCCTGGAACTAAAGTGTATGTGCATATAACATGGTTCACGAGCGCACATGCATGTGTGCGCACATACACTCTGGCTATTAGTTCTCTTCTTATTTTCTGCAAGATCCCAAAAGTTCTAATCTAACAGGCACTCACAGTTGAACTGATGTCACATGGCTCGTGTGATGCTCTTGTTTATATGGATTATCCTTTCCCTTGCAATACACCTTTGGGGAACGGGTAGTTTCCCCGAATTTTTAATATGCAGAGATGTATTAGGTCACAGCATATTCTCGAAAAAGTAGGAGTTTCCGGATCATCTTTAGTGAACCGATCAAAAAGTGCATTGAATTGGAATCAATATCTTTCCCCCATATAAAGTTAGCATCAATATACTGTGTCGACATACAGAATGAGAATAAAATGTAGTGTGGGCTCCATATTTCTGTAGTGCTTCTGACTTTGTTCTGAACAAATAGTTAGTGGGAGGGCATGCATTTTGCTGTTGATGGTATTGACTGTGTGTGATTGTCTGCTTGGTTGTGGTGGTGTGAAAAGGTGCAATTGCTGGAGCAGAGCTTTGAGGCAGAAAACAAGCTGGAGCCAGAGAGGAAATGTGAGCTTGCAAAGAAGCTGGGCCTTCAGCCTCGGCAGATAGCCATCTGGTTTCAGAACCGCCGTGCCCGATGGAAAAACAAGCAACTCGAACGTGAGTTTGATGTCCTGAAAGCCTCCTATGATTCCCTCCTTGCTGATCATGACACCCTCCTTGCTGACAACCAGCAACTTCGCTCTGAGGTAGTTAAGACAGTTGTATTATCATGCAATACTACATTATGCACGACTTTTCTTGCCCTTCATTTCAAATAGGATAAAATCATTTTTGATGATGACTGGGAGACGTATGTAAAGTTTACTTTTAACCCTTTTATTTACTCCGGAGAAAAGGTTCTCTAATTGTATACTAAAAGATGTAAATTGCTGTTTACTCATACTGCCCATTGATAACAGTTACACGGATAAATTATCTTTTCTTAAGAAAAACACGGGCCTTGATGATCTTCAGAGAATAACAGAGTGGTGACTAGAAATTTATTTGCCTGGCAACTTGACACCTATTGTTGCAGATGTGAATGTTGGATTTTTCTATTAAATTTCCGAAGACCTAGCCAAATGTTATGAACTTCAATGTTCCAAATATGCAAGTATAAAAATCCTTTTGGAAATTGCTATTTGTTATATTTTTAGGCTGCATCTAAGTTTGTATATATTGTTTACATTAATTTAGAGGTTAGTTTGGGAAACTTCATATTATATTTGTCCATGTAAAAGGAACAACACACAATTCTTATTTATTCAGGAAAAAGAATTAATTTATTTTATGAATTTTTAAAGGATAATAAAAAGTTTGAAAATAGTTATACCTTTATTTGGAGAAGATGTAACAAACAAATATCTTCAAATTCTGTGTACAGTTTACTTCTAAGTTGCCCATCCCAAACAGAAAAAACAAAAAATTCTGACGTAGATAAGCTGGACTTACCTCAAATTTAATGCAACAGCTGCCCATTCCAAACAGAAAAACAAAAAATAATAAAATACTCCCTAATAGAAGAATTTATTCACAGCCAGTTGACCTATTATCTATTTAGATCAACATTTCATCCAGAGTCAAGTTGCCTACTTTCTAATTGAATTTTATTATTAAAATTCTTGTTAGTATCTCCAGAAAGTGTCACAGAAGATCCAATTTATTAGACGAAAAATCAGAAGCTGATATCACATGATATTTATTGCAATGACGAAGATAGCAAACCAAACAATGGGACCAACTAAAGTTATAATGGAATCAAACATATCTTTCTTCTCTTGGTATTGTCAAGATCTGGATTTGGTATCAAATTACCTCCTCAAGAGTTGGACTGTTGGAGTACTCGTGATGATACATGTTAGCCCTGTAAAAGTACGTGCTTTCATATTTTTTGCAATTATATAATGTTTTTATCTCATAAATACCCATAGATAACTCGTGGGTCTATTTACTAGATAACTCGCGGTTCTATTCAACTATCCGTATACTTTTTTACATCGTCATACTTTAACTTGGATTTTTTATTTCAACTTTTGTATGGATCAGGTGACTCTACTTACAGAAAAACTTGAAGCCAAAAATGCAGGAATGGACCGGACCATGCAGTTGCAGCAGCCATCAGATGAGGTTGCATTTAGTGCTGATGCCACCATTGTAGCTTCCTCGGATGTTATTCCACCTGCATCAGAGGACCGAAACCGCTCTGGCGGTGGGGGGTCAGCCATTGTGGACAAGGGTGGATCCTTGCCCATCGTTGCGAGCAGCGATTCTCGCTTCGTGGAACCGGAGGATGGTGGCAGCTATGATGGTGGTTCCGGTGGACTTGTCTACTCCGAGGAGGATGATGGCAGTGATGATGGTGGTGCTTATTTTCCCGGCATGATTGAAGATGACCATCTTGTGCTGAATCATGACCACGTTGGCGGGGGTGAGGAGGATGCCAACGTCATTGGCTGGTGGTGGAATTAGCCTCCTTCCCTTGCTCCAGCGGCAGCATGCAATGTAAGCTAGTGTTTGCTGTAAGTTATCCTGGTTGAATATATACCTGTACCCTCTCCCAATAAACAGCTGAGTTTCTCATATAATCTTGTGTCAAATATGTATCTTTCCTTTATAATTCTATCAAGAGGTATTGTACGTGTAATTTTGTTATATAAATGTGATAAGCAAGCTCGAAAGTCTGTGTTATTTTACCATGATGGGACGCGGACGTTTTAACTAGTGTTTTCTATCAGGTTTAAGTGAATCCCTGCGACTCTTTTTTGCTGTTTATATCTTTTTTGTTATTTTCTTTCTTCTCTTTTTCTGAATAATATCTTGTTGGAGTATGTGTTATGTGCGCCCATTGAGTTGTAGCAGGGTAAATGGATCCTGGAGGAGATCCATTTACCCTATCCATGTGTTTAGTCCCATACCGCCTATTGGTGGGACTTGGAGGCTCTGGAGAGGCTATATAAGGAGCCCCAGACCTTACTCATTGAGAAAAAGTAATGCATAGCATGCCCCTTTGAGGGTTTCTCCTGTGGTTTCATCCCGCTCCTCACGGAGTAGGGTTCCACGTAAAATCTTTGTATTCTTCGTGATTATTCTTCTTTATTCTGTTATTCCGCTTCCGCTTTCTATTTTATAACATGGTATCAGAGCGGGTCGTTCTTGGTGTATTTTGAAGTTTGTTCTTAAAAGTTTTTTTATTTGTTCAAATTTATTCCAAGATCGGGTTCCAGTTTATTCTTGAAGATCTTCGGATTTTTTTTGAAGTCTGTTCGAGTTCCAATTTTTGTTGGAACCCTAATCTTTTGGCAGCCTCGAGCTCCAGGACTCAGGCGCAATCTTCCAGGCGCGCAAGTATCACGCCCTACTTCCAGGCCGCATCTCCTATGGCGGCGTTGGTTCTCCCAGGTGCGCAGAGCACCATCCTGTCAGAGCCATCGGCGGCGATCGTACGACGAGCAGCGGAGTTCCTGCCGCCCCACATCGGATCCAGAAGCCCCTGCAATCTACTCCAAGGTTCCAACAAGGCAAATAGGCGTTGCGCGCAACCAAATCACCAAAACTCCAGGCGTTGCCCCTGCAATCTATTTCCCGCGCGAGTCGCCTCTTCCATGGCAGCAAAGATGCCTCCTGGCGGAGGTCACGATCTCCCACGAAGCCCAGGCGGCGCGCGCGATCCCCAGCAATCACGCGCGCCCGAGCGAGATCTCAGGTGTTGGCGTATCCCCAGGTGGAGCAGTACCGCCTCTGTTAGAAGAATCCTCCTGGCGACGCGCCCTATTCACCCTCGCGGCGGTGCGGCGACCCCCCAGCGCGGTGCTCGCATGCGCACTTCAAGAAGACAACAGATCCAGGCGTGCCTCTTCCTCCTGGCCTCGCTGGCGGCGCTCCAACCGCATCACCGAGCCCAGGGTCCATGCGGCGGCCTCCCATGTCTTGCAAACCCCAGGTCAGCGCCGCCCATACGGGCACGAGCCTCCAAGTCAGACAGGACTCCTCCTCCTCGCGAGCGGCGACGCAAACGAATCGGGGGCGGCACTCATATATGAAGAAGAGGGTTCCATCGTGGTGGGAACCCTAAGACAGGTATCAGGGTTTATAAAAAAAAAGATTGATGGTGTTTCAGCCCTAGTGGGCGTTGATGTATAAAAAAAACGGGGGAGGATGCTGCTTATTAAAGCCCTAAGTGGCTACAACAAGTTGGGCCCATGTGGGCCATATCGAAAAAAAAAAGAAGTGGGCTCAGTCGTTAAAAAAAAGGAATGCTGCATTTTTAGGCCCAAAGGTGGGTCGAGAATTGGTTTTAAAAACGGCAAATTTTGAAGAAAAAAAAGAGGTGCGTACAAACTAAAAAGTCGTACGCAATTTCAAAAAAAATGATGATGATGAGAAGCCGAAAAAAAATATGAAATGAACGGCTTATGTTCAAAAAAAAAATAATGGCGGCTATTAAAAAAATGACAAAAAGCCGCAAGTTCATGTTTTATGTACTCCCTATTTATCTTATCTTCTCCCAACTTGGTCGACGTCCATGTTTTCCGACAAGTATGGGAGAAAGGGGGAGTATATATGTAGAGTCACAGGTCTTGTATTCCAGATCCAGATTCAGATACCAGTCTCCAGAACAGCCAGTTGATCAGACTCTACAGTTCGGTTTCATACTCGACGATCATTGTTTCCGAGTCTCCAGTTTCAGACATGCACAAGTGTGCGGTCATTTTCAGATGTGCATATGTTGCCATCATCAGTTCGAGGTCCCCATCATTCTTGTTGTTGTTCGGCCAGAGTTCTCATGTGAGCCATAGGGACTCCAGAGCAGAGGACCATTCTCTATGCCATATGTTGGCAAGGGTTTTCATGTGGTATCATAGGTACACCAGAGCAGTGCACCGTCCTCTGAGCCAGATGGGAGAGACCCAGTTCTCCGACGAGGAGACTTCAGGCGCAGTCTCAGACTCGACGGTCAGATTCCGAGTCTTCAGTTGACTCACACTCCAGCCCGTTCGTCCTCATCACCTGCACGGCGTGAGAAGCAACGTCCTCGACTGCAGCATGTGCACGTTGGGTTGATATTGTCCGTAGTGTCTTGTAGCGTTGAGTTGAGTTTCTGTCTGTTTGTCCAAGCTGAGCATTGCATGCTCCAGCTTGAGGGAGAGTGTTGGAGTATGTGTTATGTGCGCCCATTGAGTTGTAGCAGGGTAAATGGATCCTGGAGGAGATCCATTTACCCTATCCATGTGTTTAGTCCCATACCGCCTATTGGTGGGACTTGGAGGCTCTGGAGAGGCTATATAAGGAGCCCCAGACCTCCTGTACTCATTGAGAAAAAGTAATGCATAGCATGCCCCTTTGAGGGTTTCTCCCGTGGTTTCATCCCGCTCCTCACGGAGTAGGGTTCCACGTAAAATCTTTGTATTCTTCGTGATTATTCTTCTTTATTCTGTTATTCCGCTTCCGCTTTCTATTTTATAACATATCTTACAGTATCCAGATTGAAAGATTGGGATTTAGTGCCTGAATTTCTCTTGGGTCGTTTGTTTAGGATTTTTCTATCATTTCTGCAACTGAATTTCTCCTTTTAAATTAGGGATTTTATCACTTGTGCCCCTCCGAGATATCGCAATATCAGTTATGCCCCTATCTTTTTGGTAATATCAGTTGTGCCCCTCATTTCTTGCTCCGTCATCAGTTGTGCCCTTCCGTCAGATTGACCGTCAAAAAAATAAAATAACCATGGTTTATTCAAACCATGGTGTGGTTAAGAAGGGTATTATGGTCCATACATCTTCTTCATCTTCTTCCTCCTCCATTTGCTCTTCTTCCTTCTCTTCATAATTTCTCTCTCTTACTAACACCTTCATGCATCCATCAAATCTCTAAAATTTTTACATTTCCACGGACATATCACTCGTTACGGATCAAACGATGAATTTTATTGAATTTTTGGATGACTTTTTATGAATCAATTAATCAAAATTTTATCAAAATTTAACAAAAAAAAACTCAAAAAAATCGTATCCTTCACATGCCAACCGAACAACGAGGAGGCATCGGAGGATGACGCTTTCGCATATACTGTTTCCCACGAAGCATAAAGTTCCATCGTAATATGGTAGCAGTTCATGATAAATAACCATTTGAATTTTCTTTAGTCATTATGCAGTTCTTCCGGTTCATCCTCTGAATGTTCAATGGCGACTATTCTCGGAGGATTTGGCAGAAAGCTCAGTCTCTGGAATCAACATATCGAATAAAGATACGACTGTCGTTTGGCCTCCTGGATGAGATCCCCACAAGCCGATGTGTGATCCCGAGATCCTCGGCAGCAGTGTTGATCAGCGGCGAATCGACGGTGCGGAGCCGCGCACGGAGCTCTTCAAGCTGCGGAGGACCGACTGGCTGAGAGGGGGGTGCGGGAGGTCGGGCGGAGGGGCGACAGGGGGTGGGGGAGGTCGGGGCGGAGGGGCGGCAGAGGTGGGGGAGGTCGGGGCGGCGCGGGGCAGGGGCTGCGGGCTGGGAGGGGGCGCGGGGCAGGGGCGGGGGCTGCGGGTTGGGAGGAGGTGCGGGGAGCTCGGGGCGGAGCTGGGCGGCGCGGAGCAGGGGCGGGGGCAGAGAGGGAGGAGGAGGAGGCAAAGAGGGAGGAGGAGGAGGTGGTGGAGGAGGAGGAAGAGGATGGGGAAGAGGAGGAAGAAGAAGAGAATGAGGAAGAGGGTGTAAAAAGACCTCATAACTTTTTTTTTAAATTAATTCCATCTATGTCCTCAAAGTTAACGTCCGTTTGCACTGTGGATGGACGGTAACTAACCCGAGGGGCACAAGTGACAAAATAACAAGGAGGGGCACAACGGATATTACCAAAAAGATAGGGGCATAACTGATATTGCAATATCTCGGAGGGGCACAAGTGATAAAATCCCTTTAAATTAAGTTTTGGGGACGTAGATTGTTGTCGCTTCAAATCTATAGATTATTTCAAGGCAGAACTCCTTCGGGTCTCTATGCTTTCCAGAAACTATTACGCGGTAAAAAGCTTTTAAGAACTCGTTACCCATTGATTACTGCAGCTCCTCCTTATACATAGGAGAACTAGTACAATACAATCCACATTCGATAACCAAAACAACTCCCCTCTTAGTGATGTCATCCAAAGTACTAACTAATGTGGCCTATACCAGCCATCATCCAAGCGTAACCCTTGGTGAAAAACAAAACATAGACTACCACCCAATACTTCTTGGTACACACATCAAGTAACAGGACGGGCAACGTAAGATCAGCACCTCGGTGCAAGTAACATGTCCCCATACCAACACAATTGTTGGGTTCACAAACGTCTAAGTTTCTAATAGGATCTCCGAAGGTGCATGTTTAAAATACATTTACACCCAATGTTTTTACCCCCTCAAGTGGATCCTTTGTGTACACCAATCTTGTGCATGGAATCTATTCAGATGCTAACATCCATCTATTCATGTCATGATCTGCAAGTGCTTCATCATATGAATCTAATTGTTGTTAGACTTTTCTGACACATGGAATCTATACCTTTCCGGACGTCAAACCACCCTCAATTTATTTGAAGACATATGAGTGTATTATCATCAAGTCTCAGTTTCTAGCTCAAGAATCTTATTATCCTCAAAAGATTCTATGAGTTCATTTACATCATTTTTGTCTTGACTCGTAAGGAAATCATCCTCAAGAAATTGTACATCCTTAGATATGAATATCTTTCGAGTCTCGGGGTACTAAAGTTGGTATCCAATACCGTCCTTTACACCCAATGAAGTAGCACTCTCTATTGCGAGATTCCAGCTTATTTGTATCCACATTTTTTGCATGAATCAAGCAAATCTCAAATCCTAAGTGTTTAACTAGGGTTGGTTCCAAACCATAGCTCGTGAGGGATTTTGGGTACATAGTTTCTTGGAATCTTGTTAAGTATATATATATATATATATATATATATATATATATATATATATATATATATATATATATATATAGGGACTTATCCAATGGGCCATGTGCCCATTTGAGATAAGATGAGTCCACTCATATTTTACCAATATTTTCTATCATTTTGAATTCAATGCTTATTTATTTACTACTGTTATATCATATTCTTACTATTAGTAACTATTTTCATATAAAGAAAACTTTAGATTCACAGGAAATGATCATTAGTAAGAATAGAAACTACACTAGTAATACGAATAATAATACAATCATTTTGTACAAATTTAAGGTTTTTTCTTCTGAAAACAGTTACTAGTAGTAAGAATTTGATATAACACTTGTAAACAAATAACTATTAAACTCAAAATGTTAGGAAATAATGGTAAAAATGAGTGGGCTCATCTCATCTGAAATGGACATAGGGCTCATTGGATAAATTCCCTATATATATATATATATATATATATATATATATATATATATATTGTAGTCTTTATTGCATATCCCCGGAAATTAAGAGGTAATTGTGCTTTGCTCATCATTGATTTGGACATATCCATTATGATCTTGTTGTGTCTCTCAGTAACACCATTTAATTGTGGATTTCCAAGAGAAGTAAGATGCGACATGATTCCTCTCTCTTAAAGGTATTTCTTGAATTCATCAGATAGGTACTTGCCACCTCAGTCCGTTGTTTGATCTTCCTATCAGTTTGGTTCTCAACCAAAGATTTGAATTCTTTGAACTTTTCAAAGGTTTCATATTTGTGATGCAATAGAAAGACAAATCCATCTCACGAATGCTCGTAAATAAATATCACATAGTATGGATATCCATTTCGAGTTGCACATCGGTATATTTTAGGTCAAGTATACCTTCTTATCGTATACTTTTATTTGAGAAGGGTGCTCTGGTCATTTTACCTCGGATATAATCTTTGCATGTAAGCTAACTTTGGACCTTTAGGAAATACAATGGTCCATCCTTTACCAACCTATTGATCTTATCAATAGATAAATGACCAATCCTTTGATACCATATCATGGTTGAATGATCTCCATCCTCTTGAGATTTCTTGGAGTTTTTATTAGTGGTAACAACATTCATGACATAATAATCAATGCATAATTCAAAGAGTCCAGTATGAGTTAAAAACCTTCTTAAATATGTATTTACCATAATGACCTATGATATGATTTTCACACACATCCTTCTTAAATATATTGTACGAGTGAAATATTCGATTTTATGCCTTTTTATCCTCGTCATTAGGGTTTGGGTCTATGATGAATATATGATTCAACATCTTTACTCTTTTATTTTAGCCAAATCTTTTAGTAAAAACACCTGTAAATATGTATTAAAACCCATAAATTGCCATTGTACATGCATTTGTTAATAGTGTATAATTAACACCTATTTTCCCAAAATAAAAGAATAAAAAAGGAAAAAGAAGAAGAAGAGAAATAAAAAGAAGCATATAAATATGTAATAAGTACAGACTGGCCCGAACCATGAGAGAAGGTCAATATTGACCTGATCGACAAGGAATAAAGTGGGGAGAGATATGGTCTTGATTTATCTTATACATGGTCATCACCATTCTTTCTATAGATATGCATCACTCACCTATTTTATTCATCAATAAAAAGACCTTAAATTGATTTATTTCCTTGATAAAAACTTGTACATAAAAATATTTTCTAAATAATTGCAAAATTACATGATGTACATAGTGTAAATAATACCACTATAAAAAGCCACAAAACAGAAACTCAAAAGATCAATTTTGCTTGCATATGAACTCAAATCCTTCTAAATTTACCTTTATTGGACTCTAAATTAAATTATCTTCGAAATAAGGATGATTTCATAATTTTTGAAGTTACATGGTAAAAGTTGTTTTTTTTGGGTGTATTGTATAGCCATAAGGTACGTATATTTGTATATATATTATAATTTGTATATATTGTATTTTTAAATACTTTTTCATATTCCTAATAATTTCATAAAATTAAAATAAAAGTCATAAATACAAAACAAATTAAAGAAAATCAAATTCTCATTGTACACAGTGTCATACTTGTATATATTATACAAAATAAATATTTATGTAACACCTTTATTTATTTTGTAAAAATAAAAGAAAATGCTTTTATAAATAAATAAAATATAAAAAATGTATTTTCTTTAAAATAATAAAATAAAAATACTTGTACATAATATATAGGTATGTTATACTTGTACATAACACAATATACCGTATATACCATAATATATTTACTGATAAAAATAAATAAAATAACAGGAAAAAGTTTGAAAAATAACAAACATTTTTTAGTTTATTCATTTTTTTATTTTTAAAACCATTTACTATTTATTATTCATTATTCTTTAATTTATGGGAATGGAATTTTCTGATTGTCGACCCGGGTTTGTTGACTCGGGTCAACCTTTTCCCCAAGTAGGGTCAGACCCGACTCCCTTCGTCGGTGTCGACTTCTCCGCTTTTCCCTGCCTGACTTCGACCATTATCTTCTTCCGATTGTGGACCCTTCTCTTCCTCGTAGATCCGTGATTCTCGTGGATCCCTAGTTAGATCTGGATCATCCTAGGGTTTTGCACTACACCTCGATCTTTCTAGACCCTAGGACTGCCTATAAGTATGCTCCTCCGCCTCCACAGCTTGGCATCTCATCCCTTGCGCCTCCTTTGCTCCACCAGCATCTCCAGGGCAGTGACGTCTTGGAGCATTTTGGCATGTTAGATGCCAAATCAAAGAAGATACCACTTGGCTCACATTTCATGATGTCCGTACAATTGTCACCATAGATAGACGACGAGCATGACTACATTTCACGAGTTCCGTACACCAGTGCCATTGGGAGCATCATGTATTTGCCATGATATGCACACGCCCAGGTATATGTCAAAATCCAAGACAAGGTCATTGGCTTGCTTTGAATTGGATTCTGATATACTTGTGAGGTACCCTTGGATTTTGTCTTGTGTTTGAGAAAAGTAAGGACGTGACATCTCCATTTCATCACCTTTATTCTATAATTTTAGCCTTAAAACCCCTAGCTAATGCATGTAAATAACCTTTATTTGTACAAATTAACATTCATTCTTTGTTGCATAAATAATGTATAAAATATTGTTTTTAATGCCAAATTATAGAATAAAGAAACGAAAATAAAAGGAATAAAATGTCGAAGGTATTTTATGACCTTAAACCCCGAGACCTAGGCATCTTGATGACTAGGTCGATAAGGAATAAAGTAGGAGGAGATAAGGACCAGAAATACAATAAAAATCTCATTTATTTATTTATTATTTATTCATTTTTGGGACTTACTTTATTTTCCATTTTTTATACCTCAAATAAAGAAACTTTATACATGAAAGTTGTAGATAATAATATATAAAAACACAAAATTGAGTTTATATAAAAAAATACACAGTGTACTTTTTATACTCAAACTAAAATATCAAAACTCAAACTCCACAGACCCATATCTCCCAAATAAAAAACTCAAATATATCAAAATCGTCTTTAATTGTATATAACTTTTAATAAGCTATTTAATGAAGGTGGTTTTATATTTTTGGAATTTGTATAAGAAAGTTAGATTTTAGACCCCTATTGTACAATATACCTGAATAAAATATTTATTTTATTTATTCTCTATTATTTTTATAATTTTATATTTTTATAATTTTGTAAATATTACTTATGTCATATATACATATTAAAACTAAAATAAAACCATAAATAAAATACCTATACTTATACATATATATTTAATATACCTATTTAATTAAGTGTATATAATACTTCATAAAATATAATAAAAATATATTATGTATATAAAAATAGATTATAATTATATGAAATAAAATAATAAAATAATAAAATCAAAATACAAAATAAAAATAAAGACTCAAAACATATGTAAATATACCTATAAAGGAAACCCTAAAAATGAACTCGTAATTAATAACCTCTAAAAATAAATAAAAATAATAATATACTATAAAAAATAATTAAAAATTTTATTTTATAATTTAAAATTAATAAAATTATTTATTAATTGATTTTGATTTTATAAATAATATTTGACTGGTTTTTCGTGGTTGGTCCACGTGGACCAACCAGGTGGCGGCGTGGCCAACTAGCTGCCCTAGCACTGTCCATTGTCAGAACCTCATTTTTGCCCCTAATTCTCGATTTTCTAGCCTTTGATTCATGGCTCGGAGAAGATAAGATCCTTCATAGGAAATATTCCCTTTTCATCCTAGATTCACGTCGAGTCAACTCCTCGGGCAGAGCATCATCGATGCGCTCGTTCTTCTCGATCAAAGATCACTATTCCTTCGCCTGTACATAAGCCCAGCCATCTCCTTCCTTCGAGTCTTGGTTCCCCTTTATCCATTCTTCCCACTTCTTTTCGTGTTCTGAGGCTCGAGTGAGCTAAAAACAGGCTCGCCTTGCCGATTAGAAACGTGGAGGACATCGCGGTGGCAGTTCCCAAACATCGTCGGAGCTTTGCTCCAGGCGGTTCCATCTCGTGATCCTGGGCCACTTGAGGTCCTTTATTCTTCGCTTTTTTAATGTAGTTAGCCTCAGGTTTTATTTCACATGTTTTGTTTTGCATTTTAGTCCCCTATTTTCGCTTAGTTGAAGATCAAAAACCCTCACCGAGCTCTTGAGCTCCGGCCACCATTGTTTACCAATCGCCCTTTGCCATTCCACCTCAAAACTCCACCAAATAAAGGCCAGCACCTTCCCCTTACTCTCACAATGTTTTCTTATCTATTGTAAAGGTGTTGAAAGGGATGTCTGAACCCTAGTTGAAGCCCAGGTGCACACTCCAGGTGACCTAGTAATCTAGGGTCCCATCGATGGACCCCATAACCATTTAGCCCCTCCAACTACTGTAAAAGTCGAACATCATCCTCACAAGCATCTCAGCAGCGCGTTTGGAGGTCAGAGGTTTCGACATCGATCGATCGAAGCTCAAAGGAGGCGTGTTCTTCAGGAGTTCATCCATGTCCCTTCTCAACCATTCGATTGTGCTTTTTCTTGGAGGGCAGCATGTGTCGTCCGATCATGCCTCCCCAGAAGCGTTAGATCCACGCTTGGATCTTATCCAGGACGTTGGATATCGAAGCGGCATCACGCGACGTGTTGCTGCCACATGTTTAAGTGAGAGGCGCATCACCGTCCATCAACGCTACTAGTGGGGGTAAGCTTCACTCGTACCCTCAAATTTTTGTATTTTTATAAAATAGTTATGTAAATATTATAAGTATTTTAAAACTTTTTGGTACATTTTCATGTGGGACCCTAGGCTTTATTATAATTATCATTTAGGTCCTTACCAGCCAGGCTCATGTGCCTGTGCACATGGGCTTGGCTATTTTGTGACAAGGTCCTTGCATTTCTTTATATTTCTAATTAGTCATGGAACTTTCATTTCTGGTAATATATTTTTGGATATTGTGCAAGGAGGACCTCATATTTAATGTTAATTACGTTTATGCCCCTACCAACTTAGCAATTTTGTGTGTTTTGCCTATTTATTAAACATATCATCTATGGTCAGAAAAAACCCAAAAAAATAGGATTAGGTTACCGATTGCACATACTTTCATTCCCTAATTTTGTTTTTGCAATTTTAGACCTTTTTAATAATTATCAAAAATAAAAAAGAGCGCAAAAAGCCCATGTTTAACTTAGAAAAACAAAAAATATATATTTTTTGAAAATTACAAATATACGTATTGGGTTAATTTAGTTATTTTATAAGTCTATACCAAAAATCCTTAAAAATGGAAAAAGAAAACTCTTAAAAATTAAAAATATCTGAAATCCTTTATAAAAATCTATAAAATTCTTAAAAATTTCAGAAATATTATTTTCTATTCTATAATTTCCTTTATATCAGTATTTATGTATTAAAATTGATTTGAAAAACTTTGGATCTATTTTACTATTTTTAATCTCCATTTCAATTTCAAGTATTTATTAAATCCTTGATTTGGGATATTTTTGACTTTAAAAATATATAAAAATTAGAAAATTTTACTAAAAAATCACAAAAATAGTAGAAAAATATTTAAACCCCAAAAAGATTTTATTTCTTGTATTTTGAGTCTTTTTATAAGTATGTATAATTGCTTTACTCAACATTATATATATAACCATATATATTATTATATATCTTTTATAAAAGAAAATGAACTAAAAATCTGAAAAATATAAAAATAAAATAAAAATCAGAAATTAAAAACATAAAAAAATATAAAACAAAAATGAAATAAAAAATATATATATATAACCCACAAAAAAGAACATAAAAATAAGAGTCACGCAATCATTTTTTGCGCACTCATTTTCCCAGTCTATCCTTTATGTTCCCTGTGTTTGACACTCTACACATACTTGCACCTATACACATATTTGTAGAGTTATAATAGATTTTAACTCCAAAATTATTTTGCATTGCTTTATATTATTATTGTGGATTAATTATTGATTGATCGGGGTTTCGTGAGCGGTTACCACATCGACTAGATCTCTCGCCTTATGAGACTTCTAGACCCTCGTAAAATCTTGATTATCAGGATGGAGTAGTTGGCTTTGTTGGTGCTGACTATGCAAGTGACTATGACAAGAGAAGATCCATGAGATGTTATGTATTCACTATTGGATGTACAATTTCGTGGAAGGCAACATTGCATCACCATATCCTTATCTACTACGGAGGCCAAGTACATGGCAACAATAGAAGAAATCAAGGAAGAAATTTGGTTATGAGGATTATTCAACCAGGTCTTGTAGTTCGACCATAGCATCGAGACAACGACATGAGTTGTGGGGAGAGCTAGGACAATCAGTTGGTTGTTAGTGAGGACGGCATGGGAACTAATCAATTAGATTCTCGGGTTGTGTCATTATAGGGGGCATGTAGAAACATGATTAGTAGGCAGACGGAGTTGTACGAGTGTAGGCTGGAATGTGTGAAAGCTGATCCTGACTGCTTTACGAGGAGGTAGTTGTAGACAGATTTTGTAGGAGCTCTAACCCCTTCCTGCCTTTTCTGCTCCATTCTTCCTGGGCTTGACTATATAATGCTTCTCACACAAGCTGAGGAGGATTGCGACAAGCTCAGTCCCTGTCAGAAGACAATCATCATCCACTGCAATATTCAGAGTGGTATACATCAGATGAAAGACCAGATGCACCATTGAAGAACGAAGCATATTGATATCCTCTACCACTTCATCAGAGACGTATTCATAGAGGGCCACATTCAGATGAAAAAAGACCGCTACTGCAGATAACCATCAAACATGATGACGAAGCCAGTGCCACTGACCAAATTCACAACCTGTGTGGACATGGTTGGTTTTTCTAGAACGTAAAGTCCATTTCGCAAAGAGAGAGTTCTCACACAACACTCTAGGTGAAGTTCAAGTTAAGGTGGAGATTGTTGAAATATGTCTTAAAGCACCGACCATTTTGCAATCCGAATAGATTCCGTAAATGAATCTTGGTCGTTCGTTTACTGATTATCCCTTTGTGTGTGTGATGTAGGATTAGGGAATGGGTCATCAGAGGGTATCATTCCAAGAGAATAAACGTCCCTTAGTGTTCTTGTATGTGTACTAATGTTTTCTCTCATAGTGGAATCTCTCTTTGCCCGTGATTTTTTCCCTAATACACCGCGGGTTCTTCCATGTAAATTGTGTGTGTTCTCCGTGATTGGTTGCTTTTGGATCATCTTCAACATCTAGTATGAAGATGTTCTTCTAATTTTGCTCGAGTATTATTGAGGTTGGGGCTTCAATTGTAATAAAAATTCTTCTCACCTTCTGGACTTTGTAGTATTATTTTTTTATCAAATTAATTTTCATAAACATTAGTGTCATATACCTCTCAAGCATTGATGCAAGAAAATTTTCAAATTGATTATTAGGTAAGCACTAACATTTCATTCTCCACGATCCTCTATATTCCTTCTAAAGGTTAATATATAAAAATACATGACGGGTAGATCAAAATCTTACCCCATGATTACTAATAACCGATGTCCAATTCCAAGAAGGATCTGATCAGCATTAATTTTAGCATATGTTTAACAGATCATAATTCGAAATTTTAGGAGATGTATTTATTTTTTTTCTTACACAATGATTTACATTACGGTGGATGTAAATAAACAGCGTCCACCACGGCTCTCAAGCGCATACACGCATGCACACATGCACGCACATACATATTTATAGAGTTGATCATCTTCCAATTCGGCAGCCGTTGATGGGGTTGCAACCCCTATGGTAAGGATTAGCCACGGCTCCGGGATGACATCCGCCAAACTTAATGCTACAAGGTTGTTCGTCGGGTTTCAGTGCGCCATAGCCGATATGTCGAATGGGAGGAGCACTATCATCGCTAGCATCGAGTGCGTCAGGGGGTAAAGCGAATGCGGTCCCTGGAGAGATGGAGAGTTTTTCATCCCTCACGTCGCGAGCTACGGTGAGGGTGAGGGTCGTGGTGATGACCAGCACGACGACGAGTAGGAAATCGGCCCTCATGGCACATCTCGAAGCCATGGCCAATTCGATTAGATCGTGGCTTTTACGTCAGAGAACCGACCTCTCTTTATAGTATGCTGCTAGCATAAATTTAGAAAAGGATCGAGAGATGTCCCTTCCCTTTGCTCGTTAGAATCCGTGGTCCTCGTTCAACATCCAAATTAGCGTTGATATTTATAGGACTTTCGTTTATTTAGAAGTTGTAGATCCGTTGTTGTCGTTGTTGCAATATGGCTTTTACTTATCGATCATATTGTGCAATGATCAAATCGGGATAGGTGTTTCTGACGAAATTCGAATGACATATTGAAGGAATATATAGATGAATATACATGGTGAAATTTTTCAAAAAAATAAAAAAAAAATTGCGGAAAAAGTGGGGCGGGACAGCCATGGTGGGTGCCCGCAAGGCGCAGCCACATTTTTTCCATGTATTTATGTATGTTTGTGCAATGTATCTATGTATATACATGCCTATGTACGAATGTATGTAATGTACGTACATATAGATATACACATCCTTGTACACACATGCACGCACGCGCACCCTCACACACACACACACCCACACCCACACCCACACACACACACACATATGTATGTATGTATGCAGTGGCGGAGCCAAAACGTAGAGCTGTCAGGAAAGCTCGAGCTCGATGAGGTCAACTCGGTCTCAGCTCGTTAAGGGCTCACGAGCAGAACTCGAAACCTTAACGAGCCCGGGCTCGAGTTGGTGAGCCAGCTCATTTTGTATAAAATGAAATAATGACTCGTTAAGATGTTCATGAACCTGCTCATTTTGAGGCTCGTGAGCCAACTCAGAGACTCATGACTCGATAAGAGGCTCGTGAACCAAGTCATTTTGAGGTTCGTGAGCCAGCTCAGAAACTCGTGGCTTGATAAGAGGCTCGTGAGTCGGCTCGAACTCGACGAGTTCGAGTTCGAGTTGGTGATCCAGGGCTCGACCCTTATCGAGACCGAGTTCGAGCCTTAGTTTCTTATTGAGTTCGAGTCCGAGTTTAGGCCAACTCGGCTCGTTGAACTCAATAGACACCCCTACCAAAACGTTTTCGAAAAGGGGGCATAACGTTAAAAAATATATCTATCGATTGTGATACTATCATACTCGTCATATAACAAGTGCTATGAAGGATAAATTATATCACCTATATTTTTCACGTAATATTAATTCATTTTGAATTATTTTTTAATTCAATTATATTTTTTTATTCAATCATATATAAATTGATATCATATATGTTCGACCTTGTCAGGGTTTCTTTATTAATGATATTTATATCTTTTTTTAAATTAGATATATTCAAATAATTCCTTTTTTTTAAATCTTGTCTTTGGATGTTGATTATGTACAATATAAACTAATTTCAAATTTGTACCAAATCAAAATATAAAATACATAATTATATATATTTTTTATTATCAATAATCTAAATATTAATATATCTATGAAGAAAGATGCATCGTTCATGAATATATGTGTATTTGATCACCTTACTTGATAGTAATTAGGGATAATGATTAACATATGAGACTTGATTTTAGAAAATTTAAAATTTCCGGAATTAAACCTATTTTTGTAAGTGGTAATGAGATTGGTCGGAAAATCGATCTAGTCTAAAATTTGATCCTTAAAAATGGATATTCAATAACATAATTGTATAGAGATCCATTATACGTTGGTATATTTAAGAATGATCCGATAACTTGATCTATAAAATCTACTACTATTTACTTATTTAGTAAAAAATTTATGGTAAAAATTTAATGGTAAGAATTATCCATTATACGTTGTTGGGGGTTGCATGACCCCCTCCTCCAACGTCAGCACTGGTCATTGATAGAATGAGTTGGGTGCCCGCTTGTGAATATCCTAGATGGGTTGTAGTGGAGAGGGTGTTGGCCTAGGGTTTAAATATCGGTTTCAGATATCGTATCGATACCCTGTCGATATGATATTTCGTTGAAATTTCGACGACATATCGACCACCATTTGTGAAGAAATGATCGAAAACTGCTCTCATATCGCTATTTCGCTCGAGATTTCGATTTCTTGTCGAAACCGAAATTTCGTCAAAATTTCGCCAAAATTTTGCGAAATCTGAAACCATGCTTTTAAATAGATGGAAGGGGAAGTTTGTTGGAGATGAGGATGGGTTGGCAATAGGGATGCAAGCGGACAATAAATAATACTGATATAAGTCTTACCATATCTTTATTATATTAAAATCATGATATATATACAGAAACGGATACATTGTACATATTGAAAATTGAAAAGTATATCCTTAAATACGGATATAGGTGTGGAAACAAATAATCATGATTCGGATACAGATTTTTTTTAGAAAAAGGATCTAGGTCATTCATCCATAGCAAACGAACATCAGAGTTTAAATCAGTACAATCTCGGGTATTTTCTACCCCAAAAAAATACCACTCGCATAGGCGTGAGGTAGAAATGACAGTAAAAGAGACATCCTTGAAGCAGTTGATTCGAAATCCACATCTACCAAAAGGGAACACTGAACTCCATTAGACCACCATTCATCCCCCAAAAAATCGTAGATGCCCTGAGGTAATAGCTAAAAAAAGCCCCGTCAACAAGACAAACCGTCACCAAAGCTGCAACATATCCACTAGTATTAAGATTAGGGATACCCCCGCCATGCAATCAGACCATCAGTACTTTTAGCCTCCTTCACTTTTCCGAAATGTCCTATTTTTCCCTCATCCTTAGAATAATTTCCTGCAAGTTTGATAAAATAAAAAACAATATAGATTACCCAGCATCAATAAAATTTAAGAACGTGCTTACTTAAGAGTGTCATCTTAAGAAGTTCTAACATATCAGTGATAGTAGATTTTTTTCCCAAACGCACCAAGCAAATTTGGGAGGCTTCCCTCACAATATTGATCACTGAGATTGGAACATTTTGAAATGCCTTTAGACATCGACCTTCCAAATCGACCACCAAATGGATCCCTTGTACCAAGAGTCGGAGTAGATTCCCGTAGTCGTCATTGAATTTAGAAGCTCTGTAATTTTAATACATGATTTCATTATACCGATATCCGAGAAAATTTTCCTAGTGACAAAGCATTCCTCAAACAAATGTAAATAATCCTCGTTGTCATTTTCGCATAAAAAACATCTGTTTACTGAGACTACATTGATTTAGTAAAGTAGATCATGTGTTAAGTGTTTTGACTTTGCTAACAGCCAAAGGAAGTATGTAACTCTGGGATCGAATATTTTAGACCACAACATGTTATGGAAACAAGATTTTAGACCCCTATCCGTCATTAGTTCGTAAAGACATTTGTTCAATATAGTTTTACCCTTGGAATCCGAGGTCGGAAAAACACAAAAATCCATATCTACATTCGTCATATTTTCATAAATATGATCAACACTTTTCTTCAACTCCCTCATGTAACCCGCGCAATCGGGATGCGATTTTCCAATTGCTTAGCAAAAGAAAATGGATTATCCTATGTATATTAAATATCCTCTAATGCTTGCATTTATTAAGATTATTTTTGTAAGTTAATTAATAGCTAATTAAATTAATTAAGATTATTAAAAGACAACAAAATTAAAAAAAAAAGAAAATATAGTATTATATCGACTTTAGTAACGTGTATAATAAATGATTTAATAATATAAAAACCTATAGTTTTCTTCTCACATTTGAAAATGACTCAATATGTAATATATTGTAAGCAACCCTATGATATTTTTGGAGATACATGCACTAGCTGATGCATGTGTATACAATATAAACACAGAGATTCAGCAATACGGATAACCATATCCGTATTTGTATCCTCAAAAAATGAAAACAATATCCGTATCCGTAGAAAAATTAAACCTCGCATCCATATCGGTATCCATATACACCAAAATAAAAAATACGTATCCATATAAGTTTAAAAACAGATACGACGACAGATTGATACGGATATATCCATATTTGGTTACATCCCTAATCGGTATGTTTGATGAATAACCTTCAGCTGGAGGTTGTTGAAGGTCTTGGAGATGGAATCATGAAAGATCGGCAGTGGATGAAATGGAGAAAGATGATGGGTTGTTGCAGTGTTTACACAAAGAAGAAGGAAGAGCTTCTCTTCTAGTTTCCGTCAATATAATTGTCACTAAAGTCGTAAGGCTGCGTACAAATCTAAGCTTCGGTTAAGGCTGCAACCCACAGGGAATAATTTTAGCATTTGGACTTTAAGTACGACTCGCATGTAAGGACACCGGAGGGAGGACGGATCGTCTGCTGTAGACGACCCCTGCAGTAGCGCAGGAGATCGTTGAATCGGGAATGAAAGCCTCTTGATAGGGGGCCGGGGATAATGGGTTCCTATCAGGGGCGTCCATTCTGAATCCGACGATCTTCTGCACTACAGCAGGGGTCGTCTACCGCAGACGATCCGCTCTAACCGGAGGGAGGACTTGGTCGCAAAGGAAAGGAAAGCTACAAACAGAGCTGGAGGTGGGTGCCGACTGGCACTCGCATTAGATGAGAGACAACCACTTGGGATACACCGATCTAAACTTGATTATATTATATTAGATCCTCTAAGTTGCGGTGACTTGGAATCAGTCCAGTATTATTATTCAAAGTCTCCTTTGCAGTCCCCCTCGAGGAAAGCCTGTTGACGCAACTTCTGTGATGGCCATCAAATTGATAACAGATAGGGTTTCTCTTGATTTATTTAATTTATTCAAAGCCTCGTCTTCGATCAAAACTTGGATATCTCTACTCATATTTTTATTTATTAAGGTTTTTTTTAAAAGAATATATGGGATAGTTAGATCAATGTATGACATCATATTCCCATTCAAATTTCTACTTAATTTGAGATTTATATCCCATCCATCAAGCCTATCAAATTTTAAAATATCTCAGAATTGCTGCAATTGATCCATTATTGATGGACGGATTAGGAATTTTTGTTTTATACGAAATTTGAATTACAATATATTGACATACAGTGGACTAAATCTCCATAGCTGTTTTCAGAAAATACCTTGAAAATAAAAAAAGTAACAGAGAGGGTAGCCAAGTTGGCAGAGACAGAGAGAGGGGGGGCGGGAGGGGGCTTGGTCCCCCCAAGCCTCCCAAGTACTCAACATTAGATAATGTGTATGCAACCTTTAATTACTATAAAAGATACAAGATTCGTATAAAATTTAGATATTCTAGATACCAATCTATAACATATAATTGTTAAAATCAATTATATGCTATTGTACCTACATGTAAAGATAAATATCCTGCCCTTTGGGATGTAAATGGTAATATATAGATATAGATTTAGGGCTCATCATATCCTTATCCATTTTCAAATATGAACATAGGAACAGATACCGGTATTAACAATAGGGATGAAAACGGATACAGATATATTCAAATATTCGCTTGTTGTATCCGAAAAATTACTTGATACGAATATCCATATTTGACTATTAATCAAATACGGATTGAATATAGATATGGGTTGTAAAAAATTTTCGATTACGGATACAGATACGGTAATGGCTTAAATATTCGGATTCAAATATATGAATACAACATTTATTATTATTTTATATAAGTTAATATAATAAAAGTCACAACCTAATATTATTGTATAAGTATTATATAATATATAAACAACATATTACTGATATTAGTAAACATCTATTTGTTTGGGAATAGACACGAACAAAAGATACAAAATCCTATCTCCTTTTTGCTTCCGGTCAAGAACGCAGTCACCTCGACGCTCCCTTTTGTCATGATGCAACTTATTTATATTTCATTGTCATTTTTTAAAATCATTATGAACTTTGATAAAAAAAATCAGTTCGTATTCGTGCGTAGTCTTTATTCTATCCGTATTCGAATTCCATGTTTATTGGTTCCATATTTGGATTCACTTTTTATTCAATTCATATTTGGATTGACTCTTTATTCGACGGATCCGTTCTTTGTTCGATCCGTATTCGGATTCGATAAATATCCGATTTGAATTCGTATCCGTATTTTTAAGGATATGGTTTCCTGAATGTATATCTGCTCATATCCGTATCCGTATTCGATAGAGATGAAGAAAATATGGATATGGAAATAGGCATATTCGATCCGTTTTCATCCCTAATTAACATATACGAAAAGTATGTTCTCATGTCCATTAAAATCGGATCCAAATGTGTACACTACAATGAAATTGGTCTATAGCGACGCCCTTTTAAAATCCATTACCATACCGTCAATGGCTGAATATATAATAATGATAATATTTATTGCAAAATTATTTTGTACACTTCAAAGTCGTGGCAAATGTCATATCCGTTGTTATATAATTGACAACGGTGCTTATGGAGTTATTTATTACATTGCTGTTTTTAAAAATTTTAACTAATCGTTGTTGATTTTTTACTTCAAAATTTAGCGATGAGCATGTAAAATTCTAAAAATAATAATGAAAAGATGTTACTATATATTTATCAATTTTAATATATCAATATGTGTAGATACATATCTTATTAAATTATGAAAAATATATTAGTGAAACCCTAAAATAGACAAGAATATATAGCAAAAATATAAATAATTACAGAAATGATTCGAACAATTTCTAGTATAAAAAGCATTTTTAACGTAAATATCCATGTAAACTCATAATTTTGCATAACTATATATGCAACTAGCGCATTAATACAAATATATACATGATTATTCATCTTAGAAAAAATATATTTTTTGTTAATATAATATTTGTTCAAAAATTTATGTAAAACCACAAGTTTATAGGGTTATTTTTATAAAATATCTAGTAAATATTATTTTTTTAAAAAGTGTAGTTATTTTTGTTTTAGATTTTGCAATCAATGAAAATCAAGAATTGTTGACAATTAAAATGACAACAAATTGCAAAATAAAATAAACAATAATGCCACAATAGTTTATTCTCTGAGTAAAAATTTATGGCATAATAGTTGCCCCCCCCCCCAAAGTATGAATTCTTGGCTTCTGTAAGTTGGATCTCCTCGAGGGTAGCCCCCCTTTAAACCATATATATAGGGTTATATGGAGCTGCTTAATTAACTGAGAAATTTTTTTGATTTGGACATCCCACTGATTATCTGGATTTGAAAATTGTTGGTTGACTTGCATATGCACATGTCAGTCAAGGAAAGTGGCACCTAGATCTGCTAAGTGCATATTGTTTGGGTATGTGGCTGGAGTGAAGAGATATAGATTGTTGTGTCTTGATATAAAGTTGCAGAAGTTGATGATAGAGACGAATGTTGTATATAAGGAGTCTGCTATTTTATCTCTCGAGCATAGTTTTGTTATTCGTTCTTCTGATGCATGTGTAAATGTGAGTACCGACAAGCAGGTGCAACTTGAGGTTAAGCCAATCCAACCATATCATTTGTCACCTGTCTGAATTAGATGAATAAGAAGAGAGTTCAATAGGTAAAGAAGAATGCATTTCAACTAGATAGGAGAAAGGCAGATCAAGCCATCCTCCAGATATATCCATTATGCCTTTACATATGCATTATCTGTTGTAGAGGAAACATGTGTTGCAGAAGAACCAAGCATTTTTTTCAAATGTTGTTTCATCGTAGTACTATGTAGAATGGTTTGCAGCAAAGAAGAAGAGATTGATTCTCTTCATTCCACCACCACATTGACAGAAGGTGATCAGCGCAAGTGGATTTACAAGAAGAAAGAAAGCATCCCTGGATCTATCGATGTGAGATACAAGATTAGTTGCCAAAAGCTTTATCCAGGTGGAGGGTACTAACTATAATGATAAATTCTCACATGTGGTAAAGCATACATCCATACGAGTTCTACTAGCTATTGTTTCCGTGAATGACTTAGAGTTGTAGCAGCTAGATGTGGAGACAATGTTCTTACATGGAGAACTTGAAGAGCATACTTACATGGGCCAACCTGAAGGATTTGCAGTGCATGGAAAGGAACATCATGTGCACCTGTTACGAAAATCTCTTTGTGGGTGGAAGCAATCGCCGAGACAGTGGTGCAAATGCTTCAACTCATTCATGGTTGCACAAGAATTTACCAGAATCAATTATGTTGTGTGTGTCTATTTTAGACACATTGTTGATGGCTCTTTCATTTTGCTGTTATTATAATCGATGACATATTTATAGCATCCATAAATAAATATGAGGTGAACAGATTGAAGGCATTACTTGGTAAAGAGTTCGAGATGAAGGATCTCGGTGCTGCCAAGAAGATACTTGGCATGAAGATATACATGGATCACAAGGCTAGGAAGCTATGTTTAAGTTAGAAAAACTACTTATATAAGGTCTTGTAGCGTTTTGGCTCGTTAGATGCCAGATCAGAATAGATGCCACTTGGCTCTAATTTCACGATGCCCATAGAATTGTCACCCTAGATAGCGGACGAGCATGACTACATGTCATGAGTTCCGTACAACAATGTCGTTGGGAGCATCATATATGCCATGATATGCACTCGCCCATACATCGCTCTAGTAGCCAGTGTTGTGAGTAGATATATGCTAAATCCAGGAAAATGTCATTGACTTGCTTTGAAGTGGATTTTGATATACTTGTTAGGTACCACTATATTTTGTCTTGAGTTTGGGAGAAGTAAGGATGGAGTAGTTGGCTTTGATGCTGACTATGCAAGTGACCATGACAAGAGAAGATCCATGACATGTTATGTATTCAATATTGGATGTGTAGTTTCATGGAAGGCAACATTACATCACACCGTTGTCTTATCTACTACGGAGGTTGACTACATGGCAGCGACATAAGAAAACAAGGAAGAAATTTGGTTGAGAGTATTATTCAACAAGCTCAGTCCCTGTCAGAAGACAGTGTGATATTTAGAGTGCTATACATCATACGAAAGACCAGATGCACCATGAAAGAATGAAGAACATTGATATCGCTACCACTTCATCAGAGACGTATTCACAAAAGGCCACATTCAGATGAAAAAAGAACGCTACTGCAGATAATCAATCAGGCATGATGACGAAGCCAGTACCACTAACTAAGTTCACAATCTGTGTGGATTTTGTTAGTTTTTCTAGGACTAAAGTCCATGTTCGTAAAGAGAGAGTTCTCGCACAACAATCCTGACGAAATTCAAGTCAAGGTGGAGATTTATTGAAATATACCTCGAAGCACCAACCCGTTTGTGATCCGAATACTTTTTGTAAATGAATCTTGGCTGACCCGATTAAGATCTGATTAAGATCCTTTTATTGATTACCCCTATATATGTATTGTAAGGTTAGGGTATGGGTCATCAGAGGGTATCATTCCAAGAAAGTCACTATCTCTTAGTGTTCTTATATCTATACTTATGTATTCTCTCACAGTGGATTCTCTCTTTGCACGTGATTTTTTCCCTAATACACCGCGGGTTCTTCCACGTAAATCATGTGTGTTCTCCGTGATTGGTTGCTTATGATTAACTACTTGTTTGGATCATCTTCAACATCTAGTGTGGAGATGTTCTTCTAATTTTGCTCGAGTATTGTAGAAGTTGGGGCTTCAATTGTAGTGAAAATTCTTCTCACCTTCTTGACTTTGTAGGACTATTTTTTTTTACCAAATTAAATTTCATAAACATTAGTACCATATCCCTCTCAAGCTTTGATGCAAGAAAATTTCCAAATTGATTATTAGGTAAGCACTAACATGTCATTCTCCACGATCATCTATGTTCCTACTAAAGGTTAATACATAAAAAATACCTAACGGGTTATATCAAAATCTTACCCCATGATTACCACATGTTGGAAGTCAGAAGGACAATAAAGGGAAAGGTATGTCTCTTGACTTCTGCTCGCCCGGAAAACCTGAAAACTCTTCCTTTTTATCTCCATTAACTCCGCTGAGAAATTCATCACTATTGGATTTTTTTGATTTCAATTTCTCAAACTCGGGAAAAAGAAGAGTGCTCCTTTCGGAGTTGAGGAAGATCTGATTATTCGTTTTTTCCTTTGACGACTTGATCCTTGAAGTGTTATTTCAGCTAAATTTTCCTACTCACTATTATCAATGCTTAACGTTCTTTATTGGAATATTAGAGGCTTGGGGGGAAGTTTGAAAGAAAAAAGACTGCAAAATTTAATACGCCATCACAATTTGGCTCTCATCTGCCTTCAAGAAACCAAAACAAAAACCTCACCATCTTTCGTGGACTCGGTTTTTTGGGAGAACTATTACTGGCACTCAAACCAAAGGGCAAAAACTAGTGGCATTCTCACGGGCTGGGACAAAACCATAATGGAGGTTGATTTAATTAGCGACCATGAATTCTTCTCGATATTTTTCTTTACTCTGACCCATGGAAACACAAAAGTGTGTATCCTCAATGTTTATGGCCCACCAGGCGATCCTTTAAAAAAGGACTTTATTGCATCGCTCAATTCCTTAACGTTGCAAGATATCCCCACTCTGCTGCTAGGAGATTTCAACCTAATCAGATTAAGACAAGACAGAATCTCCAAGAAACCCCTTAAAAGATATGACTCCATGTTTGATGCCTGGATAAACTCATGGGGTCTTATTGATCTTAAGGAAAATGGTACCACCTTCACCTGGTCTGGGTCTGCTGACTGCTCCTCTTGGTCCATTCTTGATAGAATTCTTCTGAATCAAACTTACTTGGACTGCTTTCCTTACAGCGCAGTCAAAAGACTACCGAAAACATACTCTGATCATAATCCCCTTTTGTTATCAAGTGGATCCTTTAACAAGGGTAACCGCATCTTCAAAATTGAATCCTACTGGATTCAGAGACCATCCTTTTGCTCTTTGGTGGACGATTGTTGGTCGAGAGTCATCCCATCGGATAACCCCTTCCATAGGTGGTCTGCTAAAACCAAAAACCTCAGAAGGTTGCTCAAAGTCTGGAAGAGGGAGATGATCCCAGACATAAACAAGGAAATACAAGCTACGGAAGAGGAAATTTGCAATTTAGAACGCCTGATAGGCGGTGGAGACCTATCAGCCCAACAAAATCTAAATGATACTTACAAGAAGCTTCTTGCCCTAAGGACTGACGAACATATGATTTGGCAACAAAGGGTTAAGATCAAATACACCTTGGAGGGAAATGAAAACACGAAATTCCTAAAGACCATTGCGTCGGCAAAATCCTCAAGAAATTTCATCTTCGCCTTACGCAATAGAGAGGGACTTCTGGTTCAAGACTATGACAAGCTCTGTGGAGTAATTATGGATTTCTACACTAAATTATTTGAGGACCCCAACAGAGGTATGCTTTCTTATAAGATTCCATCCTCACTTACTAGAAGGTTGGACGACCACTCAATCTTTACAACTCCCTTTACTCTCCAAGAAATCGAAAAGACGATTGCCGGTTTCAAGAGAAACAAAGCACCGGGCCCGGATGGACTATCCATTGAGTTTATAAAATCGTGCTGGCCTACTCTCAAAAATGACTTCATGGATCTTGTAAAAGATCTTCATAACAAAAATTTCTTCGGGAGGAATCTTCGTCACCTGAACAATACTATTGTATCCTTGATCTTCAAGATGGGGGACCCTTTCGAAATTGAAAATTTTAGACCGATCAGCCTGATAAATATGCCTATTCGTATCATCTCTAAAGCCATCGCAAACAGATGGGCCCCTTTCCTCGCACAAACCATACCACCTTCTCAATGTGCCTTTCTCAAAGAACGATCTGCATCTGATGCTTTTACCATGGCAACTGCGATAATCAATGATTGGGATCGTAGGGGAAAAAAGCGCTTATTCTTAAAATTGATTTCCGAAAGGCATTTGACACCCTGTGTTGGTCTTTCATTATAAATACGCTCAAGGCAGCAAACTATCCTGACATATTCATAAACTGGATTAAGGCCCTTCTGGAAACCACTGGTATCTCTTTTAAGGTGAATGGAAACTCGGCCGGTTTCTTTACACCTGAAAGAGGAGTCCGCCAAGGAGACCCACTATCTCCTTTCCTTTTTATCCATTCCCTCTCGATTCTTGATGCAATGCTAGCAAAACTTTCTGATCAGGGAAAATGTAGAGGCTTCTTTCGAAAAGGAATGGAAACAATGATCACAAACATTCAATTCGCGGATGATTTACTTATCTACCTCGAGTTTGACTTAGAGGAGCTAAAAAACGTCCTCCTTACCCTCAAATTGTTTTGTCATATCTCCGGCCTTGAAATAAATCACTCAAAATCTTCTTTTTTTGGTCTCAACGCCTCTGAAACAGAACTTTCTGATTGCAAGCAAATTTTGGGTTGGAATTTGGGCACCTTCCCATTACAATATTTGGGTTTCCCACTTCCAAGGAAAAAACTTAGCTCAAGTGATTGGGCATCCTTGGTTGGTAAATTTGCTTCCAAACTCCAGGCTTGGAAGGCTAGGGTTCTTTCTCTTCCTGCTAGATTAACCCTAGTAAACTCATCTCTCACTCCGACGATAAATCATGTCATGTCCTGCTTCAAAATTCCAGAGGGAGTTATTCGCAAAATTGACAAGATTAGAAGGAACTTCCTTTGGTCTGGGAACTCCTCAGCTACAAGTACGTCAAAGGTGGCTTGGAAAAAGCTAACTAGACCCACTGTAAATGATGGATGGGGCATCCTAAATTTATCCCTTTTCAATAATGCGCTTCTTACAAAACATGCCATTGATATCATTGACTGTAAAAGACCTTAGGTTTCAAAGTTGATTAGCGCTACTCATTTCAGGGGAGGACCCATCACCTACCTGGAAAAAACAAAACGATCTCACTCCGTTATTTGGAAGAATATCATCAAGGGTTCAACTTTGCTTCAGCCAATTTTAAATAAGAAACTGGGTAACGGAGCACATTCATCTTTGTGGAATGACAAGCTGAATGGTTTTGATCCAATCCTCAAAACCCATCGACCTCTACGTCCTTTTGTTAAAAACAAAGATATCTCGGTGGAAAAGGGACTACAAAACTGGCGAGCTCGTTTCAATTGGTTTAAAGGTTTGAAGTTAACCCTCCCTATCGGGTTGTGGTCTAGAGCCAGTGCGATTCAGCACTTTTTAGATCGTATTGAGGGTGATTTACTACTAAATACTAAGGATATAACAATCTACCCGTCCTGGCCACCGGAAAGAAATACTTCTGTTACCAAAATATTATATTCTATTTTGGGGGATGGGGGGATCCGATCAACGGTTGCAATGCTTTTCAAGAAAAAAACGCTTGACCCTAGAGTCTATTACTTCATCTGGTTGTTGGCTCACAACAAAATTCTCACTCAAGATCTTCTAGGGAGACTGAAAATTCACTCTGCCAACAGATGCTATCTTTGCAAAAATGACCTTGAAAATTACTTCCACTTGTTTAAGGATTGCCCATTTTCTAAAAGGATTTTCGAAGCCTGCGCTATTGAATCAGCTTTTGATACCTTTAATTCGTTATTACTTGGATGGGGGGAAAAATTTTTCCGATGATGCTTGGTGGGGATGGCAACTAAACTTCACAGCTTGGTGGCTAATTTGGAAACATCGGTGTAAATTGGCTTTTGAGGGAGTTTCGACAGATCCAAACTTTATTATTAAAGAAACAATCCAAATCTGCTCTATTCGAAACGGCTTAATTTTATTCTAAACCATATGTTTCTCGGATTTGAGTTTCTTCTCCTCTGCAAGCAGCATTGATTAACTAAATGCCTTTACGCTATCTGCTCGATTTTTACTCCAATACTCGATCCCCCCAATTTATGTTTCATGCAGGTGCTGCTTCATCGGATGAATCGCCTGGTAGATGGATGGCCTCCTAACCAGTGCTCGGGTGATGATGGGCTTTGATGCTATCTGGATGTTGCTGCTCTGAATGTTTGCAGGGTTTTTTTTTGGGGTGTTTTGCTGAAGCTACTACCCGCTGATCTGCCTTGGGTTGTTTTTTTTGGGACGAAGGAAAACATGTGACTTCTGCTTCTATACTTTCATGTTTTTTTGATGGCAGATTGACATTACTGCCTTCTGGTCTGTATTAAGCTTTAAACTTCGTGTCAAACTGCTTTAACGATGAATGAACTTGAACCTTTTTATCAAAAAAAATTCATGAAGGATGTTATCAGCATTAATTTTAGCATCTGTTTAACATGTCATAATTTAAATTTTAGGAGATATATTTATTCTTTTCTTATAAATAAGCAACGTCCACCATGGCTCTCAAGCGCACACATGCACGTACATACATATTTATAGAGTTGATCGTCTTCCAATTCGGCATCCGTTGATGGGGTTGCAACCCCTGTGGTAAGGATTAGCCACAGCTCCGGGATGACATCCGCCAAACTTAATGCTACAAGGTTTGTTCATCGGGTTTCAACCCGCCATAGCCGATATGTTGATTGGTAGGAGCACTATCATCACTAGCATCAAATGCGTCAGGGGGTAAGGCGAATATGGTCTCTGGAGAGATGGAGAGTTGTACATCCCTTACGTCACGAGCCACAGTGAGGGTGAGGGTCGTGGTGACGACCAGCACGGTGATGAATAGGAAATCAGCCTTCAAGGCACATCTCGAAGCCATGGCCAATTCGATTAGAAGTTGCGTCGTCGTGGCTTTTATAGGTAAAATAAAAGGAGGGTTAGGAAAATAATACCGGATCTAATGCGATGAGATGAACCAACTTGCCGAGATGTGTAAAATGTATTGTCCTTAAGAATAGATTCGTACCTCCCACGGAAATTCCGACGGTGCAACCGGTACTGATAAGGCTACTCTTAAGGATACAACGGCGAGATCTCGATGAGCGTGCACTCGTCAACGTCTAGAACGGTTGAGCAACAACGATCCTTCCTTCGGAATAAACTCACTCAAAAAGAGAGAAGGGGAGAAGAGGGATAGAAATGTTGTGTGTAATATATCTTGAACAAAATGCTAATGACCCCCTATTTATACAAGGATTTCAGGAGAGAGTTATACCCCTCTTGATAACGTTTCTTAATAACAAATGCGCAAGTTACACGAAGAGCATGCAAATAAGATAATTGCATCAGGTGCCGTTGTAAAAAAGAAACCAAAGAATCAAAATACCATCGTTATCTAAAGGAAGGTTAATTGAGTCAATTAAAAATTCAAAAAAATAATCACAAAAGAAACGCTAATCCATCAAAAGTACAAACGTAAGTAGAAAATGCTTGGACATTAATTAGGTGAAAAGGAGGAATCAATAGCATAACACGTAGTTTAAATAATGAAATAATTTTTTATTATAAAGAAGTATTTGAAATAAATTATAATATATCAACAATCCCCCACTATTTCAAATACTTTTTTAACCATCTCTTTTCATCCCACAATTTAAAAAAAGAAATTAAAGATAAAAAATATTAAAAGAGGAACAAGAAAATTTACAAGATGACACTTGAACGAATTCAAAAATATAATGCATAAGACTTGATGTCTTCTCGATTATGAACCAAGACAAAGATAACATGAATATAGTTTCTAAAGGTTGGTAGAATTATAATTCCTATGAATCAATTCTTTATTTTTGAAATCATTGACTCATATCTCACACTATATTTTCAGATCTTTGTTGCTCATGCGGGTTGACAAGTTCCGGCGATGTGACTACCTGGATTTTCATGAGTGCTCCAGAGATTTTGCTCCAGGAGCGGCGGACATATTAAATCTCCATATATGAGTGCTCCATATATTAAATCTCTATATAGGTTTAATATATTGGGGCGGACACCTATGAGTGTTTCTCTCTTTTTTGAGTCAAAAAAATATCATAGGAAGCGGCCTTACCTCTACACCCATATTGGTGGATCATCATCAAGTCTATACTTCTTCTATACACTACCCAATTTGGACCACGATGTCCATTAAGAATCTATGTGTTCAACCTCACCACTTTTGATACTATCACGTTGTACACCATAGGAATAGGAAAGTTTAATAGTATCATGCAAGTCATCTTGTGAATTGTTTATCCTATATGAACATTCTTCCTGGGATCTCCAATCATGAAGGTTGGGTTTCCATCACTTTGACTCTTGATTCGGGCATAATCCCATTCCCCTCGATGTACTCTCCACTAGCTTTTTGCTTGGTGGTTTAGCCAGAGGATCAGCTAAATTTAACTCTGACTTCACATAATCAATGGATATGATGTCATCATTAATGAGTTGCCTCACAATATTGTGCCTCAGAGGAATACACCTGCTTTTCCCATTATAGATTTTTATTTTTAGCTCTTGCTATAGCAGCTTGGTTATCGCAATGGATGGATACAAATGGCGTTAGCTTCATCCAAATGGGAATAACTGCTAAAAGATTTCTCAACCATTCAGCCTCAGAACAAGCCTTCTCTAAGGCAGTGACCTCGAATTCCATAGTAGACCGAGCAATACAAGTTTGCTTGGTTGATTTCCAAGCAACAGCTTCTCCTGCAAGGGTGAAAATATATCCATTAGTAGATTTCAGTTCATCTAAATATGAGATCCAGTTTGCATCACAATACCCCTCAAGTACTGAAGGTTCTCCAGAAAATGTTAAGCAACATTCCATTGTCCCTTTAAGGTATTTAAGTACTCTATTAAAAGCATCCCAATGATCTCTGTTGGGATTTTGAGTATACATGCTTAGTCTTCCCATAGCATATTTAATATCGGGTCTAGTACAATTCATTAAGTACATAAGACTAACAATAATCTGTGCATATTTTGTCTGAAATACACTATCACTTTTATTTTTCTTAAACTGTGATCTTGCAATCATCGTTGCCCAGTTCAACACTCGCAACTAAAATGGTGATGATTTACAAAAGATTTCGTTCTTATTATTCCTTATTTCTTATTTTTTTCCTATTAGGCAGTCGTCTAACAAAAAGAATGCGAAACTATCTTGATGCACGTTCGATTACAACATTTGCTCGCAATATCTGTTCATTTTATTTTATGTTTCATTCACTTGACGACATATATTTGCATTGCATGTATGTTAGTCACATGGTCTAATAAGCCAGCCTCATTTATTTATTGGCAAGGGAATCATGCAGATATGACATGTTTGGTACTCTGTATACACTTGAAGGTTCATTCCTCTTCCTGAATATTATCCATTGCTACGCAAAAATGCACTTATATATTTACATCTCAAAAGCTAGCACACATAATCAAAATCTTTATTTCTCATATCATGGCACAAGATCCAACATCTCCACCGAACGCCATTTTTTACTCCTAGAGAAAGTATGAAAGTTATTTTATTTTATTTTACTATCACATACATGGAAAAATATACGAGATTTTTATATTCATTTATAGGAAGATACCTTGATGCTAGATAATGTATATATGTATATATGCTAATATATATAACATCTATGTATATAACATCTATGTACATGTTATGTTTAAAGGCTCCTTTATTATAAACAAATATGTTTGTGAGCTTTCATTTTTAATAGTCCATTTAACCCAAGATGTGATCCTTCATTACTTTTGTATCTTTCCTCTATATATATATGGTTATATGGGGCTGCTTGATTAATCGAGAAATTTTTTGATTTGGACATCCCACTGATTATCCTGATTTGAAAATTGTTGGTTGTCATGCATATGCACATGTCAGTCAAGGAAAGCGGCACCTAGATCTGCTAAGTGCATATTGTTTGGGTATGTGTCTGGAGTGAAGAGATATGGATCGTGGTGTCTTCATATGAAGTTGCAGAAGTTCATGATTGAGATGAATTTTGTATTTAAGGAGTCTGCTATTTTATCTCCCGAGCATAGTTTTGTTATTCGTTCCTCTGATGCAGATGTAAATGTGAGTACCGAGAAGCAGGTGCAACTTGAGGTTAAGACAATCCAACCATATCATTTGTCACCTATCTGAATTAGATGAATAAGAAGAGAGTTCAATACGTAAAGAAGAAGAGTGCACTTCAAATAGATGAGGAGAAAGGCAGATCAAGCCATCCTCCATATATATCGATTATGCCTTTACTTATGCATTATCTGTTGCAGAGGAAATATGTGTTACAGGAGAACCGAGCATTTTTTCAAATGTTTTTTTATCATAGTACTATGTAGAGTGGTTTGCAGCAAAAAAGAAGAGATAGATTCTGTTCATTCCACTGTCACGTCGACAGAAGGTGATCGGTGCAAGTGGATTTACAAGAAGAAAGAAAGCATCTTTAAATCTATCTATGCGAGATATAAGATTAGTTGTCAAAAGCTTTAGCCAGGTGGAGGGTACTGGCTACAATAATATATTTTCACATGTGGTAAAGCATACATCCATACGAGTTCTACTAGCTATTGTTTCTGTGAATGACTTAGAGTTGTAGCAGCTAGATGTGGAGACAACATTCTTATATGGAGAACTTGAAGAGCATACTTACATGGGCCAACCTGAAGGATTTGCAGCGCATGGAAAGAAACATCAGGTGCACCTGTTACGAAAATCTCTTTGTGGGTGGAAGCAATCCTCGAGACATTGGTGCAAATGCCTCAACTCATTCATAGTTGCACAAGAATTTACCAGGAGCAATTATGACATGTGTGTGTATGTGTGTCTATTTTAGACTCATTGTTTATGGCTTGTTTATTTTTCTGTTATTATAATCAGTGACATATTGATAGCATCCAGAAATAAATATGAGGTGAACAGATTGAAGGCACTACTTGATAAAGAGTTTGAGATGAAGGGCCTCGGTGCTGCCAAGAAGATACTTGACATGAAGATATACATGGATCATAAGGCTAGGAATCTATGGTTAAGTTAGAAAAACTACTTACATAACATCTTGGAGCGTTTTGGCCTGTTAGATGCCAAATCAGGAAAGATACCACTTGGCTCTAATTTAATGATGTCCATAGAATTGTCACCCTAGACAGAGGACGAGCATGACTACATGTCATGAGTTCCGTACAACAGTGTCGTTGGGAGCGTCATGTATGCCATGATATGCACGCGCCCATACATCGCTCTAGTAGCCAATGTAGTGAGTAGATATATGCCAAATCTAGGAAAATGTCATTGACTTGCTTTGAAGTGTATTTTGATATACTTGTCAGGTACCACTATATTTTGCCTTGAGTTTGGGAGAAGTAAGGATGGAGTAGTTGGCTTTGTTGATGCTGACTATGCAAGTGACCGTGATAAGAGAAGATCCATGACATGCTATGTATTCAATATTAGATGTGCAGTTTTGTGGAAGGCAACATTGCATAACACCATTGCCTTATCTACTACGGAGACTGAGCACATGGCAGTGACAGAAGAAAACAAGGAAGAAATTTGGTTGAGAGTATTATTCAACAAGCTCAGTCCTTGTTAGAAGACATAGTGATATTTAGAGTATTATACATCATACGAAAGACCAGATAAACAGTGAAAGAATGAAGCACATTGATATCCTCTACCACTTCATCAGAGACGTATTCACAGAGGGCCACATTCAGATGAAAAAAGAACGCTATTGCAGATAATCCATCAGGCATGATGACGAAACTAGTGCCACTAACTAAGTTCACAACATGCGTGGATTTGGTTGGTTTTTCTAGGACGTAAAGTCCCCGTTCGCAAAGAGAGAGTTCTCGCATAACAATCCTGGTGAAATTCAAGTCAAGGTGGAGATTTGTTGAAATATACCTCGAAGCACCAACCCGTTTGCGATCCGAATACTTTTGTAAATGAATCTTGACTGACCCGATTAAGATCTGATTAAGATCCGTTTATTGGTTACCCCTATATATGTATTGTAAGGTTAGGGTATGTGTCATCAGAGGGTATCAGTCCAAGAAAGCCACTGCCTCTTAGCGTTCTTATATCTATACTTATGTATTCTCTCATAGTAGAATCTCTCTTTGCTCGTGGTTTTTTCCCTAATACACCATGGGTTCTTCCACGTAAATTGTGCGTATTCTCCGTGATAGGTTTCTTATGATTAACTACTTGTTTGGATCATCTTCAACATCTAGTATGAAGATGTTCTTCTAATTTTGCTTGAGTATTGTAGAAGTTGGGGCTTAAATTGTAGTGAAAATTCTTCTCACCTTCTTGACTTTGTAGGACTAATTTTATTTACCCAATCAAATTTCATAAACATTAGTGTCATATCCCTCCCAAGTTTTGATGCAAGAAAATTTCCAAATTGATTTTTAGGTAAGCGCTAACATTTCATTCTCCACGATCCTCTATGTTCCTACTAAAGGTTAATCTATAAAAAATACATAACGGGTAATATCAAAATCTTACCCCATGATTACTGATGATTGATGTCTAATTTCATGAAGGATATTATCAGCATTTATTTTAGCATATGTTTAACATATAATAATTTAGAATTTTAGGAGATATATTTATTCTTTTCTTACACAATGAGTAGATGTAAATAAACAACGTCCACCATGGCTCTCAAGAGCACACATGCATGCACACATGCACGTACATACATATTTATATTTATAGATTTGATCGTCTTCCAATTCGGCAGCCGTTGATGGGGTTGCAACCCCTGTGGTAAGGATTAGCCACGGCTCCGGGATGACATCCTCCAAACTTACGGCTACAAGATTTTTCGTCGGGTTTCAGCGCGCCGTAGCCGATATGTGGAGTGGCAGAAGCACTATCATCGCTAGCATCAAATGCGTCAGGGGGTAAAGCGAATGCGGTCCCTGGAGAGATGGAGTGTTTTTCATCCCTCACTTCACGAGCCACGGTGAGGGTGAGGGCCATGGTGACGACCAGCACGACGATGAGTAGGAAATCAGCCCTCATGACACATCTCGAAGCCATGGCCAACTCGATCCTTCCTTCGGAATAGACTCACTCAAAAAGAGAGAAGGGGAGAAGAGTGATAGAAATATTGTGTGTAATATGTCTTGAACAAAATGCTAATGACCCCTATTTATATAAGGATTTCAAGAGAGCATTATGCCCCTCTTGATAACGTTTCTTAATAACAAATGCGCAGGTTACACGAAGAGCATGCAAATAAGATAATTGCATCAGGTGCTGTTGTAAAAAAAACCGAAGAATCAAAATACCATCGTTATCTAAAGGAAGGTTAATTGAGTTAATTAAAAATTCAAAGTAATAGTAAAAAAAGAAACGTTAATCCATCAAAAGGACAAACGTATGTAAGTAACAAATGCTTGGACATTAATTAGGTGAAAAGGAGGAATCAATAGCATAACGTGCAGGTTAAATAATGAAATAATTTTTATTTATAAAGAAGTATTTGAAATAAATTATAATATATCAACAATCTCCCATTATTTCAAATACTTTTTTTAACCATCTTTTTTCATCCCCACAATTTCAAAAAAGAAATTAAAGATTAAAAAATATTAAAGAGGAACAAGAAACTTTAGAAGATGATACTTAAGGAATTCGAAAATATAATGCATAAGACTTTGTGTCTTATCGACTATGAACCAAGACATAGAGACTATGAATATAGTTTCTAAAGATTGGTGTAATTACAATTCCTATGAACCAATTCTTTATTTTTGAAACCATTGAGTCGTATCTCACATTATATTTTCTGATCATTGTTGCTCATGCGGGTTGACACGTTCCGGTCATGTGTCTATCTAGATTTTCATGAGTGTTGTAGAGATTTTGTCCAAAAATCTCATAGGAAGCGACCTCATCTCCACACCCATATAGGCAGATCATCATCAAGTCTATACTTCTTTTATACACCACCCAATTTGGACTATGATGTCCATTAAGAACCTGTGTGTTCAACCTCACCACTTTTGATACTATCGCGTTGTACACCATATGAATAGGGAAGTTTAATAGTATCATGCAAGTCGTCTAGTGAATTGTTTATCCATATGAATCTTCTTACTGGAATCTCCATTCATGAAGGTTGGGTTTCCATCACTTCGACTCTTGATTCGGGCATAATCCCATTCCCCTCGATGTACTCTCCATAAACTTTTTGCTTAGTGGTTTAGTGAGAGGATCAACTAAATTTAACTCTGACTTCACATAATCTATGGATATGATGCCATCACTAATGACTTGCGTCACAATATTGTGCCTCAGACGAATACACCTGCTTTTCCCATTGTAGATTTCATTTTTAGATCTTGCTATGATAACTTGGCTATCGCAATGGATGAATATAAATGGTTGATCGTCGCCAAGGTGCTGGCAAACAGACTTAGGCGGGTGCTTGATGATGTGATCCTGCATATCTGATGAATCCATGATTCATCGCCTTTATTCTTTCATTTTGGCTAAAAACTTTGGTAAAATACATGTCAATAATCACTAATTCCATTTAATTAACGTTCTAACTACAAATAATAATATTATATATTTAACACTTATTTTCACCAAAATAAAAGAATAAAGATAAAAAAGAAAGAAAAATAAAAGAAAAGAAATGAAGGATGTATATAGAATATATACAGATTGATCCTAACCCCGAGACCAGATCAATATTGAACAGGCCGACAAAATAAATAAGTAGAGGGAGATAAGGATCATAACTTATAAAAATTTTCAGAAAATCAAGATCAAAAATATAATTTACTCATTTTTCACCATGTAAATACTTCACATATTTCATTCATCATCAAAATCATCTCAAAATAACACACCCCTTTTGTAAAAGTTGTTCATAAAAATATATATTATTTTATAAAATATTAAAAAAATATTTCAAAGGAAAAAATTAATTAACCGCAATGAACATAAAAGCCGCAAAAGCCGACTTCCAAGGTTCATATCTATTTATAGAAAACTCCAAAATGACCAAACTCACTTCAAAATCTGTTTTGTACATAGTACTATTTATTAAAAATATCAGAAAAACATTCGAATAAAATCGGTGAGTTTCGACTTTTTTGGACCCGTTGTCTATATGTAATATATGTAGAATTTTCTCGGATTTTTAATTAAATAACCGTAAACCCGATTAACTTAACTCTTTTTCCTAAAATCTTTTAAAATTGTATATAAAAATAAAAGTCACTTAAAATACCAATAAAATCTGGAGGTCCGAAACCGCTATTTTTTGTCCGGGCCTCATAACTCAGTCATGTTAACTCTGAATTGAGCAAACTCTGTCCATAAAATTATATTATTCAATTATCTACAAAATGACACTAGTTTCGATAAAATCGGAGTTAATGTGAAAAATGTAGTTTTCGGATCTATATTGGTATATTGTACAATGTACCGTAATTTATATTATTGTATTATTATTATTATTATTAAATTTAAGTAAATCATTCATTTATTTATTTATTTATTTAGTTAAATAATTTCATTTATTTATTTATTATTTATGTCATTATTTATTTATTTTATTTTCCTCCCCTTCTATCTTCTCTTCTTTGCTTCCTTCCATGTTTTGTCCTTTTCCTTCTTCACATCCCCTGCCACATGGCGATATCCCTTCCCTTTTTCTCTCTCTCTTTCTTTTTCTGTTCTTCTCCAACGCCTCTTCTTCCTCCTCCTCCAACCCAAAATCTTATACCCATATCTTCTTCTTCTCCTCTCCGTCAACCATCCCAACCGCCCAACGGCCGGCCGTTGGCCGGGCGTTTTCCAACTTCCCCGGTGACCGGAATCACGGCGGTGCCCGTATCCCGCATCCTCTATAAATAGGGCCGACTTCCCTCCATTTGGATCTATCCACCATTAGCTCCCATTTTCTTCCATTCTCTGGAGAGAGTCCGTGACAGGAATTTCTCGCATCCGTCGAGAAGAGAGAGAGGCGAGTCGACGCGATCCTCCGCCGGAGTCGAGCATCTGCTCCTCTGCGTGCCCAGCCTCCGCGCAAGCCGTCGCGCGTAGAGGCGACGATACTTTGGAGCCGAGCAGCGAGCTCTGTCACAGGCGACTTCATCCATCATTTTCATGTTAGTCCTTCTTCGTTCTCTTCAATTCATCATCTCTCCCCTTCCGTTCTATCTCTCTCCTCTCTTCCCTCTGTTTCCAGTCTAATTTGTTACTCGTCCTTCACCTCCGATAATTTTCAATCGGAGATTTATTCCTTTGTTTTCACCATCGAATTCCATCATCAATAAATCCATTGGGTTTAATTTCATTCAAATCCACAAAATCTTCCATCCTCATCAATTACTGTTCACTTCATTTGATTTCATTACATCAACCTAATATTTAGCTGAGGATCAAATCTTCGAGCTTCAATTCGTTATTTGCAGAATCAGGCCGAGAGGTATTCCATCACATTTGAATCAGATACACTACCAGAGCCTCCATCTGCAGGGGAAGAGCATCAACCGCACATATATGGAGACGAACAACTATCTGAGCCACTGCTCCAGATGCGCGCGTGAAGAACAACCATCTGGAATCGTATAGCCGCTGCTCGAGGAGAGTCATAGAGCCGTCGTTCCGATTATCACCGTAGCCTTTGAGCATGGGAAGGTTGCTTCATCTGAGAAGATAATTCTCGAGCCACTGTAGCAGAGCCGATTGAAATCAAACGGAACCACCTGCGATTGAGCATTGATCGGAAAACAACCGTCGATCGAATCAGATTTGGGGATTTCAATTTCAGCCATCCGATCATTATCCGGTGATCTTACGGCCTTAATTGTGCCATGCGGCAAAACCATATCGAGTTCACCGCTATGCGGCCTAGGGATGAAAACGAATGTGAATATATTCGTATCCGATCCGCTATCGTATTCGTTTTATACATATTTTGACATTCGTATTCGTCTTCGTTTTAAAATGGATGTGGATGTGGATATCACTTTGATATTCGTTAATATTCGCATTTGTATTCGTATATTCGTTTCCGTACAAAAGTATAGTAATATATTTATTTATACATGTGCGTAACAATATTTTGTGACTGCATTCATCCTTGTTGGATATAATTGTTATGAAATAGCTATATCTGGTATATCTATTTTATGTGTAAACCATCCCAAACATGTATATTATAGTTAATCTATTAAGTATTTATGTTATTATTTGTATCAGATTCGTATTCATTTTACATTCGTATTCGTTTTTAAGGATATGGTAACACATTTTTCACATTCGTTAATATTCGTATCCGCATTCGTATTCCTATTTTAAAATGGATAAGGATGTGATTATACCTATATTCGTATCCGTATCCGACCGTTTTCATCCCTAGCTCTGTCGCTTAACTGCTCGAGATATCAGGCCATTTTGCGAATACACCCGTGATCTTCGTGCATATAGCATACATGTTCTATCTAGACTTCAGGCATGTGAGCAGCATATAAAATTTGAGATTTTTTGCGCCAAAGCCATCCAACTTCTGGGATTCTCATACGCGCTCCCACTATATCCCTGCATTTTACACCCGTGTCCCTGTAACAGTATCATTACTATATATACTCTATACTTAATAAACAAAGTATCAAAGTATAATAATAAAATAAATTTACCTACAAGTAACGTATTCCATACTAAATACAATATTACAATATTGTATTTAGTATTCTAATCACCATTAGCCTTTTTTTGGTTTTTTTTTTGCATAATAAACGAACAACAAAATAAAAATTAAATATGAACACTAATAAAAAATATAAAATACACTTATTTCAAAAATTCATAACTAATTCAAGAAAAATCCCCTAAAAATGCACAATATATCATTTTAAAGATAATTTCGTCTAATTTCTGTTAAAAATAAAATAAAAAGATTTTATCACTGTTTTCAACTTTAAAAATCCAAAATACATCATAGTTTTCAATATACACTTACCTTTTACCTTAAAATTAAACCAAACTTCATAAAAATACTAGAAATCTTTTAAAAATCTATAAAAATAGCAAAACAAATTTAAAACCTAAAAATCACAAAATAAAAAATAAATAAATATAAAAACATTTTCTAATAATACAAAAAAATACAAAATACATAAAATTACAAAAACATTATAAAATTCATTAAAAATTAAATAAAAACCAAGAAAAATCTTTAAAAATAAAATAAACATTAGGAGACCATTTAACTTTAGTTTGTCTATCCCTAGTTTTACAACAGTTTGCCTCCCTGAATTCGACACTCCCGTGCTTAACAGCTATACACTTAAGTTTAGGAGTATAAATAAAATAAAGATGATTAACTAATCCTTAATCTTTTCTGACAAAACTCACCTGGTCGATACAACGACCTTGACTTTTTTCTTTGTTTCCTTCTTTGCAGGATTCTGAAGAATTAAGATCATGGATTTTTTAGTTTTCAAGAATCAGACTGCTTTTATCCCTGGCAGGCAGATGGCGGACGAACTGGTTATGGCATCTGAGATTAGCCTCCAATGGCGGTTGATGATAGGTAGTGTGAAGGGTTTTGTATGAGGTCCATCTCTATTCCTCTCCTACAATATGCAGATGACACAGTGATCTTTGTGGTGGGTACAGAAGAATGCACAGAAGGACGAGGCAACTGATAGAGATATTTAGCAGCATCTCGGGCCTCAAGATCAATAGAGACAAGTCTGTAGTGATCCAGTTCGAGTTGGATGGGGAGGATAGTAGAGCGAGGGCTATACTATTGGGATGCCTCTTGGCGTGCTACCCATTACCTATCTAGGGCTCCCTTTAGTGGCAGTCAAGTTCAGGAAAGCTTAGTGGGACATGGTGATCAGAAGGTTTGAGGAGAGACTGGCAGGATGGAAGGCAGTCACGCTATGTAAAGGAGGGAAGATGATCCTTCTAAAACATGTGTTGGCGGTAATTCTCATTTTCTTTTTTTTGACATGGTTGATGCCGGTAGGGGTAAGGAATAAGATAGAGATTATGATGAGAAAATTCTTCTGGTCAGATGGAAAACAACAAAGACAGGGCATGCATATGGTAGGATGGGAGGATCTTACGAAACAGAGAAGTGAAGGAGGCCTTGGTATTCGGGATGTATCTTGTATGAATAAAGTGTTGTTGGCCAAATGAGCGATGCAGATATGGGGCAATACAGATAGATTGGCTATACAGGTAGTTCGAAATATTTACGGCGTCAACGGCTCACTGGAAGCAGGTAGAGTGTGTTTCAAGTCTTCTCTCTGGAGTGGGGTTCGTGAAATTGGTGATCGCGAAATCTACCTCTTTAATAGTCGATATTTGTAGTATAGGAGGCGGATTTCGGTCGTCAAAATACCACAATCTTTGAATGTTGTGGACTATTTTTACTTGGCAAGTTTACCAAGGTCGAACTCAGGGAACGGCGATTTTTAGTTGCGTGGTCTTTAATCAAATTAAATAATTAATTAATGATCGATTAATTTCTATGTTGAGGAAATATACAATGCAACAATATGCAAATGCAAGGAAATATACAGAGATGATAGTTCAGCACGGGATCTGGAATTTGGATTTATGCGTCGCTTAATAAAACTTTCATCAAAGAAAATAAATGAAAAAGAAACAAAATTAAAAGAGTTAATTAAGCACATAAAATCGCAGGTCAAAATTAGCAAGAAGTTAAAATGCGCAAAAGAGGCCCAAAACCCAACTTTCACATATGAGCTCCGAATTTTATGAAATTGGTCTTGTTTTGAAGGTATTTGAAAATGGAGTACTTTAAAAGTGAGTAGACCAAAATTGGACACTGTATGTAGGAGATATGCTCGTTTTAGTCCGTCAGATGTGAAATTTGACTTTGGGATTATTTGACACTTATTGGGGTTAATATTTTTTTGTATTTTTTATTTAATAAGATTAGTAATATCTACACAATGGAGGTGGTTTTGGGTTAATCGGAGTTAGGATGAATTAACTAAAAATGTGAGAAGTTAGCGGCTTTTTGGGCTAATTTACACAAGGGATTTTTAATGCAATTTATGCATGATGAAATGCAGATATTATTTACACAAGTATGAATGCTAATAATGCTCTATTAATGATTAATTGCAAGTGGATGATGGGGGACAGAGCCTAAATGACCAATTTTAGAATGATGAATACGGGATTCATCATACCCCTATACTTAGACCATGCTCGTCCCCGAGCATGAATGAATGACTTAGTTGATTACATCCTGACTGTGCATGTGAAATTTTCAAGGCTTAATTCATAGAAGACCCTTACTTTGAGTGATCCTAAAATTCTGGCTCAACCAAGCTTTAATCAAAAGGAACCCAACTTCTCTAATTTTCAGACTCTCTGTTTGTACATATAATATAAGGATATGATTTTAAGTGTACTGCATTTCATGAGAGTCGAGTCGGGGCATCACTCAAAGTTCCAATCCAAGAGACTCTCCTCTAGACCTGACCCTTAACCCTAGGGAATAAGTCTATTCTTGCTTCAGTCAACCGTCTCATTAGTTTGTCAGACTTGAAAGTGTAGATGGACGGCCAGTTGATGGAGGGCATAGGATTGTGTCTGATTTTCTCTCCCTTTCATTGGAACAAGGTGCCTCTCGAGTGCCTTATTACTCAACACAAGTACATTTTATTTTGTTGATCAATGTGTCCGTCAAGAGAATTTGGAGTCGTCTGCACTTGTTTTTCTGGGAGTACACCGGGGTGTGTCTCTTTTGAGTATCTAAGATACCTTCGACACCCAGACTTGTATCGCTTACGATGCAGAGCCCTTTTATGGTGTCAGCCTGACTCCTTGGTCCTAATTAGCGCTTGGTCCAAGTGGACACTTTGAAATGTTTGGGAGCGCTCGCCATTGGTGGAAGCTCATTTGGAATTTTGACTTTGGATGATAGAGCTTTTCTTTGACATTTCTTCTTCTTCTTTTTTGTCGGCTAGCTCCACTGCTTTTACCAAAAGTTGGCGCACACTGATCAACAAATTTCCTTAAGTTTCATCACACCCTGGCACTTAGGTCAATATCAAAAAGATAGCATATGAATCTTGTTCACATACTGGCTAGTGTTTTGCTGACACTCAGGTTTTCTGAAGCCTTCATTAACTTTATCCCATCCTCGAATATCATCAGATCGGATCTAGGCTCAAATCTCTAGTCCTAGTTCCTCAAGTGATATCTCAACTCATCTCATCAATCATGCAGTTGTGGGAGTGATTGTGCTGATCATATTCTTTTTGAAGGTAGAGATGAAGAGTGTAATATAGCGCTCAAATCTTTCAAACTAGGGAAGTGTGGATTATTAAGTTCAAAACCCTAATGACTAAGGCAGGCTAACGCAGAATCTCAAGATCTCAGAAATCAAGTGTCCTCAAAAATCCTCAAGCCTTGAGTGATAGTGAATGTGTCAGGAATATATCGACCAAGGGATGCATGAAATGCTTGATGAAATGCAAGACCATGAGTGATGTGTTTTTTTTTAAAAGCAGGTAATACACACTACTTGTACCCATCCCCGATGTTAGATAAAAAAGATTAAAGTACGAGCTATGGATAAAGTAGATAAAGTATATACAAATACACCCCCCTATACTCAGCTTGTGCTATGTCCTCATGGCACAAAGTGAAATGTTGACATAGCTCGTACTAAATATAGAAGGATTAAAAACAAAAGAAGAGAAGTGATGTATAAACAATGGAAGCGGTCCCCCTATACTTAGGCTCAGGTCAGCCTAAGTATAATCGGATAAATACAAATGGGGAACCGGGTAGATTTGCGGATGTACAAGATCAAGGAGGTTTGCGACGGACCTTCTTGCGGGAGTGTGGAGGGAGATAGTATGGAGATGATGAGTGTGATGAAGAGGGGGCCGAAGAAGAAGAAGACCAGCCATCGTCGGAGTCGTCCTCAGGAGAATAGTAGTCGTCTGCAGAGGATCTCCAACTTTTATCGATCAGAGGTAAGTGCCCTTGGATCAGAGCTGTACCTATTGCACTTATCTGATGAACCTCATCAGGACCGGACGAGGACTCGTCAGAAATCACCTGATGTCTAAGGTCAAAGGTGACTTTCTTGGTCGGTTTGTTTCCTTGGAAAGTATTGGGAGGAAGTTGGACAGTCTTCATCTCCCTGTCTTGAGTAACCGGTGTGGCATTTGTGAGTTCCTCATCAGATGAATCTCCATAAAAGTCGACCAATTCTTGAAGGGTCATGCACTGCTTTGGTCGAGGGAGAGTGTTCCTGCGGATCTTGTGGTTTATGGCTGGGGGTGTTGATATCACTTCGGAATGATCATGAGTTTTGGTGACATCAGATGTTTCTGGAGTCGGTTCCTTATATGGTTCAAGTATCTCATGAATTACTGCCGACTCAAAGATTGGACCACTCAAATAATCGTGGTGATCTTCAAAAATATGGTCCAATTCTTCAGAAGCTCCAAAATCTTGAATTTTCCTAGGAGCAGTGATAGGGTGGTGAGAATCCGAAGTTTGTCCAACAGTCAGTTCCCTAGGTGACTCTCCTAGGGTATGTATCAGTGTGTCATGTGGATATGTCTGATAACGTGAATTATTTATCTCCTGATCATAACTGTTGGTTTCAAGTTGATTTTCCTCAGAGCATGATGTGTCATTGGGGTCGTGTTCATTGTGGTCCGAGTTCAGGAACTTGATTTCCTGAGTCTCGCAATCGACAATCGCCTTAGCGGAGGCTAAGAACGGCTTTCCTAAAATAATAGGAGACTCAGACATCCTTCCGGGGTACTCAATGTCAAGGACCGTAAAGTCCACCTTATGTTCTTTACCTCGGAAATTTACGACGACAGAATCGATCCCCCGCGGTCTTTTGATAGATCGATCAGGTAATTGAACGATCACCCTAGTCTTTTTGAGTTGTCCGAATTTAAGTTGATTAAAGACGGACTTCGGGAGGATGTTTAATGTGGAGTCATCGTCCAACCAAACATGGGTGAATATAGAATCCTCAATTTCACATGTGACCCGAGTCAATTGCTTGACTTTGCGGCTTTTGAGTTTATGATTCATCACCAAAGAACTAGCCATAGATATGACATGATATTCAGTCCTGGATCGTTTCTTGCCCGTCTTTTTGGGTATCAGTCGACTCTTCACAAATCTCTTAAGATCGGGCACATATTCTATGGCTTTGATTAATGTAAGCTCTAAGATCAGACTCTTGCAAAATGCTTCCATTTTAGAATTGTCCAATTTTTTTGAATTTTCAAATTTTTCAAATTTTTTGGTATTTTCTGTAATATGGTCAGTCGGGGGTCAGAGGTCAGTGGTTGTGTTTGATTGTGATGATCCAGTGGTTCGCATGGTGGTGGCCTCACTTTTTCTGAATTTTGCATTGACTGGATGAGATCATATATTCTCATAGTTAAAGTGTCTGCTCTATGATTAATTCGAGCAATCTCATCATCAAACATCTCATGACTAGTGATGGAATAATCAGTCTCTATGTGTCGTGAATATGGCATGTAACCTCGAGTAGAGTGCTGATTGTTCATAAACATTATGGTCTGGTCATGAGTTGTATTTCCTTGACTTTGGTTTTGTCGTGGATTGTCGAAGGAAAATTGATTATACTCAAGAGGATAGTCATCTTGAGTAGAGGATGGTTCAAGAGGCTGTGAGATCCTAGTGACCGGAAATTGTGTTCTACTATCAATAGCGGTCACTCTATTGTTCATCCTCGATTCTGGTCTCTCTCTCGTGTCCATAAAATTGTCAGAATGTGAGAGAGGACCATTCCAAGAAGAAGTGTGGTCATAGGGTGGGATGTATGGGCGGGAAGAGAATGATAGCTGAGAAGAATATCGGGACATGGTCGTGGAGATCGGGAAAGAAGACCACTGTGCCGACATCTTGTCAAGAGGGATGGAATGATCAGCGAACCACGATTTGCTTGCAATTGCAAGGTCTTTGACGTACACAAATAAAACACAAAACGAACACGTTGATTTACCCACTCAACTCTGGTGAAGGCACGTTAGGGTTCGGCCGCTTATCTTTTCAATTTTAATTTAATGACAAAACAATCTTGCAGATTAAGCGGAGCTGTTAGGTGCCGAGATATTTCACAAAGACTGTCCCGAGTTCATACAACTAGTTGCACCTACTCTCAGCCAGTATAAGTGTAAGTACGGACCGTAAACGGCTACCCGTGTTACTTGAGGACGGTGCCTTCCGCGGTGTCCTCTAAACCACCTACTCTGCTAAGGGAAGTCGGACCGTAAACGGCTACCCGAGACCCTCACTGAAAAGTAGCTAATTATTTTTAAAATCAGTAGTCTGAATGAAGTATTTCGGTTTTTGGCTCTACCCTAAGGTGTGCGATCTTGTCCTTAAACAAACAATGAGTGGGTTTCTCTCCACCAAACAAGAGTTAATTTTAGGTCAGTTTATTTGCAGTCACCTTGATTAGCAGTCCCAATTTTAGATTAAGGTGATCACTGTAGTTTATGTGAGCACAAAAATTCACGCTTAACGAGCAGTCCCAATTCCGTTAATTCCTAAGTGGTAAAACTCGAGGAGGGAGAATCGAAAAAACCAATGCAAGCGTAAATCAATGATGCGTGCTTAAGAGAAGGACTTACAGTGAATCCTCGCGTTCTTCATGCGGGATGCAAGACAAGGAATTTTAAATTTACACTAAATGATATGCACAGATGAAAAACGCCCTAAACAGATAGTTCTATTAGCGGGAAGAATTGATTTAAAATTTGGCTAATGTTGAACGATCTATAGTGCGTTTAATTAGTGAAAAAGTGTGGCCTAGAGATTACGAGCACAATCAATAATAAACAAGCAAGCGTATATGTGCCTAAGTCCTACGCCACTCAAGCCGGGTCCCAACCACACAGAAGGGGTTGAAACAGACCCGACACACCACAGGAATGTTCAGTCTTAATTATTACAAGGGTTCAAAGAGAGGGACCCTGAGAATATTGCAAAAATTAAACCTATGCTAAGCTCCCTCTCACAAAATTAAAATTCGGTCTTCATAGCAGATCCTTGAATTAATATCGAAATCCAGCTCCCAGGAGTCTGCGAAGAGAGACTTTGCGGTTAGTAGCAGAAGTAAGAAATAAAATACAGAAAGAGAAAAAAAATGGCACAAAAATTAATTTTCACAAAAATCAATTATCAAATTGATTTAAAACCCTAAAAATTCACCGTTCCCCGGCAACGGTGCCATTTGATGATCGTGAAATCTACCTCTTTAATAGTCGATATTTGTAGTATAGGAGGCGGATTTCGGTCGTCAAAATACCACAATCTTTGAATGTTGTGGACTATTTTTACTTGGCAAGTTTACCAAGGTCGAACTCAGGGAATGGCGATTTTTAGTTGCGTGGTCTTTAATCAAATTAAATAATTAATTAATGATCGATTAATTTCTATGTTGAGGAAATATACAATGCAACAATATGCAAATGCAAGGAAATATACAGAGATGACAGTTCAGCACGGGATCTGGAATTTGGATTTATGCGTCGCTTAATAAAACTTTCATCAAAGAACATAAATGAAAAAGAAACAAAATTAAAAGAGTTAATTAAGCACATAAAATCGCAGGTCAAAATTAGCAAGAAGTTAAAATGCGCAAAAGAGGCCCAAAACCCAACTTTCACATATGAGCTTCGAATTTTATGAAATTGGTCTTGTTTTGAAGGTATTTGAAAATGGAGTACTTTAAAAGTGAGTAGACCAAAATCGGACACTGTATGTAGGAGATATGCTCGTTTTAGTCCGCCAGATGTGAAATTTGACTTTGGGATTATTTGACACTTATTGGGGTTAATAATTTTTTTGTATTTTTTATTTAATAAGATTAGTAATATCTACACAATGGAGGTGGTTTTGGGTTAATCGGAGTTAGGATGAATTAACTAAAAATGTGAGAAGTTAGCGGCTTTTTGGGCTAATTTACACAAGGGATTTTTAATGCAATTTATGCATGATGAAATGCAGATATTATTTACACAAGTATGAATGCTAATAATGCTCTATTAATGATTAATTGCAAGTGGATGATGGGGGACAGAGCCTAAATGACCAATTTTAGCATGATGAATACGGGATTCATCAGAAATATTGCCACAACTGAGGACGAGAATGACGTCACGGTTGGGAACCGAGGAGGTCTTTTGTTTCTGGTTGGATGACTGGACGGGTGAAGGTATTCTATGTAACAGATTCCCACGACTATTCTCTTCGGCAACAAACAAAGGGTGCTCTGTGCCTGAGGTTGGTTCATCTGGTTCGTGGGTTCCTCACTTCAAGCATGAATTTTATGACCGTAGAAGGGAGGAGTTGCGTAGAATGCTATCAGAACTACCATCCCCTTGCTGCACCTCGCAGGGTATAGATCATTTTGTGTGAGAGGGGGAGAGATTCTCGGTGAAAAAAGCATACAAGGTGTTCAGAGGGAGAAGTGGGGACTTAGAACACGTCTTGAAGCAGGATATGAAGATTATCTGGGCAAGCAAGATCCCTTGCAGAGTGAAGATCTTCTTGTGGTGTCTCAGAAGGGGATGGATTTGGGACAAAGCAAGAACGGACAGGCTGTTTGGAATTCAGGATACACCGTATGATAGATGTGGCGCATACATGTCCTTCATCGGAACATGTTTGGAAGGAGATAGGTGCAGATTGGTTACTGCATGGTAGCATCGATGATTTCTGGAGATCGATTAGATCAGTGGATATGAACTATACGGATGATTGTTCTTTGCCATTTGCGGCTATTTGGGCTATATGGGGAGGAAGGAATGATCTGATTTTTAAGAATCAAAGTTTCTATTCTGAAAATGTAATCGCTTCTTCTCTCTCTCTACATCGATTTTGGTCTGAAAGGTAATATAATTCTTTATCTCCATATAATTTGAAATTTTGGTGATGAGTCCCAACTCGAGATTTCACCCTCCTTCATCTCAAACCAAATGAGAAGATCTACTAAAAGTTTTCTCAACCATTCAGCCTCAAAACATGCCTTCTTCAAGGCAATGAATTCAAATTCCATAGTAGACCGAGCAATATAAGTTTGCTTGGTTGATTTCCAAACAACAACTTCTCATGCAAGGGTAAAAATATATCCACTAGTAGATTTCAATTGATCTGAATCTGAGATCCAGTTTGCATCACAATACCCCTCAAGTACTGAAGGTTCTCCACAAAACTTTAAGCAATATTTCATTATCCCTTTAAGGTATTTAAGTATTGTATTAAGGGCATCCCAATAATCTCTGTTGGGATTTTGAGTATACCTGCTTAGTCTTCCCACAGCATATGCAATATCGAGTCTAGTACAATTCATTAAGTACATAAGACTACCAATAATCTGTGTATATTTTTTCTGAAATACACTATCACTTTTATTTTTCTTAAGCTGTGAGTTAGCATTAAAAGTGCTTCCTGGCTTGCAGTCCAAAGAAGATGACTTTTTCAAGATTTTTTCAATGTAGTGCTCTTAAGAAATCAAAATAAAATTAGAATTCATATCAAAATGAGAAGCTAAAAATTTATTTGTATGATTAACAATATCTAGAGTTGTTCCAAAGATAAGCATGTCATCAACGTATAAGCAAATAATGACACAATTTGCACCATCAACTCTAGAATAAATACATTTATCTGCACAATTAATTTGAAAACCATTACAAACTAGCACTTTATCGAATTTTCCATGCTATTGTTTAGGTGCCTGCTTCAACCCATATAAAGATTTAACTAACTTACATGCTTTATTTTCATTCCCTGAAACTATACAACCCTCAGGTTGATCCATGTAAATTTCTTCTTATAAATCACCATTTAGAAAGGCAGTTTTAACATCCACTTGATGAATCACTAGTTTGTGAATGGAAGCTAAAGCAATTAAAACCCTTATAGAAGTATAAAAAAATCAACATCTTTCTTTTGAGAAAAACCTTTTGCCACTAATCTCGCTTTGAATTTTTCTACAGAACCATCGGATTTTAGTTTCCTTTTAAATATCCACTTACACCCGATAGTTTTAGCTCCTGATGGTAAATCTAACAATGTTCGCATATATAACACGCAAACATTAAAATCAAAACGTTGCATGCAGATGTCGTGTTGCATACTGTAAGAGGATAGATAAATTACTATAGCTTCCAACATCACAGAGACCTAATTAAACACGTATATTAAGAATGCATGTTTGACTGTGCTTATCATAGGTTTAAATGTTTAACATGTGTTTTTCTCCCTGTAAAGGTTCCTACCTAACCTTGCCTAACCTACAATGTAGATTTTTTTTTGTTTATATCTGTGATCTCATTGTTTGTCCTGCCTAATATATATGTACAACAAGGAATGTTCCAACACGTATCATTATATATATGAGAAAAAACTTACTTTCAGTTTATCATGTTTTCCTTGTTCTAATAAGGATATCATCTTACATAAACAGTGGGTCATAATTCATAATAATATGGATATCACCTCATCGAGAGAACTGACCGAGACAACCTATTGGACTCGGGTTCAATTGGACATATTGGCAACTACCCAGAATGTTTTAACCTAAGTTGTCAGGCGGTAATCACCTATTCTTATAATCCACTCATGCACATTGTGAGTTTTTACATGTGGGACTATGTTTTGGATGTTGCAAAAATCAATAGCATACGCAACGAAATGCCTAAATCCTGCTATATAAGCACGCCTATCCATTAGGAAATAGGTTAGATTTTATAGTGGGTGATGCATACCTATTATATAATGCGTTGGAATTAGGGATGCAAACGGATGGATACGGATGTAGGTGTTACCATATCTTTATTTGTTTTTAAATATGAATACGGATGCGGATATGAATATTGACAGATACTGATAATATACGAGTAATGTTAGAAATACTATACATATTGACTTAAATATAACAAATTGAATAGAAAACACATTATGTAAATATACTAAATGTGCCTATATTATAAAAATTATACCAAATATGATAGAAGAAGGCATAGAATTATGTTGTATATGGTAAAAGTGACTCTATAACTATCTTTTGTATATGAAAACGGATGTTTGCAAATGTTTGTAGATATCAAAATAATATCCATATCTCTATCCATTTTAATATGGATACGGATGTCAGAATCTACATAAAATAAATACAACAACGAATATATCACTATCTGTTTGTATCAAACCGAAGAATAGCATATTCTTTAATTCACCATAACTTCAACTTAGCTCCAAAATCAGCATAAAAAAAGGAAAATTGACTAATTTTCATCTATGCACTGATTATAATGGTTGTAGTTTGTTTTGAATCCAATAATTCTGTGTTTAATTAGGAATATGTGTTTATTACACTTGGGTACCTAAATACTGTTTATTAGGTAATTTATCTTTGTAATCGATGTCTATATTGTGCATGAATTGTAGAGGATGATTTTTATGACCAATAATTGACTTGTGCAAAAATCAATTAAGGTTTGTTTGTTAGTATTTTATAGCATATTTTCTCAATTATATTTACATTTGAATTTTGTGTTATCTCGCATATAAAAAGATAAAAAAAATACCATGCATTTCCGTTCGATCTCTATTACACTAAATTAGATCGAATGGATATTCATACCTAGATTAAATAACTTAAACAATCGTATCCTTGAGTTCGACCATGAACATACCCAGGTTAAAAATAAATGTACGTAGCCACTCTCTCTTCACCAAGATTATCTTAAGTGTAGTTCAGCATAATTCGCTTTTCGCCATTAGTACAACGCGGTCATTATAGCATAGCGGGAAAGCGATTTATCATCGTCTCAACCAGATCTTGCATTTTTAGGCCTTCAGGACTCGGATCGAAGGATGAATATATCACTGATCTGAACAATCTACAATCACTTATGGCAAAGCTTCATGGATTCCCACCTCTAATCATCCTTCGACAGCAATTCATTGGGCAAAATAAAAGGGGAAAAGTCATCGTCTTTCTGAGCTCATCATTAGACCCTTTTCAATAACATATGGATCGAATTTGAGGAGCATCTTAGTTCCATCTTTGACCCAGGCGATCAGGTCTCCCTTCATACTCCATCTCCGAGCAGGAGACCTAGATCAGTTGACGTGGACTTGCCATGTGATATTTTTGAGACGTATTTGAAGTCAATCCGAATAGAAGTGAAGGAGTTGGAGACTGTCAGAGCTTGCCACAGACGAGTTCTTCCCTGTTTATGATCATGAAGAGCAGGTACCGTAGGATCAGAAGCTGTGGACGACAGAGATTCAACATGGAGCCATCTATAATCTGAAGCGTTTATCGAAGAGACACCGTTTCACTCGAGCCACTGGATAATGGCCAAATCTGAGTCCTTGGATCATAAGTCATCATACACTACGGTAGTGATGCAACCGGATACGGATATATCCGTATCCGTCCACTACCGTATCTGCTTTTAAGCGGATACGGATATACATTTTCGGATTTTAACAGATACGGTATACGGATATGGATACTAGTTTTGATTTTTTTACGGATACGGATTCGGATACGGATACCATTATAGATTTTTTTCGGATACGGATACTGATACTGATGTATATATTTTTCGCAGATACGGATATCCGTATTATCGAGTCACTTATGACATGTACATCTATGTGTTGATATAGATCTCCTGATGGGCATATATGTAAAATTTTATTTAAAAGACATAACCGTCCATATCCGAATCTCATGCCTAACATGACATGGTATTCAATTTTTTTTCATTAATTTTTTTTCTTATTTATCATATAACATTGTAAGTTTATTAAATTTAGGATTAGTCATCCATCAATTACAAGTTCGTAAAGATATAATTTCTTATTAAAAGTATGAGGAGGCACTTAATATTTATAGGATAATCAATATCCGTTTCTTAAATATCTGTATCCGATTCAGAATTCATATCCGTATTTAAGGATACAGTTTCAATTTTCGATATCCATATCCATATTTTAAAATGGATAAAGATATAATAATACCTATAATCCGTTCGTTTGTCCCTACACCGCCAAATCTGAGCCGCTCTGGATCCGCCCACATCTCTCCGCTTCCTCGTGAAGTTTCGATCTGTCACAGCCACTGACAGCTTGATAGAGGAGGGGAAGACCCAAAGCTAAGCCAAACCTTGCTAGTGCACACGCCGCTGACACGTGATTGGTTGTTTTGTGGTTCAAGCCATGATATTTTTGCTTTTTGCTTTTTCGTGCTTATTTTTTTTGCTTAACGTGGCAGAGACACGTGACTCTCTTAGACATTTGCATTTTTACCATTGCTTTTTCTTTTAATTGCTTGTATTTATATTAGGATTAAACAAATTACTTTTTGGTCCCTATATAGTGTAATAAATAAATAATGCATATTATTTCTATAATAAATAAAAATGTATTATAAAATCGATCTACCTCTTCACCCTACTCCACTCCCTATTAACCAGCTACTCTTCCTATGTATCTACCACCTCTTCCCTTCCCCCTTTGCCCCATTACCTCTCATCCTCCATCCACCCCCCCCTCCATCTCTAGCCCCCATCCCTTCTCCCATTCCATCATCAACCATCACAAGCACAATACCACATACACTACACAACAAAAATGACAAGACAAGGAGAAGGTTACCTTGAGGGCATGATGAGAGGATTGGATGGCTAGATAAACACTACTATAACTAGTAACGGTCGCAAGGGGAAAAGGAAAAGTAACAACATCAACAATAGGGGTGTCACGAAGCTCAATGAGCTAAACTTGGACGTAAGTCGATAAGAGCTTATGAGCCAGGCTTAGAAAGCCATAGAGCATGAGTTCAAGTGGGATAAACAGATCATTGAGCTTATTTGGTCAAGTTTGAGTTGAGCATGCCTCAGCTTGATAACTCAATTCGATAAATTGATTTGATTTTATTAGTTTCTTTTAAATATTTTCCATTCCATATGGACAAACATGATGTGTGAACGAGAAAATGATGCGACGTGAGCATGTTATTAGGAGTTGTGTGGTATCCATATGTACTTGTATTACATGTCAAATTTTTATACATTTTAAATTGCACATGAATAGATAGATTTATATATATGTCAAAACAACTCGAGCATTATTATTATTATAAGAAGATTCCAAATGAATTCAATTACTTCTTTAGAGAAAGCTCGCAAATATTCAATATATATATAATCAACCTACAAAGTGCACATTAAGAGACTTCTGAGCGGGTCAGGGCTGACTTGGCTCATTCAACTCGATAGACATCCCTAATCTATAATGTTAGGGCATCAACATTGTGGGTAAAAAGTGGAGCATTTTTTTCAATATCAACAAATACAATAACATGTTAGAAAATTCCCTATTATTCAATAGGCATGCTCGTTAATATATCGAGGGATTTGCCAAAGGATAAGGTCTGCCTATTAGGGAATCAATCACAATTCCTAATGGACGTGTTTTACTCGTTAGGAAAGCAATCCCACTTCCTATCGATTGCATCGGACGTGCTAGCAAATATGAGATTCCTGACAAGAAACCAAGATACTTCTTGACATATATAGCAAATATGAGATTCCTAATCTTGAGTTTCGATCTTATAACTGCAAATGTTGCATCTCTATGCATGCATGCATGCATGTTCGTGAGTCTGATTGCTGCCTGTACTTGCATACCCATCCTCTACTCTCCAGGGTTGTCATTTATCCTCGGACAATCTGGCTGGAGTTTGAACAGTTAGATCTTAATTAGACAGATAACTCCTCCCTCTCTCCTTTGGTTTCTCTCTCCGTCTGTATAACACTTCCTATATTTGGGGACCTAAATATGCAACTCCCAATCCCATTCCTACTGAAAACTTTATACAGAATAAAATCTGTCTCCAGCAATCCATTACAATCAGTGGATCCCAGTAAGTAATTCTCAATGAGTATCCTAATACGTCTCCTAAATCTATTCCTACCGAACCTGTCAAACAAATCAAGAACCAACATGGAAGCTACATATCAGTACAGCCCTAACATCCGGTATCCTCATACCTCGTCCTACTACAAACCCTACCTACACCATAATACTCATTTCATGATCTGGACGTGATGCCTCCATTATTTTAAGTTCCCTGTAGTATATTCTAATCCCCACATCCCTTCTACTAAATACGCGTCCCCTTCCAATACACGGCCCGATCCTCGACCCGACCCCCATGTCGGCAGCTCGTAGTCTCCACCACCCTTATCAGAATCACACCCAATCACCATCTCCCACGTGTGCCGCCTCTTCACGTTCTTCCTAGGTCCCTTCCATCCCAGCCGCCAGGAAACCCCATGTTCTCGACACGCGTCGCCATCTCCACGGCTGCCTGCTGTCATAAGCCCAGTCTCCCGCCACGTGCCCCCTCGTCATCATATATAACCTAACCGTTATCTCCAGATCTCCCCCACTAATCCCATCTCTGATCTCCCAACCAATTTGATGTCATCCACCACCGGCCGCCGCTTCCTCTCTCTCCCTGCCGTCGAGCCCTGCGGCTCCGTCTCCCCCGCCACGCTCCTGAGCGCATCAATCGCCCTCGGCCGCGAGATCGCGACGTTTCGAGCTGCCTCTTTCCCTGTCCACCGTGCGATTGCTCGTGATTCCATCCGCCTGATCCGTCTTCTCCTCGTCTTCCTCGAATCCCTCCCTGACACCCCCACCGTAGTCCCCGCCTTGCTAGAACTCTACATTGTTTTCCAGAAACTCCACATCCTTCTCCGAGATTGCTCCCTACGCGGCGCTCGCCTCCTCCTCCTCCTCAGATCCGACCGCGTGTTGAACGAATTCCGCAGGCTTAATGCATCGATCGTTACGAGCCTCGACGCTTTTCTGCTCTTGAAGGATGAAGAGATGGTTGATCTTGTGAGACTTGCCACAAAGCAATCCCGAAGGGACCGGTTCCATACGGATCCGGCAGATGAGCAGGCGATCTCAACCGCCCGCTCGGTGATGACGGGATTCCAGAAAGACATCCCGCCGGAGAGGAGATCCATCCAGAGGCTTCTGGAACACCTGGGAATCCGAAGCTGGTCCGCTTGCAACGAGGAGGTATGTTTCCTCGAGGAGGAGATTAGACTATCGAGCTCCGGTCGCGCAGGACAGGAGACCGTCCTCCTCAGCTCTCTTCTGGCCCTCACCCTCTACGCCCGTAGTGTGTGCTGCGAGACACCAGACTTACCCCCGAAGCGGGCGGGCTCGCCCGACCCGAACCCGCGAGTCACCGCGTTCGACTGCATCAACCCGGATAACTTCCGCTGCCCCATCTCTCTGGATCTGATGACCGACCCGGTGACCGTGTCCACCGGGCAGACCTACAACCGCGGCTCGATCCTCCGCTGGTTCAAGGCCGGTAACTCCACCTGCCCGGTGACCGGCGAGAAGCTGGCTCACACGGACCTCCTCCCTAACCTCGCCCTTCTTAACGTGATCCGCCAGTACTGTTTAAGCAAACGTGTGCCGATGCCGGAAAGCATCGCCGGCGGCAATTCCTGGAGTACGGATAAATCCAAGTTCCCGACCAGCGCGGCCGCTGCTAATTCAACGCGGATGATCTCGGGATTCCTCGTCGAAAAGCTGCGAGACGGGCATGACGAGGAGCGTTGCAGAGCTGTCTACGAGATTCGGCTGCTCGCGCGTTCGAGTTTGTTCAACCGTTCATGCTTGGTCGACTCCGGCGCAGTTCCGTGGCTATTGCACTTGCTGGGTTCTTGGGATCCGTTCACTCAGGAGCAAGCCATGGCAGCGCTGCTCAATTTGTCGAAGCACCCCGACGGCCGGAAGGCCGTCGTGGACTCGGGCGGTCTCGTGTCGGTGCTCGACATGCTCGACAGCGGATCCTCCATCGACACGCAGTTCAACGCCGCCGCCGCCCTCTTTTACATCTCCTCAGTCGACGAATACCGCCAAACGATCGGTGAGACACCGGGTGCCATCGCGTCGCTCGTCGGCCTCCTCAAATGCCGCATTGCACGCGGGAAGCACAATGCAGCCGCGGCGATTCTTGCGTTACTTGGATTCGCGGGTAACCACAGAAGGGTAATCGCCGCGGGTGCGGTGCCGATTCTTGCTTCGATCGTGTCCCCGACAGAGCGCGAGGATCTAGTGTTGGATGCGCTGGCGGTGCTGGCGGCGTTGGCCGAGAGGACGGAGGGATCGGAAGCGATTATCGGTGAATTGTGCACGGTGAAGTCAATGGCGGAGGTTTTGCGGTCATCGGATTCGCAGACGGCGAAGGAGGCGTGCGTGTCGATACTGTTGTGTCTATGCAACAATGGGGGAGGAGTCGCCATCGGCCGACTGGACGGGCTGCCGGCGTTGATGCCGTCGTTATACACGCAATTGACGCAGGGATCACAGCGAGCGAGCAAGAAGGCGAGTTCGTTGATCAGTATCCTGCACCGGTCGACGGAGGCGCGTGTTGCGGTGGTGACGGAGCGGCGGGCGGAGACTGCCGTCCATAGCCGATGATGGCTATACATAATTACATATCACTCTATACGCGTACATATGTACAGGTAGAAAATACATATACAGTAGATATGCACTCCACTGCAAGACATGTTATTATGGTTAGGGCTCGAGTTTTTTTCGAAGAGCCTGAGCTTAAGTGGGGGTGTAAAAAATGGAACAAAGATTAATATTTATTTTACTGAGATGGAAATTAAAATTTTTTTATATGGAATGCACGTTGGTTTGACCACTAGCTTTGGATGGCTATTATTAAGAAGTTGAGTTGGGTGTTGATTACGAGACCGGGAGATACCATTGCATGTGCTGAGATCGTGAGACGTATCTCAATCTTAAAAATATTAAATTCGCCCTATTTAATGTGTTTTGATAATATATTAAATTAGATAGATCATAAGAGTACAGAAAGGCAGACCCACATGCGAACTCCCGTCCCAAGAGCAATCTGAAATAATAATAACGATGATGATGACGATGGCCTTTGCGCTCTGCAATTTCTCTTTCAACGTTGGTTCATCAATTTGGATCGTCTCTTTTTTTTTTAAGAGTATATAAGTACTCATGTAAGAAAATAGTTAGAGATGGCACTATCGGCCATGGTTACAACCATGACACAAGAAAACAAAAAGTCACCCACAAAAATTCGTCTTCACCAGACTTAATCAACCGAGGGGAAACAAAAACTCGGTCTTACAATCTTCAAAGAAGTAAACGACATGTATGCACTACCTTTTCCACAATCAACTCTACGGGCTTGTGAACACCAGAAGACCAGTAGAAGTTCCTTTCCTCCCAGATGCAGCCAACCACGATAGCAAGCGTGAGACCCAGCATGTCGCTCTTCGAGCGCTCCAGAGCAGTGGCAAACCAGTCCAGCAGGTCCAAAAGGTGCATCCGAGGTGGGGACGTCAGATTAAGAGAGGAACAAGAGGTCTCCCAAACAACAGTGGAGACGTTACAGTCAAAAAACAGGTGCTTGTGTGATTCGGGATGGGAGAGGCACATGTAGCATGGAGAGGTAGGGCAAATATGGAATCTAGCGAGCCTGTCAGTGGTAGGCAGCCTCTCCAGCAGGGCCCTGTACAGCGTGAGGGAGAACCTAGGGGGAATGGGGTTTCTCCAAACCCAAGCGGCCCAAGCTTTAGCGGGTTCTCTATCGCGAACGAGGTCGATCGCGCTAGCGAAAGTGTAACCTTTTGGGGAGAGGGTCCACCGTAGAGGGGGAGAAGTGGATTGAATTGCAGTTGCGAAGGAATCCCTCCCACGTAGAATGGCCTTCCAGATCACACTACAAGAAGAGGAGGGATGGGCATCCCAGAAAGAGCAAGAGTGGAGGTACTTCTGCCTCATGTAGCTCGCCCAAATCGAACCATCAACGCTCAACAATCTCCAAGTCCAAGAAATAATCATCGCCCCCTGTATCGTATGCAGTGATCTAATACCAAGTCCCCCCTCACTCTTTGGGAGGCAAATTTTTGCCCAAGAAATATCATGTATCTTCCGATTCCATAAGAACTTCGCACAAAGCATATCAATGCTTCGGATAGTGTTGCAAGGGATGATAGTGCTGGCGGTCCAGTAAAGGAGCACTCCCGAAACAACAGATCTCAAGAGCTGAGCACGGCCGGCCATGGATAGGGTCGTTGCCTGCCAGCCCCCAAGCAGGACCCTAACCCTGTCGAAGATAGTTCTGTGAATAAGCTTAGCACTATAAGAGGGAGCCAGTGGAATACCCAAGTATTTGGTCGGCAAGGCCTGCGAGAGGATGCCAATACGTAGTGTAAGGGAGAAGTTGTCCCTGAAGTGCCTTGGCCAAAAAAGCTTGCTCTTCCTAGCATTCATGTGGAGCCCAGAGATGTTATAGAACTCATTGAGGATATTCTTTACCAACTCAAGCGAGCGTATTGTTCCCTTACAGAAGAGAAGTAGATCATCCGCATAAATCAGATGGGAAGGCGCAAGAGTGCGCCCCTTACCAAGAGGCTGGAACCGTCCCTCCAGCAGCGCCTTCTCTACAAGGCAGGTGAGGGACTCCATCCAAATAGTGAACAGCAACGGACTGAGCGGATCCCCTTGCCTCAATCCTCGAGAACCTCTGAATAGGCCATGGGGAGACCCATTAAGCATAATGGAGAAGGATGTTGTCGAAATGCAATTTTGGATCCATCCTATCCAGGTTCCATTAAAACCCATAGCCTTTAACGCATCCAGTATGAAGGAATGTTCGATGGAATCGAAAGCCTTAGTCAGATCAATCTTGAGGCACGCCCTGTTCAAGTTACGGCGACGATCGAAACCATTAAGCACCTCTTGAGCCAATCTAATGTTATCGCCAATGGAGCGACCTTTTATAAAGGCCGATTGGTTTGGAGAGATCAAGTTCGGTAGAACCTCCGCTAAGCGTGAAGCTAACAGCTTGGAGAATATCTTGTATATTACATTGCAACATGAAATAGGGCGGAAGTCGCCCATCCCCGTAACAGAAGCCGACTTGAGAACCAATGTTAAAAATGTGTGATTGATCTGTATAACCATGTTTCCCCCGCCATGAAGAAATTCCATGGCCGCACATATCTCCCCTTTCATCATGTCCCAATGTTTTTTGAAGAAACATGCATTGAAACCGTCAGGCCCCGGAGCCTTATTGGAAGGGATAGAGCTTAGGGACAGCCAAATTTCCTTCTCCGTGAACGGCCTGATGAGCCATTCCGCAGCCTGCGCGGTGATGAATCTCGTATTCATCATGCTAAGAACTCCGTATTAAAATCCCTGCTTAAACAAACCAATAAAAATCACCTCTAATTCTCTACTTTTATATTGTCTATATTTAACCTTAATTATTGTGTATTTAATTGTCCTTATTTTTCTGTAATTATTTTATCACTCAAAAACCCCTAAAAATTAGGTAGATAAGTTGTCTATATTTCACTGACCTTTAAAAAGATAAAAAAATACAAAAACAACTCAAAACCACAAAACCGGTGTTTTATCCCCTTAAAAATACCCCCAAAAAATAGCTTTTGTACAAATGACCTCTTCTGGCTTTTTGACCAACATGAAAGTTGTAGATCTCGTCGAAACGAGCAACTTTCATGTTTTGACTTTTTCCAAATTCGGCCTCTAACTATTTATTTTACATTTTTCTTTGTATTTATTATTTGATTTAATCTGATTGGGCCACGTGGCGCCCTCTGGGCCGCCCACGTGGCCCGCTCCTCCTCACGCCACCCGGCGGCCTCTTGGGCCGTTGGATCTTTCCAACTCCGCCCCCTTCTCCACCGTCCAGCCTCGCCTATCTCACAGCCGCCCGATCTGATCTCAGATCAGATCTCGGCCGCTACTTCGCGCCTCCACCTCAGCCGCACGATCCCCTCCTCATCCAACGTCTCTCAAATGCTCCACGTCACCCGTCACATCTCCGCCGTCGATCTTTCCCTCCTAGACATCGCTACCGTTCCCTCGCGCTTCAATCGCCACCATCCAATCAGATCCTTGGATCTAATCATATCCCTCCGCCCACGCTCTTATTCCAGCCGTTGGATCGAAAGATCCAACGGCTCCCCATCGTCTTCCTCCTCCGTAACGCACCTTTCCCAGCCGTTTCTTCCTCTCCGACTCGCCGCCCCCTTCCTATTATAGCCCGCTCCTCCGGCCACCTCTTCCACTCCTAACGGCCACCCCGCTTTCCCCGGACTTCCGCCTTCCTCGCGCCATCATCAACTGCCCTCGCCGTTACCCCCCTCTCCTTTAACACCCCGATCAAAGTCAGCCCCCACCTCTGTAACGTCAACCTCCGCCTCCTATAAATCTCCTCCGTCCGCCACCATCATAGCTCGTCCACCATTCTTGGGCCTTCCCCTAGCTTCCTCCGCCCCTCCGGTGACAGCGGAGGGGCGGAAAGTCGAGGCGATAATGGGGCTGGCTCGGTGTTGACCCACGGCGGTGCTCCGCCGTGTTCCGGTGTCTCCGACACCCCTGAGCTCCGAGGACGGCAGCTGGCCTCGCGGGCAACGATCCGAGGACCAACCAGGTCCTCCGCCCAAGCTGCTCCACCCGCCATCAAACCTTGCTCCGGCAAGGTGCCTCACCCCCCTTCTTCTCCGATTTACCCCATCACCTACAATCATCGTCACCTTCATCTGACAACCTCCAGACCTCCGCCCGACTACAAATACCCTCGCCGACCACCTTCCCCTTCTCCAGAGCCCCAAACACCCCGATCACCTCCTCCGCCGCCTCGCCGGAAAAGGAGACCCCGGGCCACCGCTTCCAGCCACTCCACGGCCCTCAGCTCACTCACAAAACCTTCACGCGCACGCTTCGGCTATGCTTCTAACAATTGCAGGGACTTTCATCGTCACTGGCCGGAGTTTTGATCGGAGCTACTTCAAGTTCTTCCCCTCCGGCGATGCTTCTTCGATCCGCAGCTCCGATCATCTCTGGAGCATCGCCGGAGCCCCAAGGCCTTCGCGGCGCCCCCAGCTACCTTCTCCGACCATCAGGCGCGTCTGCAGCAGGCGGTGGAGCTTCATCGACCTCGCCGGAGTCCCGCCTACTCCGGTGGGTCGCGGAGGAGGAGGACAGTACAGGCACCGTCCGATCCTCCTGATCGGGCGGTTGAGCTCGTGCCACGTGGTCGACCCGAGCCTCTTCCCCGACCTATAGGCTCGGGTCATCCGAGCCTCAAGCCGAACTACAGAATGCAGCCACGTGTCCCGAGCCCGAGCCGCCGTCCCGAGCCTGAGTCCTCACGTGCCCTGCACGTGATGGCTTGGGTAAATTACATGAAAGACCCTGGGAGAACTTGAATTTGCAGATTGGTCCCCAGGCACGTGCCTCACGTGCGTGCCTGGGTATTTTACAGGGACGCCCTCCGAGCTTTCTGAAATTACAAAAAGGTCCCCGCGCATATGGTGGAATTGCATCCAGGCCCAGGCGGTTTTTAGTATTTACATTTAGGTCCTTCCAGGGACCTAAATGTAATATTTATCCTCTACTTTCCTCGCATTTTTATTACATTTATGCCCTTGCACTGTTTTTAGCATAACTTGAGCATCGTAGGTCCAAATTGCATGATTTTAGTGTCGTTTTGATCCTCGTTCTGTCCTCTACATTCTAGCATGCTTAATTGTCTCATTTGACATTCTGTTAATTGAAGTAAATTTTTATGTGTTAATTGAGACCCGCTCTTCTTGCCTTGCTGTGATGTGATGACCGCTTTCTAATGATATATTAAAATTGACTCTAATTTCATTATACATTCTGATGCTCATAATTTTAGGGTATAATTGTAGTCTTTTATTCTTCATGCATATTCCTTAGCATTATTTGCCCATGCATCATTTTAAATTGCATAAAAACAAAGTAAAAATGCATGCATCATGGCATCGCCTTGCAAATATCATAGTGCATCATAATTTGCATGAGGACCTGAAATTGAGATTAAATCGCAGTGAACTTCACGAATCAAAATTCAAAAGCCTTAATTAAGCAGCTGTGTCCCTGTGTTCGACCTTGGTACACTTGCCAAGTATAAATACTCCACAGCATTCAAAGATCGTGGTTTTTGCTGAACCGAATTCGCCTCGCTATGCTACAGTGTAATTCCATATTATTATAGAGGCGAAATTTCGCGTTCATCACGCGGTAAGTAAAAATTTGGGCGCGGGAGGAGCTTCCTTGAGTGGACGAGGCAATTCGGGACCAAGTAGAGAGTTGAAGAACTCCACAGCAGACCGAGCAATCTCCAAGGGCTTGTCAATGACCCGTCCATGGTCATCCCATAGAGATGAGATGTTGTTCCTGTTTGTTCGAGCTTTAGCCGCAAGATGGAAGAAATTTGTGTTCATGTCTCCAAGCTTTAGCCAATCAACGCGGCTTTTTTGCCTCCATGCCGACTCCAGGTCCGATTCCAGGTTGTCAATGTAGCTTTTCGTGTCCTTATCCAACTGTGCAAGGATATCGTCCATTGGATTATCTTCCAGTGCAACATGTAGTATTTCGAGGAAGGAGTTAGCCCTTTTGGAGTTTGTGCAAACATTCGCCTCTTCTCCTGCCCAAGCTTTAAGCTCGAGCTTCACATTTTTTAGCCTTCTAGCCATACGAAACAAGGGGTTACCAGCCATCGTAGAATGCAATCCCCTGGCTACAGCATCAACATATCCATGTCGGTGCATCCAGTAATCAAAGTGACGAAATGGCTTAGGAAGAGAAGGTAGGCGAGCGAGCTCAACCGATAGCAGTTTATGGTCACTAGATGCCAGAGGAGAGTAGGTACACTTGGATTGGGGGAAGGTGTCGAGCCAGCAAGCATTGATGAGGGCCCTATCCAACTTGGCACAGATTCTGGAGGGGCCAATGGAGGAGTTAGACCATGACCATTTGTTGCCACAGGAGCTTAACTCGATTAGTTCGCATTGGTCAATGCAATCGTTAAACTCCTCCATAGATTCCTGCATAGGAGGCCTACCACCAGTCTTCTCATGATTGAATCTCACCACATTAAAATCACCAATGATAAGCCACGTCCTATTGATAGTTGCAGATGTCAGACGCAGATGGTTCCAAAGGTCCCTGCGCTCAGTCGCAGAGTTTGAGCCATAAATAAAAGAGGTCACCAACTCCAGCCCCCCATGATTGGAGCAGGACATAGTAATGGCCTGATCTGAGATAGCCATAGGGGTACAGCTCCAAGTGGAGGTCTTCCATAGTGCATAAACCCTTCCCAGGGATGTGTCATTATGTACGAAGGTCCAGCCGATAGGGAGTCTTTCCGCAAATTTCAATCTCGAGTCAGGTCTTATTTTAGTCTCAAGAAGGCCAATAATCTCAGCATGTCTATTGATGAGGTTCCCCAGCAGGGTCCTTAGTTTACGGGGCTTGTTCAAACCACGCGTATTGCATACCGCAATCGACATTAGGAACGAGATGTTGCGAGAGCCGGAGGCCCATTGAGGTTGGGATCAGCCCTTTGGGGCCTCTTCTTTTTGTGAGTTGCAGTTGACCACTCCGGGTTTGGAGAGGTGACGATCACCGGGAATGAGCAGGAGGCCCTTCCGTGTGCCTCACTTGTCTGATCTGGTGGTTCCTAACTCTGGGTCACTACTTTATTCGAGTTCCCTTGCTCATGGGAAGGGATATTCAAGTCAATGGCTGGGTTACCTCCAGACGAGGTACCAGAATGGGCCTGCTTGCGTGGAATGGCTATTTTCCTGTGTAGATGGGACTTATGACCAAAAGGAAAGGAGTTCACAGTTTTACCTTGTGCTGAAGTCCTCTTTGGCACTTTCGGCGGCATACTAACTTTGTTCACTGTATTACCCAGTGCTGAAGGGTCTTCTAGTGGCTGGACAATTGGTTCCACGTCAGGAAGGGATACACTGTTATCCAAATCACAACAGATTTTGGCCGTGGACTGGGTATCCTCATGTGTTGTCTTCATGTTGTCGCCTTTGACGTACGGGCAACTTCCTGTGCTATGGCCAAAAGAGACGCAGTGGCTACATCTTGGCGGTTGCCATTCAACTTCAACACCAATGGTCTCCCGTTTACCAGAGAAGAAGACCAAGGGCACCGTAGACGGAATGGCCTTCGCAGCATGAACTGATATGCAGCATCTCGCGTAGCCTTCCCTCAGCCCAGCAGCCGTAGCGGAGTCCATGAACAAGGGGTTACCAATAAGACTTGCAAGCTTATTCAGAATGATGTCCGAGTTGTGCCCAATGCTGAGGCCATGTAGACGAACCCATATCGGAACCTCCGATAGAAGGTCACGCTCCAGCGAGATTCCCGCCTCCCAGCGCCTGATTGCCATGAAACGGCCATGGAACAGCCACGGTCCGCCGGCCAGAATTCTTTGGCAATCCTCCTCCGACGAAAGATTTAGGTAGAAAAATCCATTCGGGCGGGCGAGGAGTTTTATCTCCCCCTTCGGCTTCCAGACTTTCTCAATGAAGCTGATAAGGTGTGTCCGGTAGGGGCGTTTCCCCATCACATAGAAAACGAGCGTATGCTCCCAGATGCGGTCCAAGGCAACCGCTTCCTGAGCATCCACGAAAGCGACCTCCTCCCCATTAAGGAGAACAGGAGGTGCAAAGGCCATCCTACGCGATGGAGGAGGAGGTTTTGGTGCGACTCCGCAAATGTCCCTCCAGGTCGGGCGATTGTGGTCGTCAAGGGTAAAGGAAGTGGAAGGATCGGGAACCGGGTGGTGTTCCGCAGATGCGGCCGAGACCAGCGCCTGGAAAGGAGGGTTGGAGAAAGAGGGAGGGAAGGTGAAGGAGGGTGGTCGGGGGGGGAGGGGGAGGGGGAGGTAGACGACGGGGGTGGTGGCGGCGGGGCTTGGTGAGAGGGGTGGTTAGGGTTAGGGTGGTCGGGGTCGGGGGGGCTCCAATTGCGTCCTCCTTTCACCTTTGATGTTAGATATCAATATTTGGATCGTCTGTTGTGCAGCAGATTCTGCTGCAAGTGCTCCAGCCGTCCTATCCGCATCTGACGTCTCTCCCCAACCTCGAGATGCGTGTCCCCAACCTCGACATCCGCACCCACTATCCCCAGCCCCCTCTGAGCGTCGTCGGATCCGCATCCGACAGCTCTCATTCATTGCAGCAGGGGCTGTAAAAACCCATTACAGCATAAGATCGGAGCCCTGGGTTCATATCCTCTGCAATTTATTTCTTCGCAGCATGCAAAGATAATTTGCTGCAAGCGAAGTATCCTAAGGTTGGTTTCGCTCAAGGGGATTTTAGAATGGCCATTTCTTTGTAAACAAAGATTGGAAAGGCGAGAGGAAGAAAGCAATGACAGGCAGAGTTAAACGTGTTCATCTTTTAAGTATTTTCCTTCCTTTACGAGATTTACTGAATGTGAGAGAGACCAATCATCAGTATGATGGTTAATTGAATCATTCTTTTTTTTTATGACAAGAATCACTTCGAAAAAATGAATTGAATATGAATTTGACTTGTGAATTTGATTTTCAAACAAATCGATTTTTTATTAATATGGATTTGTTTGAAAAGGATTTTAGATTCAATTCAAACACATAGACATATGCACGTATACAAAATAGAGACTTTATTGGAAGAGGGAGATTTGAAAGCATGAGAGTATCATTTCTCAACTATTGGTCTTAACAAAATAGACAGGATAAAGATTAAAAGTCAAACCTTTCTTTTCAATGACAAATTGATTTTACAATCCCCAAGTTTCTCTTACCATGAGGGATGCTATATGCTTCTCACCCGTCCTATGACAAATAGGGATATGCATTCAAATCTGACTTACAACCTTAAGGGCTCGTTTGGTAACCGGTTACCCCCGGGTTAACTCGGGTAACTCGGTTTACCCTCCTTTTTTCTTGGGATGGAATTCTATCATAAATCATAGTGACATTACATAACATTCTTTATTCCAACCCTCTCCAACCCTCGTAACCATCCCAAACAGCTACTATTCCCATCAGGTTACCCCAACCCACTCCAACCCAGCAACCAAACATACCCTTGATAACACGATTTAGTGTCTCCAAGTATGATGGATATGGACTTCATCGCACCCAAAGATAACACGATTCATCCCTTGATAAGGAACTTGGTAGATCTTTAGTTTTAAAGTCCAAGCTTGGAATAGTAATAACACATTGAGATTTCCTCGACAATAGCAACCCAACTTATCTAATTACATATTCCTTGAAATAGGTTCAATGTGGTATCTGAATGGAAATCTCATGAATAGGTTCAATGTGGTAACAACAAGCTATTTGGAGAACTGATTGACACTATTATTTCCGTGCTTATGCATGAGTGCCTTACCCCTTCAAATATTGAGTGTTGTTTAAGTAGCAAGATTAGGAAGAAACTAATCTTTGAATGGGGTTCAAGCCTTTGGGTAAGATGTACTCTTGTATAATTTAACACTAAGGTCAGAATTTCAATACTTAATTCACTTTATTCATGGTAAGATGAAAGTAGTAAACTCAAATGAGGTTCAAACTAAAAGATACCTTTGCTGAAAAGTGTGGCAACCAAAAGATGTCTCTTGCCTCATGGTGAATTTCTTTTCAAATAGTGATTTAGTTCGGGTTTGTTGTGTGTGTGTATCAATTAGGAAACCAATTGTCGTTGCATTTGGAAATTAGTCGAGCTTGGAATTCCAGTTTTAAAGAAGGGAGTTCGGTTGTAATTTTAGTACTTCATGGATTGATCTTAAAGTCTTGCTATACTTATATATGAGTTCTCTTTGCAAGCTCTTGTAGTAATAGTAAAGAGGAAGGCTTAAGGACCAGATACGTGTGCGTGGATTCAGCTCAGGCTCTGTCTCTGTCTCCACCACCGGCTTCAACTTAAGTTCAAGGTAGTCAATTCGAATCTCGGACCTGGATCTTATGGCTTCATCATCTCATCGCAACCACTACTTAAAGGAGACAGTCATACCAACACCACTCCCAGTTGTATCGGCGACAACGCGTATCCCAGCCTTACCTCCACTGAGAGGCCACACATCCTTTCCTCCGTTCTTCTCCTTCTTCCTCCTCCTCCTCTTCTTCGTCGTCCTTCTTCTTCTTGCTCTCCCACCACTGTTACCATGCTGACCCCAATCAAATTACGAAAACAGTGGAAGATCCAAACCATTATTAAATCGGAAACTAAAATCTGGTGAACATTTTTTGTTCTACGGGATTCATATAATATACACATAATAAAAACATAGGAACCGTCGTTGGCATTGTAAATTTGCATTTAGCTATTGTATCATAAGGCCTCGTTAGGTTCTTCAAAATCTTAATGATAAGAAAATACGTAAAAAAATCAAAACTATTAAAAGAGCAAGAGTATTGAAAATTTTGCTCGGAAGGAAAATTTGCAAAATTTGAATGATATAATTAAAATATTTGATTAGTTTATGACATGAAAATTCTATCTTTTTATTTATTAAGTATAAAAAGGTTTGATGTAGATTTAAAGTATAATAAAACACGCTATTATTTTGGAATAACAAATTAAAAATAACACACATGATGAAGTCCATATGAAAGTGTGTTCTCAAAAGGGCGGAGAGAGAATATTTCTCGTTATATATATAAGAAAAAATGGAGCTGCCCCATTTCATTTTCCGCAATTTTTTTTATTTTTTTAAATATATCACTATGTATATTAATCTATATATCTCTACTATATGTTATTCGAATTTCGTTAGAAACAGAAACTCGTATACCTTCCATCTAGAACATGTAATTTTAAACAGCTTAGAATTGTTGTAATCGTACATGTTTTACATGGAGGGTATAGGAATCTCTGTTTCTGACGAAATTTTAATAACATATAGGAGGGATATATAGATGAATATACATAGTGAGATTTTTGAAAAAAAATAAAAAAAATGCTACAAAATAATGTGGGGCAGCCCCATATAACCATATATATATGGGTTCAGTGGGGTTGCCCCTGCCCTTTTTCGCTGTTTTTATTTTTTTTTTTGAAAATATCATCATGTATATTCATCTATATATCTCTTCTATATATCGTTCGAATTTCGTCAGAAACAGAGACTCTTATGTCCTCCATCTAGAACAGGTCGATTATAGCAACGTTTAGACCGTTAAAATTACTTGTTCTAGATGGAGGGCATAGGAGTCTCTGTTTCTGATGAAATTTGAATGATATATTGGAGGAATATATAAATGAATATACATGTTTTATTTTGGTAAAAAATAAAAAAAAATACTGAAAAATGGGGCTGGGGTGGCCAACGTGGCTGTCCCAAGGGAGCAGCCCCGTTTTTTCCTCTATATATATAAATATATATCCCTTTTTCAAAACGATGTATCAAATGTTGAAATTTTGAGACTGGGTTTGATTCGGCATTTGAAGAATATCTGCATCGAAGGTTGTAGATATTATCAACACTTGGTTACGTTTGTTTGGAGAATAAGCATTGAAATAAAGGGTCAATTCTCCACTCATCGTGTTTTTCAAGACTACGGCTATTTACATCTATATCTCATTATTTCACCTTATTCCACCCTTATTCTCATCTTTATTCCATCTTATCTATCCGTATTCCACATTCTTCTCCTTATTCCTATCTTTCCAGCCGAACAGAGAATGGATTGTTTATGGTTCGGATTCAAGTCGACTCAATATAAAAATGATGTTCAAATTCGATCCAGAAACGCTTTGGTTTGGTTTTGTCAAAGGTTCAATTTAGAACAAACGTTTATCTTATTGACTAAAATATATTAAATATGTAAGAAGTTTTGTATTATACAGTTAATAAGTATTAATACTGGTGTATATACATATATATATATAGGATTTCTTTCAAATAGGACGTAGTCCTTCCTAAGTTCAGGAAGGCCGGCCCCTTTTTTGTATAAAACAGGATGACTTTAGTAGAATACATATACAATTTTGTATTATAATGTGCAGTTTTAATGTTTGTATTATAATGCGCAGTTTTGTATGCGGCTTTGTATTTATAACGTGCACCTATAATACAATTTGTATACGTATTCTACTAAAGTGTTCGTGTTTTATACAAAAATAGGGGCATGTAAATATATATATGCTTATGATATATTTAATAGAAGATTTAATGAATAAAACTTGAGGAACTTACCTTATTCAAGTCTAGTTCGTCTATATAATCAAATATAAACTTGTATTAAGATTTGATCCATTTATCTTTGAATCAACTGATTACTGAACATTTCACAAATTAAATCTGAGTAAATATTAAATTTGAGAATTTCTTGACAACCCTACTGTCATGCACCCTATCATCATCATCATCACAACGGAGAAGCCCATTAAAATTGATGGTCTATTATATCCCAACTCGAAGGTTCATTGACCATACAATCTATGTCAAGAAAGAAAATTAAGGCAGTTGGAAAGGCAGCACAAGACATGGATTAAATTAATTAAATTCAAATTAGGTACACTACAACAGGATATTTTTATGGCATAATTAACGACAGATTTTCACACTAAAATTCTCAGTATACATCGCCACAAGTGTGTGGTAACAGATCGTCTGATGCAACAAAAATTTGGCTACAATCGGAGGTATAGGGATGAAGACGGTTGGATAAAGATACGATTACATGCATGATCACATCCTTGTCCATTTCTGAATACATATACGAATGTGGATACCGATACGAAAAATATTTTAACATATCCTTAAAAGTGAATAGGAATGTAAAACAAATAAGAATCGAATACAAATAATAATTAAACTATTTGATAGATCAACTAAAAATATATACGTTTATGATGATTTACACATATACAAAATATATTCATTTAATAACAATTATATCAACAGTCATAAATTTTTGTTACAAATAACTATAAAAAAATCTATATATATATATATACTTATGTAATAAAAATGGTTATACAAATATGAATGCAAATATTAGCAAATGTCGAATTTAATAATATCCATATCTGCACCCTCGTTAAATTGAATACCAATACAAATGTCAAAATATGTATAAAACGGATACAATAGCAGATCAATTGTGAGTATACTCATGTTGACGTTAATTTCCAACTCTGTTACCACAATGTAAATATATTTATCAATAAATGTTATTGCACAGTATATTTTTCTTGTAGTGGAGATCAAATTGTCTGTTGTAATAGAGTAGGTGATGTATTATAGTGGACCGTCCGATCGAGATCGGACGGCCCTCCTAGGGGTTGGAGATAGTAGGTCCTCTATGAGGATCGTCCGATCACGATCGGACGATCCACTGTAATACAACACCTGCTATATTACAACAGAGAACCCTCTCTATAAAAACGGAATGTAAGAGCCAAAAGTTAATCATAGCCAAAGGAGGTGAGTGGCTTTAAATATACGTAGAGAAAACTTATTAAGATAAATTGAAATGTCTATTGCTGATCAATTATTATTATTTGATTATATACTAAAATTTATGTTTCGGATAAGAGTTGGACATGAAATTGAGTGCCTATCAAGGGCGTGCTTTATATGGAAGAATCTTGACGTGTTAGAGAACAAAATACAACTGAACATTATATTATATATCATGCAATTAAAAAAAAGGAAGGATGTATATAATAAGCAATGTTAAGTTATTAGTTAGATGAGACATCGAATGTCAAGACAATCCCTATCAAAAGAAGCAACAAAAGGTCTTCTTCCATTCCGTGTTGGAAAAGAAAATGAATGGGGTACGTAAAAGATAACATCAACGACTACGATATCTCAGCATATATGGGATTTCGACTTTATGCCTAATGACTTCCATATCTTCTTGTCCCTACGAGTAAGTGTGTATAATATATGTATAGGGAAGTGATCTTATGAGAGGAAAAACCTGTGAGAGTATGAGAGCATTGATTTTGGATCACATGATTCAACCAGGAGAGAGAAGACCAAGAGAGAGAAGACAGAATCATGTGGTCCGGAGTCAATACTCTCATGCTCTCACAGGTTTTGACTTTCATAGGATCACTCATATATATAGATAGAGAGAGAGGGGGGTGATCCTGTGAGAGACAAAATTGGTAAGAGCATGAGAGGAGTGATTCTCGACCACAAGATTATATCTTCTCTCTCCTGATCTTCTCTCCCCTGGTTGAATCTTTTGGTCCAGAATCACTCCTCTTATGCTCTCAACAATTTTGACTCTCACAGGATCCCCCTATATATATAGAGAGAGAGAGAGCGAGGAAAGAGATCATACTTCATGGAATAGGTAACTTACCTACTCCACTTTCTTTTTTCCAAAATTTTTTTATTTTTTTGAGAAATGTTTTCATGGATATTCATAACTATATCCTTCTAATATGTAATTCAAATTTCGTCAGAAACGGTGACTCCTGCGGCTTCCATCTAGAACATGAAAAATACAGCAAATCTGTGACCGTTAAAAATGTCTGTATGGATTCATTCAAAAAAAATGTCTGTATGGATGGAGGCCGTAGGAGTTTCTGTTTTTGACGAAATTTGAACGACATATTAGAGGGATATAGTTATGAAAATCCATGGAAGTATTTTTCAAAAAAATAAATAAAAAATAAAAAAATTGAAAATGAAGTAGGTAAGTTACCTACTCCATGAAGTATGATCCCTTTTCTCTGGTATATATATATATAGACACACACACACGAAAAAATAAGTATGTCCCTTGCGGGGCAGTCAACGTGGCGGAAGTGAATCAATAAAAATACAAATGGAAACGAAACAGTCGTCATTGCAGTGTTTTCGTTGCAGTGTAATCATTTCTTTGCCAATGAACATTCGTCGTCCAATCACATTGTCATGCCCAACGGATCGTAAGTTGTAACAAAACTATGACTACCGAGCTTTTAGCAACGGATACTAGTGACACTAAGGTCCAAATCTGTGGCCAAAAATTTGAATTTCTTGTTGGAAACAGGATCAACTATATATATAATAAACAGTAAATATATGGATCCAAATAAATGGAAATAAACGTATTACAGATTAATCTTATTAACGACATATATTCCCAATCCATTATCCGATTACGAAATGCAAGTAGGAACCGATTAACCATACGAAAACAAACAACCGGACGAGATCCAGAAAAGGGAAGCAATAAATCAATTGCGGCAAACAATTGATAAGAAAAATTAGATTAGAGATCACCGAAGCGTCCATGAAATGGACTGTCCTTAGAGAGGATTTCGCCCCCACAATACCGGTGTGTAGGGTACTGGCGATCCGCTCCCAGGATACGACGGTTCACGGTCATCATCCGCGCACACCGACGAGACCGTCCTCGAAAGCACCTCCGAGAACTAGCAGCCGAGAAGAAACAGAGTCGCAGTCGCGAGAGAGAGACAAGAGGGACGGCGAGTGGAGTTTTCTTGCGAGTGAAGAAAAGCGGCGACGGGTGGGGGGTATAAAAAGAGGAGCTCGCATGCCCTAGCGCGCAGTCCCTTCGATTTCCGAAAATGCCCCTCAACGGTCGTGTCTTTTCGGATTCCAAAACCCGATTAAGTCGAGACGTTTGGATCAAGTCCGATTCCCAATGTGATCGAAATTAAATTAATCTGCCCGATTAATTTAATCGATCAGCCAAATGAAACCCGCAGCAAAAGTATTGAGATCCGAATTGACTCTCCGGAGCCGGAGCCGGAGCGCGCGCGCGTGCGTGTGTGGTCCTCCATTCCTCTTCTCTACCATTGCTACAAGAGCTTGGGGTGTGGACTCATATATAAGTCCACCAAAAGTTTAGATTTCTAAGGTATGGTACTAAACTTCCACCCAAACTCAACCATGTTTCAAATTTGGGAATTCCCAACTTTCCCTCCAAACCATTTGGTTTCCCAATTGAAACCAAATTAATGCCAATTGTAATAAATAGATTTTCCAATTAAAACTTAAATACAATTTTTAATACAACATTTCTGTCCCTCATTTTGCTGCCACAATGTATTTTTCACGTAGTGAATATTATGTATGTTATCAGAAATCTGAGATACTATACTAGATAAAGGCAATAGACGAAGAGGGTCTGAGGCAACTTAAAATACAGACAAGAAAATGCGTCCTAAGTCGAAATATCACACCCGTCCTCTTTGAGTACGTTTTAATTTCCGGCAAAATGTTCACATGGAGGCGATCGGATTTTCCAGACAAACTTTGAATAATCATCCAATCTTATATCTCTTATTATCTGATCCACCACAAGTCTGCAAACACAGATTCTAACGAGGAAGAATGAAAAATCTATAATCTCGCACTGGCAAACGTACGCCGCGTGATAGAAATCTCAACTCCTCAAATCCAGATCCCACCAACATTCCATCAGCTCGAATTAACTCCTAATCGGTACTTGACACGAATGGTCCTCATCACAAAAGAGACATTCCATGCGAACCACTGCGACACGTCAACCAACTCCCTTGTTCCATAAATATATACACACATATGGTTACGATCTCTGGCTATATATGTGGAGGCAATTTCAATGGAATGGGCCATTGGATCCTCCCAAGAGTACAACTTCACACAGCTGTTTGGATGCCTCTAGTTGCACCAAACCACCAACCTTAGGTCCCTCCTGTTCACATATTTATATATCGATCATATATGGAAGACCAATGACACCACTATATAAACCCCAAAGCATCTGATTCCTCCCATGCCTCCCAACTAAAGAAGATGGTATCCATCCCACGCTTCAACTGGTTCTTCCTCTCATGGAGCCTACTGATCATGCTCCGGTCGGCCGGTCACGGGATCGGCTTGCCGATCACGACCCGTCTCACTGACCTCTTCACTCGCGTCTCCTTCGACAATGGATTCTCGCTGCTCTTCGGGGAAGAGAACGTCCGCGTATTGGATAATGGAACTGGTGTTAGTATCATGTTGAGCAAGCATACTGGTATAGTATCATGTTGAATTTCTTCCGAGAGTGCTGATCGGAAATTTAGGTTATGATCATGATGATCGTCTGCTAAATCTGTAGGTTCGGGATTTGTTTCAAAGGGAAAGTATCACTATGGATTCTTCAGCACTAATATGAAGTTGCCTTCTGGATACTCTGCTGGAGTAGTTGTTGCGTTTTACGTAAGTTGCATTAAAATCAACCCATGCACATCTTCATGCACGTAGGTATTATCAAGGTTTTAAAAACCGGACCGGAAATTGAACTGGTTAGTCTTCGGTTTGGTCCAACTTAGGATATATACTATGGAAACGAGAATTTCAGGTGTCCAACTCCGACGCGTACCCGCGCAACCATGACGAGATCGATTTCGAGCTGCTGGGACACGAGAGCAGGAGGGAGTGGGTGCTGCAGACCAATCTCTACGGCAATGGTAGCACGAGCGCCGGAAGGGAGGAGAAGTTCCGGCTGTGGTTCGACCCCAGCAAGGACTTCCATAGCTACTCCATCCTCTGGAACGACCACCACATCGTGTGAGCAATATCGTATCACTTTGCATTGATCTCTTCATGGTAGGTAATCTGTCGATTTTTTTGTCTGAACTTGATTTGTTCATAACGGTTGACATAGATATCTGGTAGATAACATTCCAATACGAGAGGTGGTCCACAATGAGGCGACATCGAGGGTCTATCCTTCGAAACCAATGTCAGTTTATGCGACCATTTGGGACGGATCGGACTGGGCTACTCACGGAGGGAAGAAGCCGGTCGATTACAGGTTCGTGCCTTTCGTCGCGTCCTTCTCGGGGATGCAGATGGAAGGTTGCTTGCAGAGCGATGGCGCCGACGTCGGGACTTGCTCCGGGGGTGAGCAAGTTGGGGATGTTGTCGCCGACCCGGTGGAAGGTCGGGACTTCGTTGCGCTCTCGGCGCAACAGAAGGCGGGGTTGGAATGGGCAAGGAAGGAGTTCATGACCTACTCCTATTGCACCGATCGGAATCGGTACCGTATTCTCCCGCCGGAGTGCAGTTGAGGATGGGCTAGCTTGGCTGAATAGTCGACATGCAATTTGAACTTGTAGGAGAGGTTTGTATACATATTCTTTTTTGTGGGGGGCAGAATTGTTTAAAATAAATTTTGTAACATTAATTGCATCTGATGATTTTATACATCATTAGTGCCCGTTTCTTGGCCAACGGAAAATCTATTGCTTCTAATGTTGAACAACCTGTAGATAAAATATTTCTTACATGTAAACTCATGGTGAGCCACTATACAACAAAAATTATTGTTTACTTACATTATTCCATTATCTGAAATAAAACATAATTAAATTTGCATTGTTAAGATCCTTAGTACAAATAGAGATATGCATCATGCCTACCATGATCTCATACAAGTGTTGATCTAAAGAGTTGGATCGAGGATACAGAATGGCATTACAGAGATAAGAGATGACAATCTTCTCTAAAGAATAATCTCACTGACAATCCTGATGCATATCCTCCGAATAGGAATAAAGATTCGGAAGCGTCCCATGAGTTAAGTTATTTAACAAAATACTATTTGCCCAACACTTCCTCTCGTGGCAAAGATGCCATGCAAATTAACATTGATGTCATGTGAATCAGACATTTCAGATTTTCCTGTACCAGATGGGCTAGCACACTGCTTGTCGATCGGCGGTGACCCGATATCATGTTCCAACTTTTCATTCACCAGCGATCACGCGGCAAGAATAAGCAGGTTTACATCGAAAATAAAGACAACAGATATTAGCTTGTGCAGACTGGACTACATAAACCCAGTTCATCTGGATTGAAACGCAACAGGATAATGAGATAACACGCATCTGTACTCTATTTGTAAAAACATATTTAGATATAACAACTTCAGAAGTTTGAACTGGGGGATTATTATACATGTTAGCAAAATTTCCAGTGAATCAGTCATGCTCAGTCCTAAAGGAGAAAAAGTCGAGCAGACGCAATGAAGAATACCCATGCCGAAATGCTCTACTAAATACTCTAACGTAAGGGGAAAATGGCAGATATTCTAAAAGTAATTAAATAAATCATCCGGACAATAATCAACTTTGTGTGGCCTCATCTTCAGATACCGCATACTGAAGCTTGTCGATAGATAAGGATCAACATTTCAACTGATAACTTTTGATACGACACCAGCACCCACCGTCCTTCCTCCTTCCCGAAGAGCAAACCGTAATCCTATTCATGCAAAAGAGAAGTTCAGAGTGATGCATTACAGATATACTCCCATAAAAGAAAGACTAATGCAATAAAAATAGCAAAAAAGGCATGGCATATAATCAACAAAATATTCAAAACCATAGCCTCCAGCATTACATGCATCGTAAGTAGAAACATAAAAGTCAACAATGTAAGATATGTACGTGATATGCTCAAGATCTGCCAACAAATTAATGTGATTGCGAAATCTAAGTATGAGCTACCTTATTGTTTTTTTACTCCAGAATCCTAAGGATGACCAACCACCAGATATTGGCAATCATTAAGATATACTATAATTAGGATCAAAAAATTAAATGTAGTAAGAGAGGCACTATCAAATTAACCTACCAACATAGTGCAACCAACATACCTCAAGGTTACAATTCAAACAGAGAAGTCAAAATATTAAATGGCAGTTTGTATACTCCCATTCATAGGAAACAATTTCTTCCACTAGTCATCCTCAGTGTATGACATCCAGAAACCTTTCCATGACAAGTAGCGGTCAATAGACAAAAAAATCAAAACCAAGTTCGAACCTGCTGGACGCCAAACACCCGGTTGGCGCCAACAATCAACCTACATCTCCAAACTTTAGTCGTTAGCCTCCTTAATAACACGAAATAACAATTCACCTACATTTTCAATGGTTTCTCGGTCTTCCATTATACATGACAGTCACAATACGAGGGAAATCCTTCATACAAAACAGCAGCCTCAGAGACGAGTAGGTCATACGAAAACTGGAAGAAGATCCAACAAGCTCAGTAGCTCATCGAAAAGTATGTCAGGAAATGTGCTCCAACACTCCCCGGCCAATCACAAAAATCAACACAAAAGACTCCGAGCGTTTTCAAGTTTCCCCCACAGAAAATGTGCCACTGGCAAGGCCATTCTGATAACTCGGACGACCTTGCTTCGGATCCACTCTAAACACAAAGCATCTTCCATTGTAAAAAGATCTTGAACCCCTATTCAACGTCATAGGTCTACATATCTCATCCCAACACCAACCAACAGAACCCCACCCATTCGGAGGAGAAGGTTCTCAACAACACAACCACCTTCCCTCCCAACTATTACTAGAAGCAAGCATGTAATCAGAGAGGCAATGTTCGACTCCTAGCTAAGCAACCATGCTATGGTGAATGGAATAAGGTGGGGAGAGGGTTCATGAAGGTCACAAACTAGCAGGGTTCTTGTAGACCAAATTTGTCAGTTGAGCAGAAGAGACGTGGGTGGGGGTTGGAGATGGATGGGCAGGGAAACTGGCATGCTTCATCAAGATCAAGCTAGCGGCATGATGGGTTCTCGGTCTTCTTCTTTCAAGGGTTTTGAGAGGTGATGTAGGGAGATGTTGATGGAGTTGATAGAGAACTTCACAGTGGGAAACTCAAGGATTGATTGGATCGACAAGGCACTCATTTTTCTTCTACGGAAGGAGGTTTCGAAGAGAATGGAGAACTTCAAGCACACTATGTTATTCAATGTTGTTTATCTTTTTGTGGCTTAAGTGCTCACTAGCATACTCCGTTTCATTAGCAATGAAATCATCTCTTTGGTGCATACAATTTCATTCCAAGCCGGCGAATGATAGATGATGGATAGTCCGGTGGTAATATAAGAAAAATGACTGCCGATTTGAAGCATCGACAAGTCAAGGGCATGATTTGGAAGGTCGATTTCACACAGGTTTATGATTTTGTTGACGTGTGATTCCTCTAAGGGCTTCTCTGATTAGACAGAGATTTCTGGATACTTGCATTGTGTGGGCGTCGAGCCAATCCAATAGAGAAGATCGACACATCAGAGTTATATTATGTGATAGAATATGTGGGGACCATACATGAGTGAAGAAAAACATAGCTTTTTGCCCACACGTTTTATCAGGACTTTGTTTTTTTAAGAGGAAAATCGATGTGCCATCACTAACTCGATTTATGAGTGGCAGCCCAGAAGAGGGTTTTTTTCAACCACATAAGGAGGCAATGCATGGATATGCTTCTAGTGTTGCTTCTTTTCATATCGGTGGCAAATCATTGATAATTAAGGTGGGTCACGCAATTCATCTTGAGGACCAACTTGGATTGCTTAACGATATATTGATTCCGCTATTCTATATACGTATGACAATAGTGTGAAGCAAGAATAGGAAGGTCATGGGAAATTGACATTGGGAGGGGCTCATTCACCTTACGGATCAACTCGGGGTTACTTAAGAAGTGAAATCGAACATTTTGAAGGAGGTTGGCGTGGGACTGATCCAAATGGAGGCAACCAGGAGACAATTCGTCATCGTAAGCCTAGGAGAGTGCTTGATCGTGGGTACCGGTGCTTCAAGTGTAACACATGGGGTCACAGACGTATAGAGTGCAATGTTAGCAAGGTGTGGTGACATCGGTAGATTCCCTCCTCCATGACAGAGGAGACCATGATGCAGCATTCAGGCATACCTAATGCTACGCTAGGGATTCCTCATAGGTCGCACTGTGCTGAGGAGATTCATATGCATCAGCAGGAGACTGCAGATGTGTTGATGGATTAACACCCTCATGTTTCGATTGCTTATTGATCTATTGTGGTGCTATGACGGAGATCTCGGGAGGAGCCTTAGACATTTCCACCTGATTGACGTAGGTGGTCTCGTTGGACTCTACAGCAATTTGTGTAAGTGGTCTCACTACTTCACAGTCGACGGTTCTTTTAAAAGCAGATACTATGGAATTTGATCTTATCTAGAGAAGTCCTCGTTTCAGGGATAGTGTGGTGGCATGTAATCTTCGCAGGCTATTTCATGTTATTGGCACGTCGTTCATGTCTCCATGCCTAAAGTGTTTTCAAGGTGCGCTAGCCAGTATTGTGATGGTCGTAGAGATCACCTCGAATGGTTTGCAACGAGGAGAATGTATCGATGATGTGATTGCAATGGATGGTTGTTTTGTTGGTCAATTGTTCGAAGCAGTGCATGTGGTTGGTAGAACAGTGTTTCAACTACAGTTGGTTGAGTGCATGCTGCCTCCATTCATCCTAGGGCCTCCCCCACTTTTGGGTTCCCTATGGAAGATGGTCCTAATGAGGAGTCCCCAGCCAATCTGACTTTTGATCCGATGGATGTGTCCACTGATGCACTTGGGGAAGCATGCTCTCATGGCGGATATTGGATCCGATTGCCCAGGTCACACGATCCCATGGAACTCAGCTTGCTTTCAGACTCAGATCAGGGAAACAGCTCAGAATCTTGTCAGTATAGTTCCCCTTTGAACAATGCCCTTCTGACACTTCGATAAAGCTCACGATTTGTCCCGGGGGATGTGTTTCAAGGAGTGGAAGCAATGTACTTTTAGATCTCTAGGCCCAATGGCTCTTTCCATTTCCATCTGTAAGGTTGATCCATAGAAGGTGTTTGTCTGTTAAAGAAGGTGGTGACCTTTGGGTCCTTGGTAACATGCGACGAGAACCTCAATTGTGGAGGCAATTATTGATGAGGTGTATGTGGTAGTGTATTTAGTTGAGAACTGTGGAGTAATCAAAGATCTTGAGGGGTCTACGGGCCATGAGAGGGCACTGGAAAAGCGAGGCGTGGTTAAATATATGTCGAAGAAATTTAATATTATGTATCTAACATATAATATATGGCAGCATGAGAAACGGCGAATCGCAAGCTTGCAAAAGTCGGCCGACTAGTCGAGTCGGGGGGTGTAGCCGACTCGACTAGGCCTAGTCGGTCCACCCGACTAGTCGGCCGACTTTTACAACAACCTTTTTTATTTTTTTTTTAGTTTTTCACTTTTTTAAAAAAACAACATATTCTATCATGCTTAATTTTATATTTAAAGTCAATTACTTCTTTTGTTTCATTAAGATGGTATATAAAATGTACAAATATATGTATATATATAAGAATATATGTATAAAAAATGATTTATATATTTAAAATAATTAAAAAATTCAAAAACGACTAATGACCGACTAAATCCGACTAGTCGCCCGACTGCCGACTAATCCTTAGTAGGTGACCCCGCCGACCGAGTACCGACTACTGCTTTCTGCAACCTTGGTGAATCCTATCCATTTCGTTTTGCTCGATACATTGCGAAGCACGTTAAGTTTACAAGTATTGTTGGATTTGATATTATGAATTCTTTCACTACTAATGAAATGATAAGAGTTTACTTAAATAGTTAGATACAATGGATGGTAAATATGAAGTTCAGGACATGAAAGAGATATCAGATTTAAGCATTCATCTTGTATAGTAATTATCCTAAACAAGCCAATATTTATAAGCTTCTCAAACAACCAAGTAAATCATAAAAATCGTCAACAAAATGCTTCAAAAAAGCAAAATCGCCTCACGGAATGCCTTGATCGCCTCGAGGCATTCTGCCTCAAGGCTACGCCTCAGCCACCTGAGACGCATGCCTCAGTGGATTAGACCAAGACGCAAGCCTCAAGGCTAAAAGAGACCGCCTCGACTGCCTCGAGGCCAGTTTTTTCAAAGCATGTCTGAAAGCCCAAAATACAACAGAAATGACCCATGTGACAATGTCAAAATCTACTCACCTAGACTCCACTATATAATCCAATTTAAATGCAATAATAATCATAACTTTAACGGTTAAACAGTGGACCGCAAGCGCCACCAAAGACGGAATAAAATATCATGATACATTGTTGAAACATCGATAATATATTAGTATCGCAAGGTCCAAGATTTTCAATATTACCTAGTATCCTCAATTCCGAGATATTTATGGATATCCCAACAATATATCAACATGACACATCGTATTGATAAAATTAGCATATTTTAGAGCAAAGTTTTCCCTATATCAACCAATATTGTCGATATTGTACCGGTATCTATGTTGTATTAGAGATCACTCGAGTTGCTTGATTTTGCTGCTTGTTTAGTGAGGGAAAAGGCTTAAAATATATTTTTTAAAATTCTTAAAGGTTGACTTCTTCGAGATTTTGTTTGTCTAGCTACTCTTATTATTAACAACTCATTAGTATTTAAGCGCACATGTTTCCCCTTGACCCCCCACCCCCAAGCTCGTTGACCAGGCAACGACACCCTCGTTTCAAATTGGGTCCTTCGCCCCCCTTTTGATGATAGAGATAAAACAACCCTAAAGTGATCAAGGAAAGTCCGCATACAAACGTTGTACATGTTACTCAATTACTAATTTTTAATTGTATTTAGTGAGTATATATCAGTGATATATCGTTGAAATATCACCCATTTTGACGTGCAATTGTGAAGCTGAGAATCCTGCGATCGAAAACATAAAGATATCGTCGTTTTGCCGAGAATATCGCCACAATATCAATACCGATATATTATTGATATATCATGATATTTCAATCCATGACTCTAATTGGTATTAATTATCTTTAGTTCACGTACAAAATTTGTTCTCTAGTCTATTTTAATCCATCTTCTTTCTTCTTTTCGAATTTATGGTATTATGAATGATATTTATTATAATATATATGTTATTATGCCTATGTTCTTGGTTGCTTGATTTTTTCTGTCTTATTCGTCGAATTTTCATCATCTCCTAGCTGATACTTCTCAACGGTTGGAATAAAGCAAGATACGATATGTGCAATATAATATAAACTAATGTGATAAATACAGCTCATTCTTGCATAGCTCACTACTCTCTTGTTAACTAGCACCGAAAAGAAAATCAAAGTAATGCAACACTTCATCTAAGAATTCACGAGTTCAAGAAACCCTATATGGTCAAAGATCTCCATATAAAACCCAGTTCTAGGTATCACCTTCGAAGTCCACCTACACGAGGAATGTTTTGGTCTTCAACCTTTCCCATCAAGGAAAACACGAGGAATGTTCAAGAAACCTCTTGTTAACTAGCACCGACACATTTTCCATGACCAAATAAGTTCATCCTTACATGGCAATCAACAAGTATCATTAACCATATACAACATCGCCTCTTCAGGAATAGGAAAAGAAGGGGAAATCCACATAAACTACTTGGGAAGAGTAAAGAATTAGTCGCATTGACAAAGGCGGGTGATATGTGGAAGATCGGGAAAGACACTCTCTAGTAACTCTAAAGGCTCTTGGAATCATATTGTGGGGCGCTACTTATAGCAACAAATAGACGTTTTTAGTAAACAAACCTTCTAATACTCCTACTGAAGCTCGAACCAAGTGATTGTTGCATATGTTGAAGTATGTAATAGACGGGTAATTGGATCTCTCCAAGATCCAATTACCCGCACTCATGTTCAGTCCCACATGGATGAGTGATGGGACTTCAGTCTGTCTGTGGGGCTATATAAGGAGCCCTACACCCCTTGTACTCATTGAGAGATTGCAATAGACGGTCCATCCCTTGAGGCCTTCTCCCATGGTTTCATCTCGCTCCCTCACGAAGTAGAGTTCCACATGAATCCCGAGTGTTCAATGTTTTATTCTTTCTTGTTTATCGGTTCGCTTCCGCGTTTCTAGATTACATCATGGTAAAAGAGAGTCGTTCTTGATGTGTTTATTGTTTTCGAGATTCATTATGTCAATGTTATTTCCTTCATGATAGAGTTCTAGGGTTTCTTCATGAAACCCTAATTATAAGAGGTGATACGATACCAGCAACCAGGGTTCCAAATCAACGATAAGAACCCTAGAACGCTATGGAGCACATGTATGCAGTATCTCCTCCACTGCACTTCAGCAGCAGCCCCGCCAGGCACAGCCCAAGCGCTGTGCTACCCAGTGTCGCCACTCCATGCAGCATCTCCAACAGGCGGTGAGCCCTAATCGCACATCTCTTCAGACGACGCAACCACCACGCTCTGGCCCCTCTACGCTCAGCACAGCTCTACTGTGACACAGCTTCATGAGATGAGTTCCCAAAAGGGTCCCTCATGCTCGCAAGATCCCCGCCAAGCTTCAAATCATGCTTCAGGTCACTCCACCACCCATCATAAGCTTTGTGGCTCATGTGACCTCTTCTTCATCCATTGTTGCATTCTCCTGTTGTTGTCGTGCCTCCTCGAGAAGGAGTTCTTCAAGAAAAAAAAGCTCCCACTCAAGATCGATATCCCTCACACATCCCTTGCGCAGATGGTTGTGACGGAAAAGCATGCAACGGGAGCCCCTTTCTCCTCCTAGTCGCAAAAGACATTAGGCGACAGCGCTCGAGACCTTCGAAATAGGGTTCACCCATTCGAAGAACCCTAAATATCGTGTGTAAGAGAATGGAGATACCCCTTTTATTGTTAATTTTAAAAAAAGAAAGGGAAAAGTATGTATGGACCCAATGGGCTGCAGTTGTATCCGAAAAAAAGGAGGCGGATGGGATGTAAAAAATAGAGGATGATTTTTTTAAAAAAAGGAACGTCGGAAAAAAGGTGAACGACTAGAAAAGGAGAGAGTTTTTGAAAAAAATCATCATACAAAAAGAAGTTGTATGAAGAAAAAAACAGAGAATAGCTGGAAAAAAGGAAACGGATACCAAAACAAGATTGATTTGTGCTAAAAAAAGGAGCACGCAAAAAAAGAAACAAAAAAATGCATGTTTCATTTTGTTTCTCCCAATTTGACATCTTTTTTTTTGACACTCCCAATTTGACATCTATATTTATTATTCTATCAAGTATAGGAGAAAGGGGAAGTGAGAGAGGGCATATATTCTTCTTAATGTATCTACAAGACTTCTATTGTCCGTCTCCGACTGACTGATCGATACTTCAAACTTATACTACTATCAGTCGTCTTCACCGAGCATTGACTACTTTGTCGGGATGTCTCTATCCCTGACTACTACTACGCGTTGGACTTTCTTCTTCTACGGTGACTTCTCCAAGCACGACCCGATATCGCAGTGACTACTAAAAACACAATTGAGGCTCTTACCATGTGACTTGAAAGTCACAGACCCATCCTCGAGCGAGGTCTTCTACCAGCATTTGTTCTTCAAACGGGGTGTCTATATCCCCGTCTCTCTCAAATGTATCGAGTGAAGTAAGTTGCATACATTTTCTTTTCATTGCAAAACTGCAGCTTTCTCATCTCCAGCTTGAAGGGGAGTGTTGAAGAATGTAATAGATGGGTAATTGTATCTCTCCGAGATGCAATTACCCCATTCATGTCATCCCACATGGCTGAGCAATGGGACTTCGGTCTATCTGTGAGTCTATATAAGTAGCCCCACACCCTTGTACTCATTGAGAGATTGCAATAGACGATCCGGCCTTTTGAGGCCTTCTCCGATGGTCATGACCTCAGATTTCAGCGAAATTCGGTCGAATTCCGATTTCGAGAGGTTACCGAAATTCGACCGAAAGGGCCAAAATGATCAAAATATGGGGGCCCTAGCACACAAATGATCGAAATTTCAGTCGAATTCCGACTGAATATTCGTTTCAGTCGATCATCGAAATGGTGACCGAAACCAATTAAGGCCTCGCTTGTGGTTTCATCCCGCTCCCTAACAGAGTAGGGTTCCACATAAATTTTGAGCGTTCAATGTTTTATTACTTCTTCTTTATTGATTCGCTTTCGCATTTCTAAATTACAACAGTATATATGCAACCTCTTTAAGAACCCAGTAGAGGAGCATGTACCTTACATCCAACTAATATGCAGACCAATGATTGTATGCAACAAAGGTAAGAAGAATACGTAGAAAGAAACACATCGAGGCACCGAGGAGAAAATATCTAAGAAATTTATCGAATAGATATGGATGAATCCTCCAGCAATGAATCGTGCATTGTTAGCATAAGCTTCAAGAATGATTTCGACATCAGTTAGAAATCGATAATGTGGAAGCGTAATATCAGAGATAAAGAATAAAACATGAAGAACACCAGGATTTTATGTGGAACCCGACTCCATGAAAAGCACGATGAAACCACGAGAGAACGCATCAATGGACTTATGTTTCTATTGAACTTTCTCATCTGATACAATGGGTGTACGGTTTCTTATATATCCCCCATTGTGTCTCCAAGTCCCACAAATAGTAGATTTGGGACTAAATCGATGGATGTGATAATTGGACCCTGGAGGGATCCAATTACCCATCTATACATGACGTGTATACTCTGACACTCCCCCTCAAGCTAAAGCATGTAACGCTCAGCTTGGACAAATAGAAAGAAATCTCAAACTCACAATACAAGGCACTATAGACAGTATCGACTCAACGCATACTCTATTGTCGGTAGTTGATGAGGATGTTGCTTCTCATGGCGTGCTGGTAAGGAGGAACAAAAGGGCTGGAGTGTGAGTTGAACCGGACCTCCTCGTTGGAGAACATGTGATCCGTACTGCGTTTGTTAGAGTCACCGAAACTGAAGTGAGTCTCCACCTGGAGAACTATATCCCGCAACCTTCCATCTCTCTGAAGGGTCGAACTGGAAAAAAATCGTGGAAACATCATCATCGGAGTCCACGGTCGCTGGGGAATGGAGTCTGGAAGTCTCCTCGTCAGAAAACTGGGTCTCACTCATACTGGCTCAGAGAATGGGACCCAATGAAACCACATGAAAACCCTAGCCCACAATGGCATAGAGAATGGGATCTCTACCCTGGAATCCCTATGGATCACATAAAAACTCTGAGACAAAAAACAAAGATGGGACCACATAAATAATGATCGCATACATGTATGCATCAAAATGTAGACTTGGAACCAATCTGAATGTCGAGTTTGAATCTGCATTGTAGAGTCTGCCAACTGGCCTGGCATATGGACCGGAAAATATGAATATGACCACATAACTCAACAATACTCCCTCTTTCTCCCATACTGGTCGAAAAACAATGATGTGAACCAAGTTGGGAGAAGACAAGATGGGGAGAAACAAAAATCCACATAAGCTGATCTCAATTTTTTCCGAGTTTTCTTACTCTTTTTTTTGGTTACCCCCCCCCATAGCCAACTCCTTTTTTCCCGTGTACAGTTTTTTGTACGCATATTTTTACAAAATAAATCTTCCTTTTAAAAAATTCACGGCTCAATTGAGCCCATAACGTTGGCCTCATTTTTTTGTTGGCCCCTTTCTCTTCTTTTTTCTAACTTCGGACCAAATTGGGCCTAAATAGACAGTCCTTTTTTGTTGAACTCAGGGCCCCAAATCGGATCCAAGAAGATGCAACTTTGCTCCACCCCCCCCTTAATATGGTTACAGCATAGAGCCCATTGGGCTTAAAAATTTCTAATTTTGGGTTCCTGATTGGGAAGACATCCCATCTTCCATATCATAAGAAGCGTCGTCAACCCTAGATGGGGCTCTTCTTATGGCCGGAGGCGATGGCGCTGCTACGAGGTACGCGGAGGAGGTGGTGCTAATGTCGGAGGATGATGCACCCACGATGGTGCGTTGGGATGTTGTTGTCGGATGCATCACTTGATGCATCGCCTGGGATATTGCTGTCAGTTGCATCGCCTGGGATTATGCCGCCTGAAGTTGGGAGGGCACGCGCAAGGCAGAGTCAATGGTGGCACACTGGGGATGTATGTCTCTAGGGTTTCTTTGCGAGATGTGTGATGCCTGGGTTTTTTTCGCGAGATGGGTGTGCCATGAAACATGGGTTCTCGGTTGAAAGGACCACTGCCCGGAGTTAAGATGAGTTGCAACGGTGACAAGGCCTCTTCTCGCTCGGAGATCGATGTGCCTAATTATTGGTGTGGTCGATGACACCTCCTTCTCTTCTTTTTCTTCTTTAAACAAATAGTAGAGGCATGATTTCCCTTGTGTTCGCAATTAGGAAGCCGTTGAAACCCTATTTTGTTGTTGGAGATACAAAATACATGATCCCTCTTGCGTTGAACATGGAGATGAACGCTAGGGAATTACGGATTCAGACGAAGCCCTTAGAAAGAATAGCATAATAGCACCCGCGCTGATCTAGATCTTTCGTCGATCTTTGAACGATCTTGGATCTGAACAGATAATAAATCTGCAAGAAAATTCCGAATTGAACTCCAGAACCAAGCCGATCAGACTGGCATTGTTGGTGACGGCAAAGAATTAGGGTTTCTAGAAACCCTAAAACTGAATTTGGAACTTGATCACGAACATGAATAAATAATCTTCAAGAACAAGTAAGAATTGAATCTTCTCTATCAATTGAATCTCGAATAAATCAAGAACATAAATTAATCCTCGAGAATCGAATCCGCTCTGATACCATGTTAGAAAACGAGAATGCGAAGGCGTAATATAAGAGATAGAAAATAAAACATGAACACCGAGATTTTACGTGGAACCCTACTCCGTGAGGAGAGGGATGAAACCACGGGAGAATGCCTCAAAGGGCTTATGTTTCTATTGAACTTTCTCATCTGATACAGTAGGTGTGGGGCTTCTTATATAACCCCCATTGAATCTCCAAATCCCACAAATAGTAGATGTAGGACAAAACCAATGGATGTGGTAATTGGACCCTGGAGGAATCCAATTACCCATTTACACATGACGCATATACTCCAACAACATCAAACTCTAAATACAAGCATTCTATAATATTCAAATGATGATGGCTTCACAAAAAATTCAACAATATCACATAAAATTAAATCCGAACACGACTATAAAATCCATAGCAATTCTGTTTCAGAAACTGGCCCCTAGAGTATCTAAGATGTGTGATGAGCACTTGAGAAAGATGCCAAGATGAATTGGAAAAGGAAAATCAATTACCTGCTTCAAGCGGGAGTGATGACATCAACTCAAAAGTTGCAGTAACATTATCACCAGGCATAACCATCTTCACGTTTTCAGGCAGTTCCACTTTACCCGTTATATCAGCAGTTCTCATGTAAAACTGAGGCATATAGTTAGAGAAAAATGCCGTGTGACGACCACCTTCATCCTTCGTAAGCACATAGATTTCTGCTTCAAATCTCTTGTAGGCTTTCAAAGAACCGGGCTTGCAAATCACCTGTAACCACCACAAATGTCAAGCTATCCAAAAATAAGTATCCTTAGAATGAAAGGAAACGTTATAACCAATGTAAAAGTAAAATACGAGAATAAGATAAATTAAAAAGATATATAATTCGTATAAACAAGCATCATAACCAAATTCTATGTTAACAATTCATAAGAGTACATTATACACAAATTCCAAGATATCCAGGGGCAAACCACACCATGCAAAACCCCAGGGTATTCAGAATAGGAAACTCGCACAACGTGGACTACACAACAGACACGGTATAGAACTACAATACTAGATGAATTTTTTAAAGTCACATCAGAGGCAATGGAGTAGAAACCTGAAATGTTTTTTTTAGAATGGAAACCTGAAATGTTACCACTCAAGCTGAAGTCAGACAACAAACAAAAAAGATATAAAACAAATCTAGATTTCTACTACAAATATCCTAACCTACGGACGAATATTTTCATAACAGAAAAGGGACCATTCACCTGCCCTCGCTCTACATCGGCACGCTTTAAGCCACGTAGAAGAAGTCCAACGTTATCACCAGCCTACAGGATTTGCAATCTTAGTGGTATCTAATAAAAGGCAACCACATAACAACAAAAAAGCAATATGTTTGAATATTTACTTGTCCATTGTCCAGGATTTTTTTAAACATTTCAACTCCAGTTACCGTAGTTTTTTGCGGTCCTCCCTGCCAATAGAAACACCGAATACAATAAGACTTGAACGTCGACAGAAAAGATCAAACCTAAAAGATCAAATTGTTCCATCAATCACCTAATTTGAAAAATCTAGTCACTGCGCAGAAATGTATGGACAAAGACCAGAGATGTACACATTTAAAAACAGAAACAAAATCCTGCAGAAGATAACACCATAACTTTCGCTATACCTGTCGCAACCCAAGAATCTCAACATCCTCACCAACTTTGATGGTCCCTTGCTCGATACGTCCGGTTGCAACAGTTCCACGACCCTAAAAAATACCACAATTTCTTATTTCAATACTTTGTATTGACCTTATGTCACAACTCTCAAAAGAAACTTGTCAAATAAAAATAACCATTAGGCTACATTGCAGGAAAAAATAAATAAATAAATTTTGGTGATGACAATGACCGTGAAAAAATAAAATGAAAATAGGAAAACTTCGATAAAAACTAAACTACAAAATATGCATTTCTAATGCTGTGAAAGAAGTAGATTGGCAGCAGAAAAAGAAAAGCAGTTCATAAGATCTTCGACAAGGTTGTCAGAGTCAATGATGCTCTGTGTGTTATTCCATAGAGCCCTAGGGTCTCTTATATAGAGAGAAAACCCTTGGGTAAATTACATAGACGTACATGAGATACATAAGAAATACGTAACGGTACATCATAACATAACGTAAACCTCTACACTCCCCCTCAAGATGGAGCATAGATATCAATCATGCTCAGCTTGAAAGAACATCTCTGGAAAGGTCCTCTGAGCAATGGCTTGGTAAATATATCAGCAGTCTGTTCTTCTGAATTGACGTGTGAAGTGGAAATCAAGCCCTTCTGGATCATGTCTCTAGTGTAGTGACAATCTACCTCGATGTGCTTTGTTCTTTCATGAAAAGCTGGATTATTGGCAATGAACAATGATGCCTGGTTGTCACATTGAAGATGCATGGGTAAAGAGACATTTACATTCAAATCTTCCAAGACCGCTCGAACCCACATCATTTCTGTGCTTGCTTGTGCCATGGCTCTATATTCGGATTCAGCACTGGATCTCGCCACAACAGTTTGTTTCTTGTTTTTCCAAGAAATCAAAGAGCTTCCTATGAAGATAACAAACCCTGAACTAGACTTACGATCCTTTGGGCACCCTGCATAGTCTGCGTCTGCACAAGTGGAAATGAACAGATCTATGTCCTTTCTAAATAACAAACATGTGCCTGAGGAAGACTTCAGGTATCTCAATATCATATACAGGGCTTCCATATGAACTTGCCTAGGCTACTCCATAAATTGACTCACCTGGTTTACTGCAAAGGCAATATCCGGTCGAATTATGGTGATGTATAGAAGCTTAACCACCATCTCTTTGTATCTTCTTTTGTCCACCTCTTCAGTATCATTGTCGTAAAGTCTCATTCTTGGGTCCATAGGAGTGCTCGACGGTCTGCATCCAACCATTCATGTTTCAACTAGCAAGTCTGTGACATTTTCCTTGGGTCATTACCATTCCTTGTGTATTTCTCGAAAACTCTATCCCCAGAAAATATCGTATTGTGCCTAGATCCTTCGTAATAAACTGACTTCCCAAAAGAGATTTAGTCATCTCGATTCCCTGAGCATCATCTCCTGTAACCAAAATATCATCAACATATACCATGACGACAACAGTACCTCTGCGAGTCTTCTGGATAAACAATGAGTGGTCCGCATTTGATCTCTTGAACCCCTGTCGTTCAATCAGCTGGGAAAACTTCTGGAACCATACCCTTGGACTTTGTTTAAGGCCGTAGATAGCCTTATGAAGTCTACACACCATCTAAGTCTCCCCCTCAGCAGCAAAACCCGGTGGCTGCTGCATGTAGACTTCCTCCTGTAGATCACCATACAAGAATGCATTTTTGACATCAAGTTGGAAAATGGTCCAATCACGTACCACAACAACAAATAGTAGAATGCGAAGAGTCGAGTGTCGAGCCACTAGTGAAAATGTATCCAAATAATCCACCCCATAGGTTTGGGTGAAGCCTCGTGCAACAAGTCTGGCCTTGTACCGATCTAGACGCCCATCTGCGTAATATTTAACTGTAAACACCCACTTGCTACTCACCACAGAAGCATCAGGAGGAATAGGAACTAGGGACCAAGTCCCTCGAGACTGTAAGGCATGCATCTCCTCCTCCATGGCTAAACGCCAGCTATCAATCTTCATGGCCTCTTGATAAGTCCGTGGGATCTCAACCGTCGAGACGACTGCTGCAAACATCTGGAAATTACCAGTAAGACGATGAAAGGACACTTGAGACGCAAGAGGATAGGGCGCGCATTGCCTCTTCTGCTTCCTATGAGCAATAGGACGATCAAGATCATCATCCACTGTACTGACTGGCAGATCCTCCTCCTGTATCAAAGATTCCTGCACCGGTGCATTATCTAACCCATCATTAGTGATAACATCGGAGCATACCTGAGGTGTGCTGGATGGTTGACGTGTAGCTTGAGCAGGCCCTGACCGCCTTGTGTAAAACTTAGGGAATGGTGGAATGGGAGGATATGGAGGTGGTGGTGGTGATGGTGGTGGTGTAGTGGACTCAGATTGACTGGAGGTAGGGGAACATAGACATTATCATCCGTAGATGTGGAGGAAACCAATCTGTCACCTGCAGGGGAGAAGTACATAACTGGCTCAAAGAATGTAACATCATCACTCACATAGTACTTGTTGTTAATGGGGTCATAGCAATGATATCCTTTTTGTGTCCGCGAGTAGCCCACAAAAACGCACTTAACAGCCTTAGGAGAGAGCTTGTCAAGTCCTGGAGACAAGCGGTGAACAAAGGCGACAGATCCAAAGACACGAGGGGTAAGTGAAAACAAGTCCTTATCAGGAAAGAGAACAGAGATTGGAGCATTTTCCCCAAGAACGGTAGAAGGCATACGATTGACCAAATAGCATGCAGTAAGTATAGCATCTCCCCAAAAGGCTAATGGTGCACAACTTTGAATAAGTAATGTGCGAGCAATATCAAGAAAGTGTCGATGTTTCCTCTCCGCGACACCATTTTGTTGAGATGTGTAAGCACATGTAGTTTGGTGGATAATGCCTTTAGAGGAAAGAAATTGAGTAAGAGAACGAGTGCAGAATTCCAATGCATTATCCGTGCGCACATATTTAACAGTAGACGAAAAAACATTCTGCACTTCATTGATAAGATGGATAACACTTCCTGCTTCAGATTTATTCTTTAGAAGAAAAGTCCAAGAAATACGAGAGAAATCATCAACCACAACAAGATAAAACATGTGACCCTGATGATCCGGGACACGACTAGGACCCCAAATATCTATATGAAATAACTCAAACGGGGAGCGACTCCTCCGACCCTGACGACTGGGGAAGCTAGAACGATAGCACTTCCCTAACTGACAAGCTTCACAACGAAATGAAGAATTCGGAGAGATCTGTGGCAAGAGGTGACGCATCTTCTGGAGCGGAAGGTGACCAAAGCGAAGGTGCCATGTATACGGGGAAACGGATCCCTGAGACTGTAGTGAGACGCTAGCGTAGGAGTTCCGTACTAGACGATAGAGGCCATTGTGCTCAGAGCCACAGCCAATCACCCTGCCCGTTAGTATGTCCTGAAAAATGACAGAAGATGGGTCAAATATAGCACGACAGTGCAAATCTTTTGTAATCTGACTAATCGATAATAAATTCATGGAGAACTCTGGTGCATGTAGAACATTCTGTAAGTGTATGGAGGGCAATAAGGAAGTCTCCCCCTGACCCACAATAGGGGAATGAGTGCCATCAGCTATGAGCACGGAACGTCCAGACTGAATATCCCTGTAGGACTGCAGCATATCTCTATCACGGCTTCATGACATTATGCCACAGTCATCATCAGAGGCTGCTGATACATCTGACATTGCGGCTTCTGCGTCAGCTAGTATCTCTAACTCAGATGGTGTGTAGACTTCATAAGGCTATCTATGTCCTTAAACAAAGTCCAAGGGCATGATTCCAGAAGCTTTCCCAGCTGATTGAACGACAAGGGTCCAAGAGATCAAATGCGGACCACTCATTGTTTATCCAGAAGACTCCCAGAGGTACTGTTGTCGTCATGGTATATGTTGATGATATTCTGGTTACAGGAGATGATGCTCAGGGAATCGAGATGACTAAATCTCTTTTGGGAAGTCAGTTTATTACGAAGGATCTAGGCACAATACGATATTTTCTGGAGATAGAGTTTGCGAGAAATACACAAGGAATGGTAATGACCCAAAGAAAATATGTCACAGACTTGCTAGTTAAAACAGGAATGGTTGGATGCAGACCGTCGAGGAAGAGAAGCCCGAGGGAGGGCTACTTCAGCCCCGGCGGGAGAGGGAGGCCTCGACGGCTAGAGAGGGAGGCCCCGGCGGGAGAGAGAGATGAAGAGGACGGCTGAGGGGAGGGCTTCGGCTGGGGCGGCGGCTGGAGAAGAAGTAGGCGACGGCGGGAGGGGGGGCCTGGTGGTGGCGGTGGCGGCTGGAAGAGAGGAGATGGGCGGCGGGGGCTGCCGAAGGAGGGGGGCGGTGGAAAGAAAACTCTAGATTAGGGTTTTGGCTCTAATACCATGTCAGAGTCAATGATGCTCTGTTGTGTTATTCCATAGAGCCCTAGGGTCTCTTATATAGAGAGAAACCCTCGGGTAAATTACATATACGTACATGAGATAAATAAGAAATACGTAACGGTACATCATAACATAACGTAAACCTCTACAAAGGTGAACATAAATTTTAGATAAAGAAATAAAACTATAATGACATCACCTGTATCGAAAACACATCTTCAATGGGCATAAGAAAGGGCTTCTCGAGCTGTCTTACAGGATCCGGTATATAGGAATCAACTGCATCCATAAGCTTAAGTATCGCTTTCTTTCCTATATCCTCGTTAGTACCATTTAAAGCCGACAACGCTGACCCCCGAATAATAGGAATTTCGTCTCCAGGGAACTTGTAGAAGCTAAGAAGCTCTGTCAGGAGAAATTATCACAAGATAGTTGGAATAAAGTCTATAGGAAATGCATATAACACTATAGCAACTTGTAAAATGGTCAATACTGGTCAGAAGGTACCACACACCTCGTAACTCCATTTCTACAAGTTCAAGTAATTCAGGATCATCAACAGCATCAACTTTATTCAGAAAGCACACTAATGATGGCACACCAACCTGAGTTGCAACAAAAAAAACAGTGAGACTTAAAAAGGATTTTTTTATTAAAAACTAATCAAAATGATCAAACCCCAAGAATACCAAATCAATATAACATTCTTGAATACTTTCTATATAATGCAATAATGAACTTGTCCGTGTTTGTAAAACATAAAGAAAGAATAATCCATATGATTTACTACCAAATAGAGCATGACCCCAATCCTGTATTAAAACTGACCTGACGAGCCAACAAGATGTGTTCCTTAGTTTGCGGCATAGGCCCGTCTGGAGCTGAGACAACAAGAATACCACCATCCATTTGAGCGGCACCAGTTATCATATTCTACAAGATAATTAAATAATTACAATTGAACTACAAAAATAATATAATCAAAGATACAATTAAATAAAAATATCAGTTAATCTTATATCTGTAAAACTTCATGAAGCGATAAACATAAAACCACCACTGGAACATACAATATGAACATGCATGTAAACTATAAGCAATTTAAAAAAAATGTGACACGAATCGAGGCCTTTACTATTAGTCAAACGAGGTAAGCCTCTAGAAGGTCGACGCACAAACATTAGTACCTGAGAAGTAAAATGATATTAACAAAACTGTTGAATGCACAAAGATATATAATATATTCAAGATAGTATCATGACCTACAGTCAAGTTCCAACGTCCTCTTTCATACCGGACATCATTTTTGTTTTACGAAAAAGAAGGGCCTTCGTTGTTGATAGGTGATCACCCAGTAAAATATAGATGTGAACCTTGGGTCCCGATCTGATACAATCGATACTGAGACACCATGCAATCTGACTATCTCAATCACATATAATTCGGCTAGACTCTCTGAAGGTTGGACTAGGGTTTTTTCCATTAAGGACGTACAATAGGTGAGCACCACGGCATGTTGATACGCGATTACTAGCAATTCCAACTTCAAGTTCTCGAGTTGCAAAGAACAATCCGAACTGAGGCAATCTTTCCGGATACGCTCTGCCTTACAGCCTTGTTTCCCCTTGTCATTGCCATTGTAGCATGTGCGTGGCCCAGCCCATAAGGGCCATGCGGACTTAACGCCATCCCCACCTTCCTCCAGTATCTCACTAGCAGTCCCCCGTGAGTGTAGCATGCACCTTTTGAAACAGTGGAGCGAGACATAGTACTTTCAAAAAACCACTACGTACCACACCACCGGGTGGATATCATGAGTGCTGAGTACACTAAACAAACTGTCGCCAACTCGACATCGTCGTAACCAAAAAAAGCGGAATGCCCTTAAAATCAAGTAGTCTAATCTCTGAGTAGCTGATATCCTTCTATGCTTACCACGTGGGCTCTGCTCCATTTATTGTGATGTAATAACTTACACGTACTTTGACTAAGACCACGTTAAAGAGTGTGCATGTGTAACATTCTCAACATAATGAATCCCCTCACAAAAAACGTAGCATTTCAGGCAAGCCACAATGCCAAGAATAGAAGAATGTTTGGCCTTCTCGGCTGGATACATCACAACACCAAAACTCTTCCAAAATGAATCTATATTAGAAATATCCAACCAAACAATCTCAACCTCCTCCAAACCTCTTTAGCATAGTCCCACCAGAAATATGGGCATTTACCTCAACCCTGCACATACGATGCAAGATGCCACGTCATTCAAGACAAAACATGTCATGAATGTTCTCGTCGTCAACCCCTTCCATCTGACCAACCAGATGGAGACCTTCACCCTAAAATAGAGCACAAGCCTTCCACAAAAGCCTGCAATTCTCAACCATGTTCACCTGATGTAAGCCATTTTGCATTTAATATGCCGTCATGATCGTGAACTCATGCTAGTCCAGTGATCCCCCTTCTCTATGTAGAGCCCTCTTCATCTTCTAGCTCCATTAGTAACTATGCAATCTCCATCACATGCCGCTCAGAGAAAGCCGTCGAAAGATTCACCTCCAAGCACCCCTCCCCTCAATCCACAAACGAGTGTAGTAATATACAACCGAAGCCCCTCTATATGTAGCCATGGTTTTTTAAAGCATGGAGGCGCGGAACTGACCTCTCTAAAGCGTGAGTCTCCTATGAGCGGAACTAATTACTAGAATGCGCGGGAAGAGCTGGTGATCATTTAGGGCATCAAAGACGTGTATAAAGAGGGAGGCCGGAGATACGGGGAGCTCGCTGGTTGATTTCGGAAACATATGATTTTAGGAAAAGTCCTGCCTTTCGACGTGCTTTGCCCTTTTTCGCCTCGAGGCGTCGAGGCGGTACCAAGGAACCCGAGACAATAATACTGAGGCATTGCCTCGATTCTGATATATATTTTTTAGAAAAAAATAAATAAATAAAACTATTTTAAGTTATACTTTACAGTAATATTAAAGATAATATGGCTTAAATAACCATGACTAATATCCTTGAGACCATGGAATAACTAACAAACCTTTACATTATATCAATGCATAACAATTGCATCAAAACTCATGTAAATGTATAGTGTTTGTTTTTTAAAAATTTTAATCGGTACGAATATTTCATATCAACTAATGATATTCTATTGCTTGTATCATACAATGAATGCAGTATGTGTTCAAGATATTATAAATTTTTTGTAAGAATATAACGGATTCACAACTTCGCAATATAAACATTACACAGTCACGAATTCGTAAGCTTTTTTAAGGAAAAAAGAGTGTCGCGTCGTAAAGTAACATATATGGTTGATATGGTATTATGTACATGTGTTCAATGCGGAAATACACAAATTTGAGATTTATGATAATATAGTTTGCCAATATTTGAAGTTTAGGGGTTTATAATAATATATTTTTGTTCAATGGTAGTTATTATGCGCTTTTCTCAATAAATTGAGGCTTACGCCTCGAGGCTTATGTCTCGCCTCGTTAACAGAAAACCGCCTTGACCTGCCTCGCATTTTTTAATACCTTGGATGCATAGTTTCGTCCTAACTCCTCTCTCTTTTTGCCCATCATTGTGGTTTGGGCACTTTGGCTTTCCCGAAATGCTGTCATTTTTCGTATTGAAAGGTTTTACGTAGAAAATGGTCTTCATCATGCTAGAACTCTCCTTGAGCATGGATCTTGTAAGTTGCTCCTTTTTCTTAATAAACCCGGTGAAAGCACCATAGTGTATTCCCTCCTTTTTGACTAAAAAAGCCATCGGTTACAATAACAACAACACCTCGAGCATGACCAAGCATAAGTCCTTCCAAAAATTCGAGGGTGACCTCACCTTCACACCTCTCGCCACCTATAGGCTTTGTTCACCATAACACACTTCAAGGCCTAAGCCTCACCCAAAACCTATGAGTAGTGCACCTAAGTGCGCTAGTGAGGCAGTAGTGAGGTGTCGCCTTAATTACTTGACCTTATTGTATGATATTTCAAACATTTTTTAGATTAAGTTTTTTCCTCCGGAAAAAGTTTATTATCTGTGCACTTTAGTAGAGGTTAATAATCTAATCTTGATATTGGTACTATTGTTCGGTAAAAACGAACGTGTAAACATGGCCTCAAATTTCAGCGAAATTCGGTCGAATTTCTGTCGAATATCGATATCCAGTCGAAATCGAAATTCGAACGAAATGACCGAAATGACCGAAATATGGGGGCCTAGTAAAAAAATGATCGAAATTTCGGTCGAAATTTCACCGAAATTCCATCGAAATTCTGTTTTGGTCGGTACCGAAATGGTGATCGAAACCGACATTTAAGGCCTTGCGTGTAAATAACAGGAATAATTGAATATAAGTTTTGATTCTTTAATGAGATCAACGTTATCAGTTATTAACGCATATTAAATTTGATATTCATCTATGTATACATACACATGCCATTCATCTCAAAACCTAAGCGGCCAATAGAAGAATGTTCTTACTTTCTAAACTTTAGCAACAAAACAAGATCTATCTAGGGATACATATACATACCATCAGTATTTATACATCATTTAATAATTAGTTTGTTAGTCATATTTAGCTATTAGATGGAGGTGGCCGAAGATTAGATGCAATGTGGTTAGAGATGCCCCCTGATGCAAATAGGATTTCGCACGTGATGGCGGAAAATATTTTTTTGGTGGATTTTCGGTGGTAGAAGAAATAGAGGGGTTGAGAAGAAGAAACTCGTCGGGAATACGAGGGTTTTGGGGAAGAAGAACACATATAGACCACGCGGGGAAGAAGGAGAGAGACGGAGATAGAGATAAAGATCTCAATTTTTTCATATATCTGAACTGACTAAAACAATGGACCCTCATCCCTTTATATAGGAGGGATAAGATTACAAAAATAGTAAAACAACTAATTATCCTAAATAGACTCTAACTAATTAACCGACTAATTTGAAAATCAAATCTATAACTAATTATCTGAGATCACAGGCGATCTCGTTTATTTAATTAAAAACACGACAACTTAAATAAACGTAAATAAAATTGACGGATATAAATTTAAATAAATGCAACCCTATATTTCCGGTCCGTGTTGCATCAACTCTCCTCCGCTTTTAAAAAATTCGTCTCCCGACGAATTGCTTGATCTTCGCACGCCGTTGGAGAACTCGATCTTGAAATAGCAGCCTCAAATTCCCCCAATTAGATCCTTTTCAACGTTACGTTTGTAGTTTTTCTCAATTGGAGGACATCTCTGTAATTTTCGTACCGCTTCACTTACAATGCCTCTATAACATAGTTTAACCTTCACTGGGCCCTTTAAGTAAAAACTCTTGTCAGGGGGGACCTTGTTGCAATTTATCCAAAGTATCTCTTCCTTCATTTGAGGGGATTCGACGAGAGGGAGCTCCTCAACCCCCGTTAGGGTTTCACGCCTCCATGATAAAAGGTGGTGGCGGCTGGGGTCTGGGTCAGGAGGCCGGGAGCGACTACAGCGCCGTGGCCAGGGAGACTTGGGGCGGCTCCGAGGAAGGTGGTGGTGTTTGGGGGGAGGCGGAGGCGCTGGGACTCGTGCGTGAGGGGGGTGCGGGCCTGCGATGGTCGGCGGCGAGACGAAGTAGCGGGAATGGGGAGGCGGGGGTACATGGGTGGGCGCACGGGAGGAGTGCGATCTTCGCAGGGAGGGGAAGGAGGACGGTAGAGGCTGAAGGTGGCGCCCGTGAGTTCGCGGCTGGAGAGGGAATCGGCGTCGAAAAGGGAAAGGGGCGGCGAGGGAGAAGAGGAAGGTGAGGCGCGATGACGAGGGAGGGCTGTGCGCGGGGTGGGGAAGGGCAAGGGGGAGGATAGGGGCCTGAGGGGTGGCGGAAGGTGTTGGGGTTTGTGGCTGTGAGGGTGCAGCGTGCAGGGGAGGGGCCATGGGCGTGGGAGGGGTTGGCGAGCGGGGCCCGCTGGTGGTGCGAGCGGTTGGCAGGGCGGGGAGTACGGCTGGGGCCGTGGAGGGTGCAGCAGGTGTGGTTGGTGGCGCAGGAGTGTCGGAAGGTGGCGGGGGTATGGGGGCAGGGGCGTAGCTCGATGTCGGGAGGTTTTGTGAATCTGAATATGCTTGGGCAGCAAGCAGATCATAAAACTTACCTCCTGAAATGGCCGGGATAGCAATCGGATCAACGTTGACGGCCTCTTTTTCCTCGGGAATAGGTTGGACAGCAAGCAGGTTGTCATTTTTCTCCTCTGAAACAGCTTGGACAGCGGCCATTTCGCCGTTGTCGACGAGTTCTTCTTCATCACAAGTCTGGATAACGGCTTCGGTAGTGGACAACTTTGATGGGGCACACATAGCCTTGAGATTAGCCATTATCTCTCGACCCTTGGACTGGAACTCTTGAAATCTGGATTGGAAATATTGATCTTGGGCCTCAAAATCTTGCCATTTTGTCCGGAAGTCTTCTTCAACTCGCCGTTTACGCTCCGACGAATGATAATGTTTCGTCGCATGTCGGCGCGAACGTCTGGACGGATCGTCAGATCGTGAGGACGATCTGTAGGCCATGCTCTGATACGAAATGATGCAAATAGGATTTCACGCGTAATGGCGGAAAATATTTTTTTGGTGGGTTTTCGGTGGTAGAAGAAATAGAGGGGTTGAGAAGAAGAAACTCGTCGGGAATACGAGGGTTTTGGAGAAGAAGTACACGTATAGACCACGCGGGGAAGAAGGAGAGAGACGGAGATAGAGATAAAGATCTCAATTTTTTCATATATCTGAACTAACTGAAACAATGGACCCTCATCCCTTTATATAGGAGGGATGAGATTACAAAAATAGTAAAACAACTAATTATCCTAAATAGACTCTAACTAATTAACCGACTAATTTGAAAATCAAATCTATAACTAATTATCTGAGATCACAGACGATCTCGTTTATTTAATTAAAAACACGACAACTTAAATAAACGTAAATAAAATTGACAGATATAAATTTAAATAAATGCAGCCCTATATTTCTGGTCCGTGCTGCATCACCCCCACATCAAGGTTCCTACGATCACCGATACTTAATTCAGTGATGCAATTGAATGGGAAGGAAAAAAAGGCTTTCGTATTTCGATATTATGCTTTGGAGGTAGCTTTCAAAGGCATGTTCCAATAAAGGATGATATATCCTCTTCCTTTTCCAACACATCATGCACCATCATCACAAGCGCCATTTCTTGAATATAAAAAGGGATTCTATGGCCTTCGGTTTCTCTTTTTTCTTATTTTGGATTTATTTTTATCCTGTTGTTCTTTGATGTTCTTTCATACGTTGATTCTCAATATGAGTATGACTATGATTAAGAAGTATATTTTTCAACATGTACTTGAAACTAAATAGAGGTTTGGTAATAGATACATATACAGAAAATATGTGGTGCAATTAAAGAAGTTAGAAGTCATTATATGCCATATGTTGTCACTAATTAAGGGAAAATGATGTTCAAAATATTATATATAATTATAATACATTAATTTTGTTTAGAATGGCATAGAAGTAGTTCTCCCACAATATAGTATTATTCTGTGATATTTTACTAATCTCTTTTTGCTTAAATAATAATTTATTTGATATTTGTTCCTTAAAGGTGAGGCTTACGCAATTACGCCTCGACCTCCTCAAGGTTTATGCCATTCCTACATGATGACACTGTCTCATTCTGTTTAACATTTTTTAAAACCTTGTATATAACACACCAGTTGGCAAAGCATGGCATCAGTCGTACCCTTAGGGTTTGTTTGGTTGCTAGATTGGAGTGGGTTGGGGCAACCTGATGGGAATAGTAGCTGTTTGGGATGGTTATGAGGGTTGGAGAGGGTTGGAATAAAGAATGTGATGTCATGCCACTATGATTTGTGATAGAATTCCATCCCAAGAAAAGAGAGGGGTAAGCATGTTACCCCGGGGTAACTCGGTTACCAAACGAGCCCTTAATTCTCATCACTTACCAAACAGTGTTCTTATTTTCCTGCAAATGAGGGATCCTTAGACAACCCTCCATCTCAACAAAGAAGGGCCACCCCTTACTATCCTAACCAAACATGGTCCATATTTTAGTTGGCACCCTTTGTAATGAAAAGTTGAAAATCAAGATGGTTGACACCACCAGCTTGAGCAGGTTCAAGCACCTCCTATTGGATAAACATGTGGTCTTCCGTTCAGTCAGCTTTCTCTCATCCGCTCCATGGTATGAAGCTAGTCCCCACCACATAATCCCATGTCGATGGAAGAATCATGTACGAAGAAGACATCCGATTGTGCCCAACAACTCGACACATCAAAGCTACCTCTACACTTTAATCGAAAGGAATAAACAATGAATTCATCTTATTGATCTGTAGACTCAATAACCTCCAAAAAAATCTTAACTAAAGTTGATAACCTTCTAGCTTCCTTCACTATGTATGGCCAACTTGTCGCAACAACCAATACATCAACCCTAGTGACAAACAATTGCAGTACGAGGGGACAATCATGTTGAACACACCTCTAGGATTGGAAAAAATCCATCCTCTAGATGACCATTAATCAGAATTGAGAAAAACGAAGTGATTAGACACCTCTTCATTAAAGAAATCCAGACTTCTCAAAAATCCCCTCTTACACAATATGGTCTAGAGAAAACACCAATATGAACAGTCATATGTCTTGAAAAAATCCACCTCCCACATAAGATCAGCTACGTATCTCTTCTTCAATCTAAAATAATCTCCGAAGCCATAACTATCGTATCAACCATCAATCTACCATGAAAGAATGTCATTTATAATCGGTTGACAATCAAATTCAATAACTCTCCAAACATTTTCACCGGAAACTTTGCTACAATTAAGTAAATAATGTTCAACAAAACACTAAGCACACAGCCCTCTACACACATGACCACATGTTTCTAGGGCACGAAAAGATCGAGGCATGATTCAAACTTTCGAACCATGAGTTTCCATCATAGAATCCATCACCAAACCTATCACATCCTCTTGCACCACATCCCAGAAGTCCTCAAAGAAAAAAAAACAAGAAAATCATTAGGGCTCGGGGGCATTTTCGCATAAACCGTTGAGCGCACAAAACACCTCATGCTTTGAGAAAGCCCAAGTCAAGCCCTCTATATGCACCGGACCGATACTACCATCCTCCAACCCATACCATCTCCAACGGAAATAGAGGCCCTACTAACCAAACATCCTAAAATGTAAAACCATATCTTTTCCCACCAAACTGTTGCCTTAGATCAAAGAACCATCAATCATTACCGCCAATGTGATTCTTTCTCCTTCCACTAGCCACAAAGTGAAAAATATTGTGTTGAGACCACTGATGTGTTCTTTCTCCATATTTTACTAGCCAAAAAGTTAAAAAAATTGTCTTGGTGACAAGCTTCTTAATCCAAGTGACTTTACAACACTGCCTCCACTCAACATATCTTTCTTTTCCTCATCCTTCGTGATTTATTATTGTTGTTTAAACTCAATTTCATCCAAACTGAGAAGCCTAGTGTCCTCCACCTAGTCAAGCATGTCAACCTCCTACTAGGCAGTATATGTTGTCTTTGGTGATGAAGATGCCCAAGCTAGTTAAAGGCCGTCAAGTCAAGCATGAGCTAAGAGAGCTTCTTAGAAAGGCAACGCATAGCGGACCCCTCCCCAATATTGGCGGGCGGAAACCCTACCCTAATTTCAGCATTAAAGGCATGTGATTTGTTCTACTTCGAGACATAATCTTCGCATTAAACGATTAGAATATATGCATCAACTTTGACAAGATCGGGAGTATGTCAACCCTAGGATATGAAAGAGGGTTCCTTGATTTTCAATGGCAAGCATGTCCGGTTGCACTTCACCAATAAGGTACAAAAACCGATCCGATTTTTAAATAATGGTCATGATGTCATGTGATCTGCCCACCGCATTTCTCAACTCTAGTCACGGCTTACCAACCATGGTCAACTAAAAAACCAAAACCCCGCCTTTCTCAACTCTAGTCACAGCGATTCTCATTCAAAAAGACGTCATGGGACCAAAGTTACCACCACCCGAAATCATTCAAGATTTTTTAAGCATAATTAACACTTAAAGTAGTCCGAAGAAAGGAAGGAGAGCCTTTGAAGGGAAGAGTGCAAGCGTAGTGTGGTCAAGTAGGCGAGTGCACCTCGTATCCGTGAATGAAAAAATGATGCCTCGTCTCAAGTCAACAGTCCATGCTTGGCTAAAACACAACGTACGCCACAAAGGTCTAAGAACTTGGTTGTCAGAAATCAGGTGTCAAGCATACAAAGAAGGTAATATGGATATTCAACGAAGTTATATATCTGAACACATACAATCTCCGAAAAGAGTCGAGACGAAGACCCAGCTTTTTGTGTCATTAGTAGTGATGCTTCCTTTATTCATGTCTTTTCTTTAAAGGAAAGCGATGTGCATAGCCCCATACACCTTTCTATTCCCAAAGTGTTCGACGAAGGAGACGTATAAGATTTCAAATCTCACATACGGGAATGGAGATTCTTTTCATAGAATGAACGATTTTATGTTTACGAATGTCTGCTCAATCAAAAGGAAGCGGAAGCTTTACTGAAGGAAAAGCAAAATAGAAAGAGAAAAGGCAAAGAATGGAAAATACATTATCATTCTGACTTTACTCTTGGTAAATCCTTAGACTACTTTCCTTAGTCCAAAGGAAACGGAAGCTTTACTGAATGGAAAGCAAAAGAGAAAGAGAAAAGTGAGCGAAGACGGGAAATTAAGTTATCTTTCTGAATTTCTTCTCACTAAATCTTTGGTTTCTTTCCTACCTTGTTTATTCAGCATACTAGGTACCCTCTCTCAAACAATTTCAGTATAAATGGTGCAAGATGATTCCACGTATCGAATTCGAAATGGGAACGTGTAAAACCCAAGACAGGAGTAGTGACGAGATATAACGACGTCCTTTCTAATGCTTCTACCGAAAAGCCAAACTAAAATCCCCCTACATGCCGAAATCTTGTAAAGACTTTCTTTCCATAAGCCGGTAAAAGACACTTTCGATAAAACTAGATGTGCAATTATTATAAGCATAGTCGGCCAGTAGAAAAATGTAAGCTTACTAAAATGTTAAATTAGATCCAGGTGGTGAGTACTTTGGTAGGCACACTGAAATGGGAAGGACGACAGGGTCCTTTTAACCACGAGGTCATTGTCGCATAATATTTTTTGCATGGTTGACCCGTCAGAATAGAATGGCAAAAAGGGGTCATCGAGGAGTTGACTAAAGAGAACGATCTTGGCAAAGACCAAGGCTTCACAAGTCGGCTAGGACTATTTGGTCACCCACTCTTAAGGGAGCATGACCTGGAGGATCGACAAATCCAACCACCTCTTTATCAATAGTTTTCCTCAGACTCCTTTTGACTCATGATTATGATTATGCATTACATTGTGGAGGTAAATAGGGAAAAGGAGTTGGCACGATTCTAACAAAATAATCTGCCCCCATCCCTCCCCACAACATTGACTGTGATAAACTTTGTCAACCTCGAATCACTCATGATATATCAAACAATATCATTACAACATTTTATTTTTTGTTTCTTGTAGGACAGTGTCTAAACCTCACTTAGATAGCAAACCTCACAGTCTTCCTCTTTTCTAAGTCGTAAAGACCGTGAACATTCCCAGCTAAGACTTTTATTTGGTAACTAAATCTCCCCATTAGACCGTTATTGACTTGACTTTGTCACCTCCCTCATAGAATCATCTCCACGAGCGCCAACTAATTGCTCAAGTGAGGCATCCACTAATCGAACGAGGCTTTGGGACCCATTAGGTTAATCGGCAAGTAAAAACTGCGGCACTTAGCAAGGCAAATGCATTATTTGCTTATGGTGGATGGTGTTGAAGTGGACAATGGTAGGGAGGGTGGAATGTGTTATGATGGACTACTTTTGTCCATAAAGCGAGAGAGCTAGACATGGTGGGTGGAGATGGTTGCACAATGGGGCCTCTAACTAGGGCTTAGCCAATGTGAGGCTTTAACCAAGAAGCTCGAGTGGACGAGATTAAAATTGCAATCTTGAATTTGAATACGAACAAAGCACTTAGCTCAAATGGTTTTTTGTCGTCGTCTTCCAGGAATTGTGGGATATAGCGTGAGATGATGGCATGGCTTTGGTTGAGGAATTGCGATGGGAGCATCTGAATTTGACAAGGTGAACAAAGTCGTTCTTTTCCTCCTTCCCATGAAGGAGATCTCTAAGTGAGTTGAGGTTTCTAGATCTATAGCCCTTTCTAGAATTGTTTACATCATTATGGAAAAAAGCATTGATAACAAATAGCATTTATTTTTTATAAGCAAATGATGGATAGCCTAGAGATGGCTATGGAGGTTGTAGCACACAGACAGGTAAAAGGTATGCTTTAAAAGGTGGAATTCTCCAAAGCATTAATTGTGTTAACTAGTGTTTTCTTTGACCATCTATGGTGAAAAGCGGCTTCTCGGCCTTTGGATTGCATGGACGAGGTGATCTATGACTACTACTTCATAATCTGCATTGGTTAACGATCGTCCTGAGGATGGTTTTTCGGCCTCAATGGGGTGTTCGCTAGGGTTGGCCCCTTTATCCATTAATGCTTGTTCATGTTGCTAACATTAGTTGAGCAAGAAATTCAGAGGGGTTTTACCTATGTGTATCTTCATAACATCTCAATTTCGAGTACGCAATATCCATACAAATTTTCATTAAGAGTGACTTGCAGGAGGCTAAGGGATGTCCATAAAGCTTGAGATTTTCAAAGAACTTTTTAAGTTGATCATTAATCGATCAAAATCTACTTCCATTCCATTTGGGTCCTCAGACCAAAAGTTCGAGTGAAGGAGGAAGCTAAGTTGTAGGAAAGCATTCATCTTATGTACTTAGGTTTCCCATTTTCTTGAGATCATCTTCAACAAAGGAATCGGTTGCCCATCATCGAGAAGATGGAGCATAGGCTCTTTAGTTGGAAAGCATCATGTTTGTCTACCTACAGGGGGAGGGAGTTCATAAGGCAGTGCTCCTAAGGCAGCGCTCACTGCTATTCCTTTTTTAACCCAACAAGACTCCTTCCGATAAAGATTCATGGCCATCTTTCGTTAAAATGCATTGCTTTTCTTGGAGCAGTTCGAATGGGGCAGTGTCTCACATGCATCTTGTGGATAGGGAGTCTATGACCTCCCTATCGACGAGGAAGGCCAAGGGGTCTTAAGATTGAATAAGATGAATAGAGCTCTGCTAATGGGCAGCTCAGCTTTAGGATACTGGTGATTATTTACCATGCATACTCACTAGAGGTAATTACGAGGTTCATGTGCAAAGAACTCTTTCCCTGAGAGGGAACCATCTTTCATATTCATTCTATAACGCGATTTGTTATGTTTTCCTTGAGTTGCATGCGATTATATGCCAACTCTTGTAGGCAAGAGGTCTTTGACGTCCGGTCTAATTATTAGTTTATTTTGGGCTTTTTAAGTAATCTTTTCCCATGTGTGTTTGCTTTAGCTTCTAACTATGAGATGTTGGTTTCTGAGGTTTGGTCTGACGTCGCATGACTCCCTACTTTTTGCACTGCATTTTCTAAGTAGAGATTGTTGGAGTTCTTGAGGTCGATGAAAGATCTCATCTTGGTTGCAAACCTACCTAGTTGTAGAGACCATTGGAGTTGTTGTGATGGCAAATTCTCGATAAAGAAATCCTACAAGGCTATTTCGTTGCCACTATTTTTAACATATCCATTGGCGCTTTCTACCACTCCTTGGATCCGAAAGCAAACAGCAAGCAACGTCTTTGCCAACCCTCAAGCCAATTGACAAACCTCGAAGGTGTGTGCCACGTGGGAAAGAAACGCCCTAGCCTAGCTTCAACAAGATGTATCTAGTTTCCGTATCAACAAAGCTAAAAATGTTAATTGAGTGCCCATTAACATGATCATGATCTCCCACACCAACTATCAAGGATATCCCTATTCAAGGTTGCAAAAAGTATGTAGTTGGTATTCAGTCAACCAGATCACTGCCTAATTTTGCAAAAAGTCAGTAATGGTCTTGAAGCCTCGCTTAAGAAGAGAGGCCATATAAATCTTTAGTTTATAAATTTATAAGCCTTTGAGAAATCCATCTTCCGACACAAACCCTAAGCCCTCCATTGCTTCTAGTTAGCATTTGTCTCATTAGCCATTACCACAATATCCATTGCATGCCTCCCCAAAATAAAAGTTGTCAGCATGGGGTAAATAATAGATCCAAGAAACCCCTCTACATAATTCACCAAATGTTTGACCATAATAAGATAAATGGTATTGAAAATTTTAATGGTCCTAAAATCCTTAATCTGAATCATACCATCCTTCTAAGGAAACATATAGGTTAGGGCGCTACTCAGCTTGTCAAAGCCAAAAAAACCCATTCTGGACTCCTTAATCAACTCCATGACAACCTCTTCCACAATATCCTAAAATTCTTTCAAGAGGAGAATGGGGAACCATCAATCCCAAGGGAAATCTTTAGCCTTTAGGTTGTATAGCCCAATGATTACATTCCAAGCATCAAAATCTCGCACTCTACTACTGAGTCAACCCTCTCGTGCCATGGCTAAACCGTCGCCACCCACTACTATGTACCCTCCTATTGACCTCCCAAAAATGGCCAACAACGATTGCTCTATCGGCATGGACGGAATAGATTGGATCTTCCTTTATCTCCGACTAGCATTAGCACAAAAGAACTTCATATTTGCATTTCCCTCATTCAAATATTTTTGTCTAGACCTTTACTTCCAATCAATCTTACATTTCTTGTCCACTAAAATAATATTCTATTGCTATCATCGAAGCTTGAGTACCTCACGAATCAAGATCCTGCCCTACTCAACTCTTTCCAGTTTAACCAACTCAGATTGCGCAGTTTCCTTCTCCGTCCTCATTAAATACGGATATCCTTTTAGTAAGTAATTAGCATCCTTCTAACAGCTTCCAGTGCACCGCCATTTCTTTGAGGCTGAACACTTAAATGGAAACTCCTCTAAAAATCATTGGTCATATATCCGAGCCCCTTTCATCGAGCATACAAAACTGAAAAAAAAGAGAAATTGTGATCCTAACAAAGGAAGGTGTAGTCTGATCGTGAACTTGGTGACAAATTTACCAATGACAACTAAAATAGTCCATCACTTCTTGTGAAAACAAAAGGCAGACAAGATAAAACCACGAATCAAACTTCCGCCATGTGCAGAGCATGGCCTCAAATTTCAAAGAAATTCAGTCGAATTTCAGTCAAATATCGATATCCAGTTGAAATCGAAATTCGACCGAAATGGCCGAAATGACCGTAATATGAGGGCCCTAGTACAAAAATGACCGAAATGATCGAAATTTCGATCGAAATTTGACCAAAACTCTTCCGAAATTCCGTTTTGGTCAGTCACCAAAATGGTGACCGAAACCGACATTTAGGGCCTTGGTGCAGAGCTTTGATATCAGCGTGTGGAATAGAAGTTCAAGGTGGAAGAAATTTGGGGTAGAGCTGAAAGGGAAGAACATGCTTGTTGCATGGATCTTTTAGGGAACAAAGCACGAGCATTCACGGATGGAGAAAGGGGAAGGATAATGGAGAGATTGTAATTTAATTATAACTTGAACTAACTAATCCACTGACCCATAGCCTTTTTATATAGAGGGGTGAGATTAAAAAAAGGAAATAAATAAAATAAAATTCTAACAAATTTTAGTTATCTTCATAATTTGGATAAAAAAACTAACCAATCAAAGACCAGAAAAATCGTGTTATTTAGTAAAAAAAGGAATTGCAACGGATGTAATTGAACGAAATTAAAACTAATTCTAACCCTAATTCATTCAAATTCCAACGAGAAACTCTAATTTAATTAAATCCCTTATTTCATACAAAAATCCTAATTATTTGTTGCATCAGCTTTCTTCGCTTCAAAAAATTCATCTCCTAATAAGTGGCTTAGTCTTTAGATTCATTGTGCATGCATTATGCTTTGGATCATGTGAGGAAAAAGCAGGTGAGAAGCGTGAGGCTGGGCCCAAGTAGTTGTTACGACTCTCGTAGAGTTGGCATCATGTTGGAGAGGACCGTAATTGAAGAACTGATGTAGCACAGAATGCGGAGTCCATGCTGCTACAGAGATTTTCACAGAGTTGTCGTCTTCTTGAAGGAAATCGTGGTGAAAAAATGATGTAGCAACTTCATAGGTTGCACTATGGGGGTAGAAGAGGTCATAAAAAATGGAAACCATGGGATTAAGGTGAGGGGAGATGTAAGTAATGCATTTGGCATACATGTTCTTATATAGTGAGGCCTACCCTACCTAATTCTAATTGAAATGGATTAAAAACAAAACCATAGATATTAAAAGTAAGTTGTGGAGAATGATGAGAGAGGGCGAGAGCAGGGAGATGTGGGCGGAAGCAAGGGCTACGGAGAGGAACTTCGACAACAGTGATCGGAGGGCCACCTGTGAGAGAGGTGGCGGGGGCGCCCCGCCGGTTGAGGAGGGAAGCTTGAACATGTTGAGATGGAGGATTTGGCAGGAGATGGGCCGCAGAGCTCTACGAAGAGGAGTCACCCCCCCCCCAAGACGGAAGGGAAGGGGCATGTGGTGCTTCAGATGCAGCACCGGCAACAACATATCTAATGTATGCTCTGTCTCCGAGAGGTTGTGCTTCAGGTGTGGTCGTCGGTCCATCGCCAGAGGGATTGCTCGGTGAGGGAGTCATGGTCGAGGAGGAAGTCACACTGGGTTGTCGAGATTGTTGCGGTCATAGAGGTTGCCTTAGAGCCCGCAAATGACCCGGAGGTGGGCAGCGATATTCTGACACAACTTTCGAAGGGAGCGGCAACGGAGCGATCGTTGGATGGGCTCTTCGTGGTGGAAGGGGTTGCCGATGATCTGAGGAGGATCAATGGATGGTTGGGCGTGGCAAGGAAGAGCCTCGACTGCATCAATGTTATTTGGTTGCCAGGGGGTTCGCTCTGCGTGAGGGTTTTTTCTTCTGTTGGGGCAAAGATGGTGGTCGATAATGGTGCATTGGAAAGTGGGTTATCGTCGGAATCGAGGGGAAAATCCGCTGGAGACTGTTGCAGTCCCGAAGGCTGTCTTAGAGCCCGCAAACGACCCAGAGGTGGGCGGCTATATTCTGACACAACTTTCAAAGGAGTTGCTGAGGATCTGAAAAGGTTCGGTGGATGGTTGGGCATGGTGAGGAAGAGCATCGACGCATGTTGCCAAGGGGTTCGCTCTACGTGAGGGGTTTTCCTTCCATTGGGGAAAAGATGGTGGTTGATGATGGTGCATTGATAGGTGGGATGTCATCAGAATCCAGGGGCAAAATCCAGTACAGAAAGCCATGTTTTTTGGATGACAGGTCGGAGAACGTTGAACTGGAGTGGAAGATGAAAGTGACGGGAGTTCGACTGCAATGTTGAAGGGTGGATGTACACTGGGAAGCTATGGCGGATATCGGTCGTGGAATGTCCGGTTCCGATCTGCAATCAGGGGAGGGCTCGAAGGTGGTTTGGGGGGGGGGGGCACTGCCCCCATCTACCGTGAGTGCATTGCTGATGATCGGAAGGAGAAAGGTGTCACTTTGCCTTGTTGTGTTGGAGGAGGAGCCTCCGAACAACGGTTAAAGGGCACTCAGTGGTGCGGCAACGCCATTTCAGGCAGCCATGGAGGAATCTCGGGAGTCGGTGATTGCAACGGGAAGCTCAGAAGTCGTGAAGTTTGCAGGGACCGAAGGTGAAATAGCAGAAACGATCGTTGGAAACCCTAAAGTGGCCGCCAAATTTTTCTTGAATGTCGTTCTTTTCGTCTCCTCCAACCACGCATCGAGTTTAGATCCTCATTTAAACCCGACTGTCAAGTCAGGCGTGGAGGGCTTATCAGGTGTGGCGAGCTTATTGGGTGCGTTCTTACACCTAGCTATGTATGCAAGTGCTAGTGGGCGTTCAAAGCCCTGACTTCATTACTCGAAATGATGTCTCGCCCGACTTTCAGGCCAAGTATTGTCGGCTCAATGGTCACATTTTCTCAAATCTGGATTTCACCTTGGACCCTAACGGTGGTCCAGATCTCTCTGGATCATCGATTAACAATGGGCTTGCTTCATGGTCGACCTCGACCCTCTCTGTTGCGATGGTTGCTCCATCGAGGGCTTCGGTGATGCATAATTATAGGCATGCGGTTTTGCTTGGCGATGGTGGTTCCGCGCGGGAGGAGGCGGAGCTTATTGGGGGGCTCAATTGCCATCAGAACAAGACTAGTGGTGGGGATGGTGGAGGAAAAAGGAGCTTCGAACAGGGTTTGGGAGTGGCTCTCCAAAAGAAGGCGATGGTGATCCATTGTTGTGTGAAGGCGAAGAGGGGTCTCAAGAGAAGGATCTCAGACAGGGGAGTGCAGAAGGACATGTCTTCTCATGGGGCGGCTCCTGGTGGGCAGCAGCTGATATTTTTATCGTGTAAGCATCTTCGGGTGGACGCATTAGAGCGGGAGTCAAGGCAGATCGAGCACGAATGCGAGGCGTGTAAGGTGGTAGATTGTGGTTAGGAGCGAGCCCTTGTTGTTGGTCGGGAAGGGGCAGGTCTTGGAGGTGGGGCGACGAAGGTGTCCAATGTAGGGCGTGAGGAGGAGAGGTTGAATCAGGATGCTCCTAAGGTGGCAGCTAGGAGCGTCTCAGACAAGTTGTTCGAGTTGGTCGTTGCGCAAAGAGTTAGGGTTCATGTGGCAGGAGCTTCCCCCATGGTTTCCAAATTAAGCTCTTATCTTGGAATGTGAGAGGGCTAGGCCAATCGGAGAAGCGGTCGGCGGTTGGCTCCTTGTTGGCAGGGTGGAAGGTAAACGTGGCTTGCTTACAGGAAACTAAGATTGATTCATGGGAATTTGTGAGATGGAGTTCTACTTCGGATCCTCATCTCAAAAATTTCAAAGTTGTGTTGGCGAGTGGTAGCTCAAGGGGATTGTCGTTGCATGGAATGGTGATCTTATAGACCTAGCAGATGAGGTCGTTTTGGTACATTTGGATTTGGCACCGGTTTTGTTGATCAGCAAGGGGGATCAATATCACATTGCGATGACCTCAGTGTATGGCATTGCGACATCCTCGCCTAATGCGCTCTAGCAGGACGAGTTACGAGAAATTAAGGTCAAGTTTCCGGAACTGACTTCGTTTATGGGTGGTGACTTCAATGTCACTTCATAGGAGGAGGATAGGGTAGGTGGAAGAAGGGTGTGGGATCCTAGACTTGGTTTTTGTTGATGTGGTAGAGGAGCTTGCTCCGGAGGTGCTTGATGTGACGAAATAAAAGTATATGTGGACAAGTTCTTAATCCCGCTCGTGTGTGTTTTTTGAAGCCATATCTCGCTCGTGTTTTGACCATATTTTAGTGTCTGTTGAGGCCCTAGATATGTATATACTTGGCAACCGTCACTTCTCTTCCTATATCGAGGTCAAACCATATGCTTTTGTGTTTGGATACAAGCAGCGAAAGAGGAGCGTCGCCTTATTTTAGATTTGAGCATTGTTGGACGCTGGTGGAGGGTTTCCATGACTTGGTTTTTTCTTTATGGGCTATAGTTGAAGGTAGAAGGGTCTGCAACTGTGAGATTCTCTTTGAAGCTGACTGCGCTACAGCATAGACTGTTGACTTTCATGAAGGAGTCACGGGTTCGGGTTGTGTGGGATTTGAGAAGGAATCAGGCTCAAGATGAGATATGTTGGACTTGCTAGAGGACAGTAGGGAGCTGGATGAAGAGGGGTATGTGCGTCGTGGGGTAGTGCAGAGGATCCTTGAGGAGGATAGGAAGCAAGAATTGAACGGAGGCAGAGGTCACGTCAGAAATGGTTGAAAGAGGGGATGCTAATACAAGATTTCTTCATGCGTGGCAAATGAGAGGCGGAGGAGGAATTTAGTCCATTCAGTCGAGGTGGGGTGAGGTATTTCATGGGTAGGAGGGGGTCACGAGGGAGGTAACAAGCTATTTCAGAAGCATGATGTGGGTCGAGGTGGCCGAGGCTGGGGTTAAATCACATTTTTCCCTTGGACTCGAAGTTGTTTTTAGAAAAAACGAGGCCGTTGGGGCTGCAAGAGGTTCATGAGGCCGTTTTCGCTCTAAATCCAGGCGATTTCCCTAGGATGGATGGCTTTCCGATCTTTTTTTACAGGGAGCCTTGGAAGTTGAATGATGGGGAGGTGTTGGGAGTGGTGGTGGAGTTTGGAGATGGAACTATGGCTTTGAATCTTTTATCGGCCCAACTGATCTTTCATTTTTATGATGCCTAAGAAGGATGTCGCCACGAACGTGGAGGATTACCATCCTATTTCCCTTTCCAGTGCATTATATTTGATTGTGGCCAAAATTTGGCCAACCATTTGAGGAGGGTGTTGTGCAAGATCATCGTGTTGGCTCAAAGTGCTTTCTTGCATGGCAAACAGCTCATGGACAATGTGATTTTGACTTCTGAGATTGATGTTGACTGGCGCAGAAGGAAGGCTAAGGGCGTCTTGTGGAAAATTGATTTCTCAAAGGCATATGATTGTGTGGATTGGTGTTTCCATTTGACGTCGTTCAAACGTGATTTCCAAATAGATGGATGGCGTTGATGAAGAGATGTATCATGATTGCATCGTGTGTGATTCTAGTGAATATACAGCCTAAATGTGGGTACTTTCAGCTGGAATGCGGGGTTTGTCAAGGATATTCACTGGCACCTCTTCTTTTTGTTCTAGCGATTGATGCATTGTTAGTCATGATTGAGCGTGCAGTGACGAGAAGGTTTTGATGTGGTTACTCAAAGGAGGAGATTTCTATTCCCATTCTTCAGTGTGTAGAAAACACAATCCTTTTTGTGGAAGGTGGCCTTGAGAGTTGCAGAGGCATGTTTGTGTTCTAGACATTTTTTGTATTGTATCTGGTTTGAGACTTGTTGAGAAGAGAGACGAATGAGATGAGATGTTTATTTCATAGAGCTAGGGTCTCTGATATAGAATACCTCGCTCGAGGACGGGTTTGCGGCTTTCAGGTCACCGGAACATATCTCTGTGATGCATGTAGAGTCGCTGCGATATCAGGTCACCGCAACGTATCTCTGTCGAGCCTGCAGGTCACCGGAACATATCTCTGTCGTGCCTGGAGAATAATCGTTGTAGAAGAAGTTCAGCGTGTAGTAGTCGATCGTAAAAGAAGTATACGCCCTGATGAAGAAGTCGATGCTCGGTGAAGATGAATGATCTGAGTAGGAGTCTGGAGTGTCGGTATGTCAATCGTGGTAGGGCAACAGACGTCCTGAAGAATCATCTATGACTCCACCTTTCTCCCGCACTTGATAGAATAAAGAGTATGAAACATCAAGTTGGGAGAAATAAAAAGTTGGGAGAAACAAGTCGTGGTGAAGCAGGAGTTGTTGGAGGGGGGCTCCAATTTGCACCGGCGATGCAGGAGGTACTACTGGAGCCTCGGACGACGCTTTAGGTGCCGCTGGAGGTGGCAGATGGTGCTATTGGGGACTCAAACTGCCTTGCGTGGGACCTTATCTCTCATCAAGGGGTCTCGCGCAAGGAGAGAGGGCTGGTGGTGGCGGCGGGTTTAGGGTATTAAGCTTCGGTCTAGGATCGTTCCTCTGATACCATGTTGAGAAGAGAGACGAATGAGATGAAATGTTTATTTCATAGAGCTAGGGTCTCTTATATAGAGAGAAAACCCTAGAGAGTACAAGGATTACGGAACCTGAAGGGATACGAGGGGTTACGGAACTCGAAGGGTCACAGAGGGTTACAGCACCCGAAGGGTCACGTGAGGTTACGGATGTAAATCTAATATCTCCAACAAGACTTAATTAAGGAAAAGTCGAAGTTCGTCTCATTCGGTTTGGTGGACGTGGAGATTGAGTTATGTGTTGGCTCGTTGCACTCTGCACGCAGGGTATGCCATTGTGATACATTGTTGTGCTACTGGTGGTTATACGGACGCACTTGGTTGATTGGTTACTAGTCATTGAAAGATGGAGCAAAGGCTGGCAGGTTGGAAGTCTATGTATTTATCTGGAGGTGGCAAGTTGACGTTGTTGTGGTCAATTCTGTCCGCAATTCCTATTTTTTCATGTCTTCTAGGCTCTTGCCGGCGGGTATGAGGAAGAGGCTAGAGAGTATCATGAGACGTTTCTTCTGGTCATCTTCCGGACAGTCGAACGAGCAGCCTCTGTGGATTGGAAATCGATTTCGTGTTCGAAGGAGGATGGTGGCATTGATGTACGCAACTTATAGGAGATGAATAAGGCTCTGATCAGCAAGTGGATTACCCGTATTTAGGGCGATTGCAACAGTTTGGTTTGCATTATGCTCAGGAGGATCTATGGTGTAGGCTCTTCTCCGCCTGGCCCTGGGGATCTTGAACATGCTCCTTCAAACTTTTTGGTGAGGAGTTTGTGGTGTGGTGCAGAAGGTTCATCCTTTCTTGAGTCATGTTGATGGGGATGGCACTGGATTTCAGTTGTGCACTGACAATTGGAGTGAGAACGGGGCGTTGGGCATGAGGTTCAATTGGCTAATGGCATTGGTTGTGGACCAGGAGTGCTCAGTGGCGGATGAGTGGGATAGGCACTCATTTTCTCTCGGTTTAGATCAGAGCTTTCAAATCAACAGTTGGAGGAGCTTTGGTGATGCTTGTGGAGTTAGATAGTGTGGCTGGGTTGAGAGAGGGCCAAGACCGACAGAGCCAGTGTGATGGAACCTATTCTATTGGTAAGGCTTACAAGGCTCTAAATGGCCCAGTGATTTTTAACCCTGGGGATGCATGGCAGATTGCAGAAGGATCTGTAAATGGAAAGTTCCAATGCGTGTTAAGGTATTTATGTGGCTATTCAGGAGGAGGAGACTGCTAACTGAGGACAGGTTACCCAGTTTGTTCAGTTTGTTGAGCCCACGTGCTCTCTGTGCCAGGAGGAGGTGGAGGATGCAGTTCACTTGTTTTTCAAATGAAGATGTTCTTTGGAGGCGTGAGACCTATTTAGGAATCAGGCAGTGTATATTGATGGTGTGTCTGATTTCTAGGCTTCCATTGTGGCGAACTGGATGGGCACAGAGAAAGAAAGACCACAGTGTGCGGCTATGATTTGGGCGATTTGGTCTAAAAAATGATTTGGGCAATTTTTTTTGAAACCAGAAAAGGGGGAGGCACTCTTAGGTGCACCCCATAATTATATTAATAAAAAAACAGCAAAAAGAGTACAAAAAAGAAGAGTAAGATTTGTACTTTTTGCAATTTTGCAAGCCAGAAGTCGGGTGGTGTTTCGTCGGGATAGAGTTTATGGTGAAAATATAAATATTGTAGCACATGCTACGTCATTGGCTAAAATTTGGAATTTGTACTTTTTTGTTTACTTAGGAATTTGTACTTTTTTGTTTACTACCTGTAAACACGCGTGCAATATTGGTTTGGTGATTAATGGTGAAGTTTTTTAACACAAGCCTATACGATTAACCCTTTTCTTTCAAATAAATTCTAATTGAAATAGGTTATCGCCCGCTCCTTTTCCCCCATCGCTTCTATTGTAATATTATTCCTCAAGGGGCGCAGTGCAAAAATTGTATCCCTTCACTTGAATAGACCCTTCTTTTCCTTTTTCCACCAAGTTTAACCTTTGTATAATTAACTTATAGGCGAGTGACTTGGGTATAATTTCTCCGGGCTAATGTTGTATCCCTAAACTTATGGGATACTTATCTCAATTAAGGGAATCTCTTAATAGTTGTTAGGGTTTCCACCTTTCCTTCCCGGAATCGATGAATGGAGAGAAATCGGAGGAGCGAGAGGCATATGCTTCAATGGGCTCAGCTCTTCGGCCACAAGTTCCAACTGCGTTAGCGGCAGCATCAGTGGCAACCGAAGGAGAGAGCAGAATTCTTGTAGGGAGATGTTGCCATCATTTAAGGAAACCGCAACAGTTAAGGTTGCAGCACTTGACGATGTTGCAACGGTAGTCGTAGCCACCAAGGTGATGGCAGTGGCTTTAAGTTGGGTGACGAAGACCTGATTGACGATGGTGATGCCATAATAGGCAATCGATGTGTGCAATTGAGTTTCCCAAACGTTGAAGGTGGCATTAGCGTAGAGGATTGGGCAAGTGGTGTTGATAGTGGGGTATGGGGTGCCAAGGGAGAGAGACCATCACTGGCCCGGGGCCATTAAACCTTTTTTTTTTGAAACTCAACAAAGGGGGACACATTCGTTGATGTTCACCCCAATTTATTCAAAACGGCGTAAAGAGGTTTTACATTCGCACAAGTAAAAAATTACAAACCATATCGAAAATTAAGGCTCCCACGATATCGACCGCGAGGCATGGAACCCCGCCTCCACCGCGCAAACAAAAAGCCGTCCTACCCAGGAGACCAATCTTCCACAAACCGCGGGGCCATTAAACCTTGCGATCATGAGATGTTGCTAGCATGGAGGACGAGGGCCGTGAAGCATTTGATGTCGACAAAGATGGTGGTGGAGAGTCGAGCATTATGATGGGGGTTAAGAACATGACGAAGCAACGGTGCACGAGTTAGGGTTGGTGCCATTGTGATTCTTCTTCATACAACTCAACCAAACTGTGCGACTATGAGATCGTGCAGATGAAAGGGCTGATGGAAAGATCTAAGCAACTGCCAATGGATGTTTTTTTATTTTTTTTCTTTCCTTATTATACTTACCATGGTGTAGGGATGCTACATTATTCTAGAATGATGAGTATTGGCTGCTCATCATTGCTATCTTCTTTCTTTGATGGTCGCGCTATTGCTCATCGAATGAGGGTCGCGAAGCATTTGATGTCGACGAAGATGGTGGTGGAGAGTAAGGCATGATGATGGGGGTTAAGAACATGACGAAGCAACGACGCTCGAGTTAAGGTTGGTGTCGTTGTGATTCTTCTTCATACAACTCAACCAAACTGTGCGACTATGAGATCGTGTTGATGAAAGGGCTAACGGGAAGATCTAAGCAACTGCCAATGGATGTTTTTTATTTTTTTTCTTTCCTTATTATACTTACCATGGTGTAGGGATGCTACATTGTTCTGGAATGATGGGTATTGGACGTTCATCATTGTTATCTTCTTTCTTTTCGTTGAATGCTAACAATTCATCTTGAATAGACTCATGTGTGTTTTGGATGTTGTAAAAAATATTTTCCTCGATCACAAACTCTTCGTTACATAAAATGTCTTCGATGGTGAGAGAATCCAACCATCATTGTACTTTAATGCTTGATGGGAGACAGTGTGTGAACCTTTTCTATCATAAAAAAAAGTCGTCGTAGAGACAGCTCAACTCAAACCTTGTCCACCAATAATCAACGGGATCGTTATATCATTGGAGCAATTCGGTCTCCACCCCCGGCTCCAATTGATGAAGAAAAAAATTATATGTAGAAGAAATTTGGGGAAGAGGAGAGGAAGGGGAAGAACACGCATGTGCATGCGTTTTTTGGGGAAGAAAGCAGAACATGTATGGAGGGGGAGAGAGGGAAAGGATAATGGAGATAATCCAATTTAATTATAACTCGAACTGACTCATGCATTGACTCATAGCCCCTTTATATAGATGGGTGAAATTACCAATAAATGGAAACAAATAAGATTAAATCCTAATGGATCATAATTATCTTCCTAAATTGACACAACCAACTAATAAAAAGATCACATACAATCTTGTTATTTTAATAAATATTAAAATTGCAACAGACATAATTTTACGAAATTAAAACTAATCCTAACCATAATTCACTCAGACTTGGGACAAGTCGAAAAAAACTAATTTGATAAAAATCCCTAATTTAGCCTTAATTCATAATTCAGTGTTGCACCTATGCATGTTGAGGCTCCTAGGACATGAATCACATCTTTACACGTGATCGCACTAAAGGTGGGCGGAACAATGCTGACATTGGTTTCAATGACTCTTAAAAGTGAGGATGGGTTCTAGGAGTCCCTCGATGATGCAAGCACTCGTTTTCGTATTGAACGGCTTCAGCCAAATGCATTGGATTCGGTTCCCTGGCTTGTATGCAATAGTGTGATTTTCTGTAATATGAGATTTTATATAGAGAAGGTAACTGAGCATGTCGAGGTCTCTATGAAATTTGGAACCTGTAATTTTTAGGGCGATTTTATAATAGAAAGGATGGGTGTGCACCAATCCGGGTGCCCTCCCCTCTTTATCCTTAAAAACTCCACAGATTCATATACAGTTGTTTACATTTTTCGAGCATGCATATTTTAACGTCCAACAAGGCAAGTAAAATGCCCCTTAGATATAGCATAGTCCACATGTGTCTGCTTACTTTGACATAATCTGCATGTCCAGGGCAGTCGACGTGAGCGTAATGACGCTTTGCTGTTTCATATTCAACATGAGCCTGAAAATATACAGAAATCATTTAAGGTAGAGGACAATAACAGTGTCAGCAATGGAACACAAGTAAAAGCAATAAACGGAAAAAGAAATATGGCAATCTCACAGCTGATATTGTGATTCCTCTAGCTTTCTCTTCAGGAGCTTTATCAATTTCATCAAATGCAACAACTTTAGCTTTCCCCTCTTCAGCTAACACCTGTAGAGGAAAAATAACTAGGATTCATGAACCATCGAACTTAAACCAGTCAGTAGATGCTTTAAGAAACCCCCGACTTCCTAGACAGCAGCCACGAGAGAGAAAATCATAGGTTCTTAACCTAACCTTAGTAATTGCAGCTGTAAGAGTGGTTTTTCCATGATCAACGTGTCCAATCGTTCCAATATTCACATGAGGTTTTCTGTCAAAACAAACAAGATGCTCAATGAATCAAAGAACATATATCTAACATATAGATGTAAAAAAGATGCTTCTATTTGGAGCTTCTTTTTTGTCAAAACAAACAAGATGCTTCTCTTGATGTAACAAAACCTAGAGAAAGCCTTTTACCACATTTATTGGATTCAGACAACGGATTGATCCAAACTGCCATCAACACCCAAATTTAGATCCACCAATAAACCGAGATCCTCTCCCGAGTTATTTTCCTTCCCCTGTAAGGTACCTCAGACTCTTTCTCCTCCGGAGAAAGGAATAGATCAACCATCTATAGACACAAACCACGTCATGTGCACGTCGCTGGCTGATAAAGAGGAATTGTAAGGAACATGTCAAACAAGCAAATACATTAGAACATAAGAAAATTTTGACAAAAGAACAACAAGAACAAATGGAAGGGTGAGGGAGAGGTAGCAGAGAAGGGTGAGCGAAAGGGAGCGGTGAAGGGACATGGAGGCGAAGGTGGGTGAACAAGGGAAAGCAATGACGAGAGAGGTAAAGGCATCATGCACGAGATGGAGACAGAGAGCAAGGACGGAGTGGAGAAGGGAGCTTGGACGTCATGGGTCGTCTTGGGATGTGAATGGAGGGGAGCAAATTGATGTTTGGTGCAAAGAATTGTCTCCCGTGCAAGGCCAACGGAGCCCCCAAGCGATCGTGATAGAGTGCGTTGCTTTAAGTGTGGGTTATCTGGCCACCATCAAGAGGTATGTATGGCGCAGGTTGTTTGCCTCGACCTTTACAACAACCAGTTGACTCGGTGCACATGGGCAATTTTTCCTTCGAATGTGAAGGTCACAATCACTAGTGGCACTGGCCGAGGAGGTATGTGGTCCCTCCTTCTCAAGGGATGTGGTGTTGCTGGAAGATTCGCTAGTTTGTGTCAGTGGTTGCTAAATCAAGAGGTTGGCAGTCTCATTTCGATGGTCAGTGAGCCGATCTTCGATCCTCATTTGAGAAGAAGAAGACCACTACTAAAGAATGTAGGATAAGAACACTACTAAAGGATGATACTTCATTTTGACCTCATTGTCGAGTGTTGTGTGTGAAGGATTGTTGCTTCGATGTTGAGATTTGGTTACCGTGCGTGGGGCTCTAAAGGTAGGTAGGTTTGGAATGTGTTGTTGGCACTTGGGAAGTCGTTCACCACAATCCTTAAGGTGATACCCCTCCCTGATAGAACTTGGTATTATGGTAGGGATGATCTCTTTCCACCCGGTGGTTTCTGAAGGTTCGACGTGGAGAAGTTTAACAACATTACAGTTGATCCACGGTCATGATTGACTCAACATTGAGTGATGCAAAGCTATGTCATGTATGCGATGATAGGCTTGGAATCATCATTCAATGCCCTCCAATCTCTGAGGCGTATTTCTTCAAGGAAATAGGGTGATCACCTGCAACTGCAAGGGTACACATCGATCCTAGTATAAAAATAAAAACTACAACAATGACTCAAATAATATACTAAGTGTGCTCCTATACATTCTCAACATAGATCTTTGGGGTGTATTGAAGCTTTGATTGCGAAGATGGAGGAGTTACAGCAATTCTTTTTCCTTGGGTCCACTTTGTCTACTAACCAGATCTATTGTTGCAGACTTCGAGGTCTGATATCCAACCTCTTCTGGAAGTCGAGCTCTAGGTCACCCATTTTATTGTTGTAGTCATCTAGACCCGTCCTTTGAGAGTGGGCATGGCTCGATTAGTGCAAAGGAAAGCCATCGCTATAGGAAAAGAGGAGATGGTGAATGCAAATATACACATTGTTTCACTGTTGGTTGGGCATTTTCGAAGAGTGGTATCGAGGAGGAGCCAAGACATCTCGAGAGAAAGGGGGCGTGGTTGTCTAGGGGCTCTGATGTTGCATAAGACATCAAGGATGAGGATTTATAAGAATTTCTATAGAAGAGAATATGTTTGGAAGATGCATAGTACTGGACAAAAGAATTGGAGGCCAAGACCGCTAGAAAGGAGGTGACAAACATACTCCCTTCGCCTCCAATAGATGTCAACAAGGTTATATGGATAGAGACAACAGAGTGTTATGTAGAGAGGAGTGCCAAAGTGGTTGGTTCTATGGGAATGGTTCTAGTAATAGGTGTACCGTGTAAGGTGGTTTTAAATGAAGAGCATCACGTAAAACATAAGGAGCTTGGGGGAACCCAAGAAAAGGACCTTGATTAGCAATGACACGAGTTCCTATTTGGTAGATGTGTTACTCATGCAGGAGATTAAACTAGCGAGCCATAACATGTTATAAAAGTCAATCCGGGAAGCTTTCTAATTTTGAATGATTGACTCGACCGACGTAAGAGAAATTCTAGTTGGATGGAACAGGGATGTTTCTCTTGTTGAGGGATGATATGTTAGGGTGCAAAACCTTTAGCGGTGGTACTCAGGAGGGCGATTGATGTCTTGTTCTTTGTGGTTATTTATGCTTACGACCATATTGATGCGATAAAGATGGTGGAGCGTCAAAGATGGTGGAGCTTTGGGAATTTTTTTGAGTAGCATGCTCGCGGTTTCCCCAATTCATGTGGATTGTACGGGAGAGGGGTGCTTCATTGTCACCCTCTTTTGAGGGGTGTGAGCTTCGAATGAAAGTTATAGACGTTTCAGAATGCAAAACACAGTATAACTCATCTTTGAGGTCAGGCATCAGATGCTTTCGCTTGTGCATGCAGATGTTGCACCACTCAACACTTTCAGTTGGCTGGTGTGAGGTCTTTGTTGAGATCACGATCGAAATCATTGGATCACACTCCCTTTGTTTAAGAGACAGAGCCTCCTCTTTCTTCCTCTTTTAAGCACTCTTAAATATTATATGATTTCTGCAACATGTGGCGATTGGGGGGTTCAAGTAAAAAGGTCAATGGCTATGAGATTGTTCAAAAGTCAGCCGACATTAAGCGCATGTTGCACGATTTTGGGAAAAAAATATATGTATTCTGCAAAAGCAAAAAAAAATTGGGTGCTTTTTTATTTATTTTTTTGAACAAGAGGGGGAAACACGCACAGGTACCCACCCCCAAGATTTGAATCCTGGACCTTAGGATGGTAGGCACATTGAGCTACCAACATACCATTTAAGTGGGTTCAAAAAAAAGAGAAACTACGAGTTGGATAAAGACTAGGGTGTAGGAGGAGATTGCCAAGGTTTAATTGCACTAAAGTTTCCAAGGCCTTGAATATGGATAAACTTGAGGAGCAAAGGGTACAACAAAAGATTGTGCAAGAGGAAGACAAAAACTACGAGTCGGAATGGAAGTTGTGAGCAAGGAAAACAATTTTTTAGAATCACGATCAAATAAAACACGATTGAAGAAGGGGAAAGCAAACACAAGATTCTACCCCACCATGGCTAGTGGGAGAAGAATGGGGAGCTACATTCATTATTTTTCATGTTTGAAATGAGTTAGTTCAAGAGGACCACAAGATCGACAAGGTAGTGGTGGGGCACTTCTAAGGTGTTTAGTAGGCTTAAGGTTTTAAAAAAGTGAGATGCAATATAATGCGATTTCCCCATCAATGATGCAAGAGTAAGGCTTGCTTTAAGGGAAAAAGATAAAATAAACTAGAACTAAGAAAAAGTATATAATTTGAATATTATAAAAAAGACAAGAACGTGAAAAATATTTCCACAACATTTTGATCATATATTAAGGGTTTTTATTAGTTGTGCCCCTGCGAGATATTCCAATATCAGTTATACCCCTCCCTTTTGGGAATATCAGTTGTATCCCCGACTTCTTGCCATTCTATCACGTGTACCCATCGTGTTAGTTGTCGGTCTATCATCAACGCAAATGAGCGTTAACTTTAGGGATACATCGGGAATTAAATTTAAAATATATTTTAAAAAGTCCATTATCTTTCTCCCCCTTCTCCTCATTCTCTCCAACCTTCTATTCCTCCTCTGAACCATCATCCCGACGTCGATGTACCTCCCCTGCCGCCCGGAGCTCCTCCTCCCACCAACCGATGCGCCACTCCACCTCTTCCCATCCATTTCTTCTCCCTCTGTCCGCTGCGTCTCGATGTTCGGCTCTGATCCCTCCACTGGTCAGCTCCGTCTGTTACTCTTCTCATTCCGAAATCTTTTATTTTTTAGGAAAGTAAGAGAAAAAAAGGAAGCTTCTCACGGTCATGGATTCAGCTTTGATTTCTTTACTTTTCTAATCCACAATCCCCATTCGCTATAAACCCCAATCTTTCTGACATATCGAACTGCTTCTACTTTTTGAAGGATGCGTTGCAGATCCAATCACCTGACTGCTTCATTCTTCTGCAATAACTTTTCCCGCCGGCGTCTTGATCATGATGAATCTAACCGTGGAAGAAAGCCTCCTCGAGCTCGTAGCCAACGACGACGCAGAGTGGTTTGCACGCGCGGTCGAGCGCGACGCGTCCTTGATGGATCGCCCAATTTGTGGTTTAGTCGCAAGAGGGATTGTATGTGCTTCTTCAAGCCTTCACGGCAACGCACACAGGAGGGAGGAGGAAGGGGGCAGAGGATGAAGGGAGGGGAGGAGGGGGCTGAAACAGGGACCTTTCAACATTTATTTAGTTAAGATAAATTTTTGATTAATTGATTCATGAAAGTTCATACGAAAAATTCAATAAAAAACTTCATTTGATCCACAATGAGTGATAATCCATGAAAATGCAAAAAAATAACGATTTGATGGATGGCATGAAGGTGTAATTAAGAGAGAGAAATTATGAAGAGAAATGAAGAAGAACAAATGGAGGAAGAAGAAGATGAAGTAGAAGGTGGACAAGTATACTCCTCATAACTGCACCATGATTTAAAAAAACCATGGTTAAGTTCAACTCATTGACGGTTAAACTAATAGAGGGGCACAAGTGATAGAACGGCAGAAGTCGGGGGCACAACTGAATCCCAAAAAGGAGGGGCATAACTGATATTGGAATATCTCAGCGGAACACAACTGATAAAAATCATAATATTAAAGCATTATAATAATCATACAATATTTTAAACATTATTTTCATTATTTAGATCAATATATGATATATAATCACCTAACTTCTTTAGTTACATCTCATGTTTTCTGCATATGTATAATACTAATAAACTTTATGTAGTTCTCAGCACATATTAGGCAAGAAACTTTTAATCATAATCATATGCATACTAAGAATATACATGCATAAAAAGATCAAAGAACGTCATGGTTGTAACTCGCTTAAAAGATGAAAAAAAAAGAGACCATATTCAGTGAATGGTGCACTCAAATCTTGAACTAAGTAATTCGATTTATTTACACCTTAATTCTACTACGCAATAGTATATTATTAAGGTAAAAGCATCACAAAGCCTTTTGAGATTAAAAATTTTTAAATCTTGAAAAAACTCAAATAACTCAAGTAATTAGTTTTGGTAAGGGATTTTTACACCCATAACCCTGAGTACTTTCGTAATAACATTCATAACCTGCATAATCGCGAATTATGCTCAGGACCCTAAATAATTGTGCCGTCTTACATCCATAACCTTCCGTTACTTTACTTCATTAACTAACCAGACGATTGAGTTAATCTAACCAATAGATGATCTAATGGTTGGGATTAACCTAAATAAAAAGCCCACTCTTTTCTCTTGAGGCAACACCTGCAACCAACGTCACAATGTTGCATGTGGAACCATGGTGGAAGGCTGCGGCGGAGAAGAGGTTGTCGACGGAGGCCTGCAGGGAACAAGGCGTTGTTGGAGTTTGACGGTGGAGGGCAATGGAGGGTCTTGCAGACGGGCGGGTGCAGAGGAGCGGTGGTTGCAGGTCTGGGTGGGCTTGGGGAGCTTGCACGTGGGAGGGGGCTTCAGAGGCGCAGTCCGCGACTGTTGCAGAGGTGCGGTCGGGTGGGGTTCGACCAAGGACTGGGAAGGGAGGTGCGGGTGGGGTTTGCTTGTAGAGGAGGTGGCAACGGAGGGGGGGAGGGGGGGTACTTGCGGAGGAGGCGACGACCGGGGGGTACCTGTAGAGGAGGGGGCGACCCCAGCGGGGGGGGGGATCGACCTTGTGTGTGTGTGGGGTGGGGGGGGTCCGACCTTGCAGGGAGGTGGCGACGAGGGAGAGGGGCAGAGGTTCGACCAGGGGGAGGGTCTTGCAGGGAGAAAGGGGGGGAGGGGGGGCGAGGTTCGACCGGGGGGTAGGGTCTTGCAGAGGAGAAGGCGACTGGGAGGGGTGGGTTGCGGCTACGGGAGGAGGGACGGTGGAGGAGGGGTGGCGAAGGCGACAGGGGAGGGGCTCCAGATCTCGTGGAGCTTGCAGGCAGGGGAACACGATGGTATGATTTGCAAATAGGAATGATTATTAAGGGCAACTTTGTCTTTTTTTAACGGAAACCGTCAAATATGACGGTCGTCTCAAATGGAACATAACACAGGGTTATGTCACGTAAGAGTTAAGCAGTACTTGGGGTTTTCCATGTATTCGTGATTATGAAGGGTTATGAATGTTATTACGAAATTACTCAAGGTTATGGGTGTAAAAATCCCTTTTGGTAATGGTAGTTGAGGCAGTGCCTCACTACCATCGTGACATCGTCTCACCACCAAAATGCTCACCAACCTGCATGCCTCATGAGATTTGGGTAAGTCTTAAACCTTGAGGTGTTTTTGGTCAAAGATGCCTCGAGGCGTGTGCCCACAGCATCTCGAGGCGTAATGCAGAAATTTAGATGGAGAGAAGAATAGAGAGGGTGAGAGGAAGAAGAGAATATGTACATGTAGCTCAGGAATTTAGACAAGAAATACAAATATGCGTGGAAGAGAAGAAGGAGAATGAGGAAAGAGGGGTAGAGAAGCTACAATCTCGATATAACTTAACTATATTATAATCCACTCATTCGCTTCTTTATATAGAAGATATGATGGGATAACATAAATTAAATAAAGAAATAAAAGGAAACCTTAAAAAACCCTAACTTGACTCTCTAAAATTACTCAACTAAGATGACTAATTAGATTTTTTTAGGAAAAATATAACTAATGGGATATCACAAGACATCTCGATTTATTTAAATAAATAAATAAATGTTGAACTCAAATGGACAACAACCCAAATATAATCATAAACCTTTAATTACCCTAATTCCCAATTTCACACGACATCAGTTCTATACCGCTCAAAAAACCCATCTCCTAATGAGATGCTTGATCATCAAATTCTATGTGTAAATGCGATCTTAGTGCGCATTTCAATGCATGATGAAAATAGAAGAGATGTGTAAGGCGAGACTCAAGATCTTGATGTGATCTTCCTATAGGTGTCATCTATCTGAATAGAAGCGTGATTGAAGAATTGATATGGCATTTTCAACAAAGCTGCCAAGGAGTTCAAAGTGACCATGGAGTATGCGAACCAAATAAAACTATTGTATCGGGATGTGAGCACTTGGCCATATTGTTCTTACATAAGAAGGTCTAATATTCTTTGTCCCATTAGGAAGAGTTGTTGCCATTTTTTTCTTCATGTCACTCCTCTCGTAAAAAAATATACATGGAACGAAATTGAATTTTTCTACCCCTTCACTTGAATATTTTCTCCTCCATATACAAATCCCAATTTCCACCTTTAGATAACAACTTTTTGGAGGGGGGTTTCTTTTAAAAAAATCCCATGATACCTTAATATCTCTGATTTCGTAGGATATGCTTCACACAAGAAAGAAACCAGGCTACCAGCAACCCTTTGCAAAGTTCTCCTCCCTTCTAACGCCTTTGATGATGTCAAGCCTAGTGTTATGGCTCCAACGTCAGCTTTTGGTGATATTATCGATAGTGGCTACGAACAATCGATCTATATGGGCTTCCAGTGGTGTCATTGAGTGAAATGCTTCCATAAGACCATGGGTGGTTATGATAGAGATCTATGATGTCCAGTTGGCAGTGGCAACGAGCACCCTCGAGAGACAGCACCAGGATGGAGATGGTGATGGATGGGTTGGTGATTGCACGGAACCCATAGCACATGAGGGTTGCATGCAATTATGAAACGGAAGGTCCGTGCAACAGTTTTTAGAGCTGGCACACATGACTTGTCAAGAGTTATTGGGTTTAACAGAGAAAGGGTAACCATCTTGGAAGCAATCCTTGTACCTATGAGGTGTGGCCTCTAACTCGAACCTGGAGCATAACGATGTTACTTGTGTTGCACAAACATGAAGGTTGACTAGGGTTCACCACATCTGAAACAATGGAATATTCTATTGAAACCGCATACTACATAGCAATCGTAGGAGATTACTCACCCCCTTTCCTTCTTCGGGATCATCGAATTCATTTAGTATGAATTTTACAATGACAAACTTCTTTGGTGGCATCCCATTCTATTTTTTTCTTCTTTTGTGTTGTCCTCGGTAATCTCGGCCATGGTTGGTTCCAAGCACATTGAAAAAGATACATTTATTAATTGAACAAATTCTACTTGTCACAACATCTATACTGCATGACACCAAGGAAACAAAATCCATGTTGAAAGATTCAAATGTTTTATGCTGGCTATTGTCTACCTAACACAACCCTCCTTATTTACCTCCCAACATGATTTGTAGCGAAACCTTCATTCTTTTTTGCTATAAACATGGATATGCTTCGTAATCCTCGTAGGGATGATTTCTATGCAATGCTTAGATACCAATTGATGCAGGTGAGAGGAAGAAGAGAAGATGTGCCAGTAGCACAGGATTTGGATGAAAAAAGTGAGGAGAGAGAATGAGAAACAGGATTTTGCATGGGAGAGAAAGGGGAAGAGGGGTGGAGAATGGTTGAAAAGAGGTGCGAGTGGGTGCCTTCATCAAGGCATGCTTTTTAAAACAATGAGCAAGTAATGTTGTGGGGATCATTGAAGATGGTTGAAAAGAGGTGCGAGTGGGTCGAGCTCTAGGTGGTTGACGGTCTCCAATGAGATTAGGGATCACGAAGTCATGATAGCAGTTAAGGGCTGAATATATAAGTTAAATGGATAGAATGGCTTCATTTTTGTTTCAAGGAGTTCTAGGATGTGATAGGGGAAGCATGTTTTATGCATGATGAGGAGTTTAGATAATGCAATTTTGGATTCACAATGGAATTGAGTGCTCATCTTCTGAATGCCCAAGAAAGAGGTCACTCCAAAGGATGGAGGCTTTTCGACCAATTGCATCTTGTGGTCAAGTTGTTAGCAAATTGTCTTAGAGAAGTTATAGGGTGAATAGTTGACTCAATGCAGATGGCTTTGTACCATGTAAGCTCGTGATGGACAGTCTGTTGATGGTGACTGAAATGGTGGTTGATTGGAAATGGCACAATGTACAAGGCTGCTTTCGATGGTTGATTTTTCGATGTGATTGTGCGGATTGGAATGGAGACTTCTTTAATCATCTTTAATTGAGGTTCCCTGGAGGTCTAGATTTCTTAGATGAAGAAGTGTGTCACTATACAACTTACTATGTGTTGATTAATGATCATCCTGTGGATGATTTTTTCCATCCGCAAATTGTGATTAGGTAGGACAGTCCACTTATGATTATTATTTGTCATTATAGTGGGTGCTTTAGTGATGACGGTGGGCCAAGCCATGCAGAATAGGATCTATGAGTATCGGTGGGAGGACCGTACTGTTTGTATATGAAAGTCAAGGGATTTTAACTGTATAGGAGATTTTTAGAGAGTTTTACAGGGTTAACTAGGAGAAGTCTGCTTTGTTCCCTTTAGTATGTCCTAGGAGCTAGATGAGGAGTGTGGACTGTGGATATATTTGGAACTTCTCATACAAGTGTTTCGGTCATGTATTTAAGCTTGTTGCTTGCTTATGGTAAGCATAGGACAGAGAATTAGATGTTAATTGTAGAGAAGACAAAGCACAAGGTGGCTAACTGGAAGGCAGCATATTTATCAAGGGGTAGTCATTTCGTACATCTTAAAGATGCTATGTATGCCATTCCAACCTTTCTCTTTACCCACAGGTTACCAGTGGAGGTCCATAAACTTTTGAGATCCATGATACAGTGACTTTTCTGGTCAACTACTAGTGAGAATACTTGTGGTGTCCCCTTGGTTGATCGAGCCTCAATGATGCAAGGTGTGGAAGAGGATGGTCTTGGGTATCAGAGATTGACGGAGATGAATAAGGATCCTCCTGATAAACAGGTGTTGAGAATATGGGGCAAAGGTAATGATCTGCTTTACCAATGGGTGCCTATTTTACTAACCGATGCGCGGTATTTAAAGTGTTTCATCTAGCTTGATTGTCATGGATGGCTCAGTCTGGTTGCCATTAAATTTCTGTAGAGAGATTTATTTGTTCTATGATGTCGGATGTAGCATCTTTTAGGATTAGTGATGGGAGATGGAAGATCTTTCAAGTTCTAGGTGATTACCAATCAGAGTGGGGTTTCGAGCAACCTCTTTTCAAGACCTTATGCATTGGTGGTGAATTACAACATGACCGTTATTAAGGCACTGACGGATGATGTATGAGTTTTTTAGCCTATTGAAGTTTCTTGCCACTATCGAGGGTCCCACTGATGGCCAAGATCATTGGACATGATTCAAAGGGTGTTTCTTGGTACATACAGCCTACACAACCCTAAACATCCCCCATATGTTTGACCCTAGTAATTTGATTAGAGATTGCATATTGATGTGGGAATCTAAGGTGACATTTAGGGTGAAGGTTTTCTTGTAGCATCTGAGAAGAGAGAAATTTGTGATTAAAATGCATAGAGTGATGATTCTGTGTAATCATGTTTCATGTCCAGGACATTATCGAGGATACTTGTATTGGACAAGGAAGATCAATGGTGAGGCGATTGATTGGGTGGACCCATACAATATGTATGGGTTTGGGGCCCCTCTTGGTGTTGCTTGCAATATGTCCTGTTATGATTAGGATCAGTTTTTGGCACTCATTTGCACATGCAAGAGAATGTGTGATGTTCTCTCCAGAGAGAATCTGCGTAGAGAATGTCACTAACTATGCTAAGGCTTTGTATGATTCGTGGTCCTCATATTAAGAGTTTGTGTGTATGACTTTGCTATATATACATAGTGTGCACCATTTGAGGGCCGCCATCCTTTTTTCTTCCAAAAAAAAAACATAAGAGAATTTTCACCATGTTCCATGTGTATACATCCTCATATTATGTCTCCACACATGAAGATATGTCATGGGCATCGGATCGTGGTTTCAAGGAGTCATCTCTCATGGGACACAGTCACACAGAAAGAAGAGAGAGAGAGAGAGAGAGAATGGCCTCACGTACACAGGTGGAGAATGAGAGAGAGAGAATTGTCCATGGATGTGCGAATAGTAATCTTATGAACATCAAGGAATTCACAAAAGCATTGGCCTTTAGTAGAACAATATAGTATAAAATAGCATCGTATAGTTGGTCGACCAACTCAAGTTTAAGGCTTTCATAGTTTCAAGTGTCACGACATTGTGATGACATGTCTCCATATTGTGTCGTGCCCCTAGCATGTCTAGCATCAATACTCTTGAAGTTACACTTCTTGGGGTATTGATGGCACGTCATTAGTTATAACGGTAATATCAATACGAATATCGCTAGATAAGATGGGCATGCAGCTCCATATCACCCATTTTCACCATTTAGTCTTGTATATATTATATTTACGTAAATTGTTATTTTAAGCAAGCTTTATTTAATCTTTTTATGGCAAGATTCACTAACTACAGCCCCAAGTGACAGAGTCAACGTTGAGGTGTCAAATCGCACATCCTGCTAGTAACAGGGTTGGGTTGGGATTGAGTAACCTCCTGTCAAAGGGTTAACAAGATGGGTAACCTTTATGTCAATAATAGTGTTGTTTGGATGATTGATGGTTGGAATGGTAAATGGGATACTATGTCATATTATTTATGTCTTATATTGATTATTTTATGATTATAATATTTTTATGCTAGCGTTTTTATTTGAATGTGGTTAAAAAATAGTATAACAAAGAAAATATGGATCTATACACCAATTCCAACCCACGAATGTGGACAGATACTGGGGATAACCCAGAACCAAACGAGGGTATTATCGTGGATAGCTAGTTTACCTCGGGGTAACTAGTAACCAAACATTGTTATTATGAATTAAGTTATATTGATTAGTTGCATTGACTAAAAGTTTTAACTTGTAAGATATCATTCACCCAATTTATATGTGCTAGTCCCTCTAGTTGGATTAGTGAAAACCAAAGTTCCTAATCAATAATCAACAACATTCCTAAGTCCCATTTTCTATTTATTAAGTATCATCTACTTTAGATCAAAATTGATGACACAAAGGTGAAAGATAATGTTTGAATATTTTTTACTACTATTATAAATAAGAAAAAAAATCTGGGTTTGATCTCATATTATGTGTTCGTTATGTCATGTGTTATCAATATTATAACCATTCGTAATAGACATCAGCACCACATATGCTAGATGCATGCTTTTAATTTTTCCCTGTAATAGAATTTTGGGTAGATTTTATATTTATTCATTTAAACCATTTTAAATGCAATTCAACGATTTCTTTGACACAAGAAGATGTTTCTTCTAGTTAGACTAAGGGACAGTGCTCATAAGTCCTAATTTTAGTTTTCAAGTTCATGCAACCTTGAATATGGTGTTCCATCAAGAAGATGTTCCATCTAGTTAGACTAAGGCCTTGCCCACCTTTCAGTGTCCCTGATATCCTATTAAACGTAGATGACTTCAAACAAGCAATTTTAACCACAAATTATCTAATAAGATAAGATGCATTACCTAATATCTCATGACATGGCACATTACGTAATATATCATGAATTGCATCAGAAGCTAAAAATAAGGAAATCTAGATGTAAGCTAAAATCTCAATCCAGTAAGATAAATTAGATGTTAATAATGCAAATATAGATGTTTTGGAGGAATATATAAATTAGATGTTAACAATGCAAATGTAGACATTTTGGAGGATATATGTGTAACAATTAAAAAAACCTATGTGAAAACATATTAAAAAATGAAAGAACAAAATTAGTGTGGCATCACTCGCGAGGATATGTTAGGGGGATACCGATAGTATCTGGTGATATTGGCAAGTTTAAGGATTATAGAAAGTGTTTCCCTAATTGGTGGTGATAGGCTGACGATATTGAAGAATATATAAGGAATATGTGACAGTATCTACATGATATATGAAAATTGATCGTTGATAATACCAATATGGCAGGAAGGATATCAAACAATGCACCACAAATATATCACAACATATGCTTCCTTAGTTAGAGGTAGGAAAACATTTTAGGATTACGAAGACAATAACCCCCCCCCCCCCCTCCTCTTCACCCTTCTTTTGATTTTGCATTACTATAATAAGCAGGCCCTGGAGATATTTATTTTTATTTTCTTAAAAATTTAAATGGTTTTTTTGTAATTAAATTTCAGTAGAGATTTGCAATCCTCCAAATATTCATGCAAAGAACACAGGGTAATCCTTCCACGATCCTGAACAAAGATTGCAAAACATTTTCAAGATAGGAACAGATAATCACATCACCTCTGTAGACATATAGCATAACATAGTGAAAGGCGGGGGTGTTCAAAATATCTGGTCAAATGGGTACCCGACTCACTTTCGACCCTAAGTTCACGGAATCACGGGTACTCGAGAAATATGTTCGGGTTGGGTACCCGTGAGCAGCTAGCCCACTCAACCCGGTGGAAAAGCCCACAGATAATCCCGGGTACTCAGTTGGCAAAAATCCACCCATTGCACCCAACCTGCCAGCCCATACCCACCATCCCACACGCGTCTAATTTCCTAGAGCTTTCACGGTTTCTCCCATCTCCTTCATTGTCATCCTGAAGCTCTTGCAGCATTTCCTTCGGCACTCCCAATTTCACAGTTAGGGCACGCACAACAGAGCGAGTTCGTCAGGCGCGACAACGAGAAGCGGTGATATGTATTCTTCTGATTCGATGTTTTTTCTACTACTTCGGATTTGGGGTCTGGGAGACAAGCCTTGAGACAATTTTAAGGTGGCACCGGTGAAGCGGTTGCTGCGTATGTGTGCATTCAAAGATGTGCTCCGGTATTGACCCTCCTCACAAGGTCTCTGCTTGTGGCTTCTGCAGGTTCTTCTCATCCAGCAAACAAACTAATACCGCGCACGAGTAGCGAGAAAAGAAGGGCAAACGATAACGATATTGAGGATAGCTCAATTCCCGTCATTTCGTATCCAGGTATTCTTTTTTCAGAATCGTAGAATCTGAACCTAATTACAGATCACAGTGAAGCTGTAATTGTGGATGCATGTGTTGAGATTACATTTCCATTTCCTGTTTTTTTTGCTCAATTCTCCTATCCATGTATTCTTCTTTCTTTCTTAAGAATTGTAGGATTGAAACGTGTTCATTTGTTTGGAAAAAGTCTTCTAGTTCTGTAGCAATAATTTTTTGATGGTTGACATATAGTTTGAAAGAAGCCTTCTAGTTCTGTTATAATTTTATAGTGAGAATTTTTTACTCTGCACGATATGCTTTATAGCAACAGAAATGTGCACTGTTAATAGATTTTTTACTATGGATTATTTTATGTCGGATTCATCATTTGATATATATCTCATGGTAAAAAATGACACAGCTACACTATACATTAATTATAACTAACTGTACATGAGTTTTTACTATGCTATATACTATATAGCTCCTCATAATTGCTTTATATGTGTTCTGTACATTTGAGTACAAGGGCCACGATTTGATATATACAAAGATAATGGGTCAGGTATGATTCATTTTCATGTATATATCATTTGATATATACATGATTCATTTGTGTTCTATACAGTTTTCAATATATACGAAAAATATGCACTCTGTATATTTTTTACTATGCTCTGTTATGGTTTATTTGAATGAATTATAAGGTGGCAGATAGTATGCGATCTTGGAAGAAAGAATAACAGATATAAGAATTGATTTTTATATATGATTTCACAATTTTACTGTGCTCTATTATGGTTCATTTGACGTGTATGTTTGTTGTAGTGATCGGCAGGTACCAGTGGGTGCCCAATACCCATTCAATAATTCGTGTATCTGTTAGAACCAGATACTTGTTGAAATGGGTTGGGTCGACCCATTGACCCGATAATGACAGGTCGAGACGGGTAATTATTGAGTGGGTCAAGTACGCGCCCCATGAACACCACAGTGAAAGGGTTTACCCTTACCACCCCATGTATGTAGGTAGCCACAGAACAACCTTTGATCCTCCATGAAGGATTGCGACAGTGGTTCCTAAAATGGCTGAGTCTAGTCACAAATGCCTCGCATTCTACGGCACCTACCTTGCAAAGGAGTATTAAAACAAAAGATGATCGATATCTTCCTCGCCCGTACCACAGATGAGGCATGTCAAGTCCGGATCTCAACATAACAGCTGGCTCCTAGTGCAGGTGATCCCCCCAATCATCTCTCACTGCAACATCCAGCAATAACAGTGCTATGACCTTCAATACTTCCTCTATCATCGCCCATATATACCTTATTTGAATTGCAACAACAAAATCGAGAACAATGAAATCGAGAATCGTCTATCCACACATGTTATCACATCCTATTTTGCTTACTAAAGCTTCGAAAGGAAATGATAAACTAAAACAAAATCCTTATTGAACTCTAAATTATTTAATTCATAGTAGACTCAAACTTTTTTTGAGACTTAGTAGACTCAAACTAGAATAAGTTAATTAGATCCATTGCCCAAAATTGGAGATTCATGGTAAATATCAACTTATCCAAAACAAAATTAAAATAATGATATACCAAAATAAAAATAACATTTTTCAAAACCTAACCGTCTCAGAACTCTAACTTGGGATTGCATTAAACCTACCTTAACATCCCTGCACAAAAGCCAACTTCCATCATCTATATGCAGCAAACCCTCCTAAACAAATGCATCGCACTAATCGTGAAGGCCGATTTGCACGATGTCGACGTAACAATCCTATTCCATCCGACTACAGCCTAACCCCCTGATTCAAACGTTTTCTTACAAGCATCGTCTACTATTCGAACCCAGCCTAACCTACGACCCTTGCTCGCAATGTCTTCACAAGCAACTGCAGCAAATTCGAACTGAGAGAAAAGCATGTTTAAAAATACTCATAATTGTTTCCTCCACTTCCTTTCCATGTGGATCAAATTGGTTATACTGATTTAACATAAAAAAGTTTACAACTTTATATCTTTGTAGAGTATAAACAAGCAACTGGGAGTAAAAATTAAGTCCCAGAACACAAGTATGCTCTTTTTAAAAAGTTTTCGTTCACACTTACGTACGCACGAACGTCGCCAAGGAGCGCAGGGACGAGATGTAGCCCAATCCAGCAGTGGCCTCGACCCCATGAGATCGCAAGAGATGCGCCGCCGCTCCGCGACAGTAGTGGAGAGGGAGAGGACGAGACGCCTCGAAGAAGGGTTCCTGAGAGCAGCGGAAGCCACCATTGGAAGCAGGGCGGAGGCGGCGGTGGGAAGAGGAAGGAGATGGGTTTTACTTCTGTTGCAATGGGGGTGGAGACGAGGGTTTTTGTTGCTCTCAAAGCATCGACAATTACAAAGGGAAAATGGTGGAATAAAAGGTGTTTCCAATGATGTCAATATTTCTTTGTTTGAAGTTTGGATCCATTAAATTTCAACCAGATAAAATTGAAGTTTTGTATTTTAATAGTGACAAGATGAGAAACAAATTTTAAGTGAAGTTATGTAACATTGACGTTTGGTTCCAATTCATTTGATGTCTGATTTATTTAAAATAGTATCAATATACTATTTACACTTAGATTGATGTACTTATATGTAATTAACATCCAAATTAACTAGAAATTGATCTTAATTATAAATCATCAAAAACAAAATGAGAGCGACGGTTTAAATAGAAGGGGAAGTACAGCCAAAAGACTCACAACCACTTCGAAGATAATATCGTTAATATCAATATTTTTAAGGATATTTTGGCAACACAATAATCACTCCAAATCATATAAAATAACCTTTTGTTCGATGAACGCAAGCTCTACCAATACCACATTTATAATCAACACTTTTCCATCCTCCTCTATTTTCAAGAGAAGTCTGATTGTTGGATCATACAACTGATATTCGTAGTCGTATTATTGGACCTTAGGTTACATTGGAGTCTCGTTTGCTTAGATCATTTTTTCAAACGTGATTGAAACTCCAAATCTACGATTTGAGCCTGTTCTAGAGGTTGAATCAAATATTGAAATTAAGAAGCACCTCGAAGTTACATACTTCAATCCTCCGAAGGTGTAAGCTGAAGATTTCCCTCCATTTGCGTGCTA